>CM055117.1:1067983241-1068497203 GCA_029206835.1 Rana muscosa
TGGACATCAGCCCCCAGGCCAAAGGTCTGCCCCTTTTATATGCTCTCCCGGCATGCCCAGCAGGTTCCCCGCCCCGCTGTACTACTGCCAAGAGGGGACACAAAAGGCACAGCACTGTATAGGCGGTTCAACCCTAGCCTACCATGGCAGCGCCACCTGTAGGCCGCAGGGAACTGCACACCAATACTGTCCCCCGAGGACAAAATGGTCCATGAATCCTACAGAATTAGGGTGTTTGAGCCTATTTACCACTCAAACACTTCCCTTAAATTTAGCACCCGCTACATTTTTATTTCAAAGTATTTTATTTTCCCACTAGCTTATCCATTAAATTGAATAATTTATTCCAGAAAGGGCGTATTCTGGGGCATTCCCACCATATGTGTGGCATCGTGCCGTTGAGTTTCTGAGGTTCTTAATGACTTCCTGTACCTCTTCTGCTGAAAAGGGGGCCTCCAGCATATTTTTTTATTTTTTTTATGTTATTTTAAGTTATTTCCCTATCCACATTTGTTTGCAGAGCACTTGCCATGCTCTTAACAACATTTTGCTGCCATTTGCAGCCCTCTAGCCCTTTCCATGACTTTTTTAGAGCCTTTTTAGACCTTAGAAGTCCGGGTCCCCATTGACTTTAATGGGGTTCAGGTTCAGGTTCGGGTTAAAGTTCGGTCCCGAACCCGAACTTTTTTCCGAAGTTTGGCCGAACCCGTCGAACCCAAACATCCAGGTGTCCGCTCAACTCTATTCTTGGTCACCTCCCTAACTAATGCCTTTCTCCTCCGAATGTTCAGTTTGGCTGGGTGGCCCACTCTAGGAAGAGTCCTGGTGGTTCCAAACTTCTTCTATTTACGGATGATGCAGACCACCGTGCTCATTGGGATGTTCAATGCTGCAGACATTTTATTGTACCCTTCCCCAGGTCTGTGCCTTAATACAATCTTGTCTCAGAGGTCTACAGACAATTCCTTGGACTTCACGGCTTGGTTTGTGCTCTGACATGCACTGTTAACTGTGGGACCTTATATGGACAAGTTTGTGCCTTTACAAATCATGTCCAATCAACTGAATTTACCACAAGTGGACTCTAATCAAGTTGTAGAAACATCCCAAGGATAATCAGTGGAAACAGGATGCACCTGAGCTCAATTTTGAGTGTCGTGACAAAGGCTGTAAATATTTATGTATACCGTATATACTCGAGTATAAGCCGACCCGAATATAAGCCGAGGCACCTAATTTTACCACAAAAAACTGGGAAAATGTATTGACTCGAGTATAAGCCTAGGGTGTCCATCTGCATGCCTCACTGTGTTCATATGCATGCCTCACTGTGCCCATGACTAGACTGACGTTTAACATGGGAGTCTATGGAAGGGGTGCCCGGCTTTGAAAAATCGGTGCTCCCCGGCCATAGGTCCCCCGGACAACAAACTTTGCACACTTGTATAGGAAGAGTGGGGCTACATGTGTGCCAAGTTTGCCCATGCCTCACTGTGCCCATGCCTCACTGTGCCCATGCCTCACTGTGCCCATGACTAGACTGACGTTTAACATGGGAGTCTATGGAAGGGGTGCCAAGTTTCGGGTTCAGGGGCCCTAGGACCGGCCGGTACCGGGTCCCCAAATTTACCGGAGAAATGACCGTTTAACATGGGAGTCTATGGAAGGGGTGCCCGGCTTTGAAAAATCGGTGCTCTCCGGCCGTAGGTCCCCCAGACAACAAACTTTGCACACTTGTAGAGAAGAGTGGGGCTACATGTGTGCCAAGTTTGGGGTCCAGGGGACCTACAACCGGCCAGTACCGGGTCGCCAAATTCCGGGAGATCAGGCGCAAAAAGGTGACTCGATTATAAGCCGAGGGGGGCATTTTCAGCACAAAAAAATGTGCTGAAAAACTCGGCTTATACTCGAGTATATACGGTATGTGATTATTTTTCAGTTTTTTATTTTTAATACATTTGCAAAGATTTCAAAGAAACTTCTTTCACATTGTCATGATGGTGTATTATTTGTAGAATTTTGAGGAAAATAATGAATTTAATTAATTTTGGAAAAAGGCTGTAACATAACAAAATGGGGAAAAAGTGAAGCGCTGTGAATACTTTCCGGATGCACTGAATATATTTTGTACATTCACCACAGTCCCAGCCCTAAAAGGGCTCACAGTCTAAGGCCCCTAATTCACATTCATACACATACTAGGGCCAATTTAGACAGGAGCCAATTAACCTACCAGCATGTCTTTGGAGTGTGGAAGGAAACCGGGCTACCCGGAGGAAACCCGCACAGGCACAGGGAGAACATTTAAACTCCAGGTAGGTAGTGCCATGGTTCATTTTAAACTTTCCTCCTGCTAATTTGAGGTCATGTACCCGTGTTCTTGTTCTCAACCTCAAATTGAAAATACTGCCCTCCTGAACCTTATTCACACAGCACCCTTCATGTATTTAAAGAGGAAGTAAACCCTGATGGGTTTATTTTTGGTAAAAAAAATAGCAATCAGCATTTTTATTAATATTTTTTTTTTTTACTAGTAATCGCGGCGACATTTTTTCATGACTGCGACATTATGGCAGACACATCGGACACTTTTGACAAATTTTTGGGACATTTTTGGGACCATTGTAATTTTTACAGCGATCAGTTCTATAAAAATGCACTGGTTACTGTAAAAATGACACTGACAGTGAAGGTGTTAACCACTAGGGGCGCTGAAGGGATTAAGTGTGCCTAAGGGAGTGATTACTACTGTTATGGGGCGTGGCTACGAGTGACACGTCACTGATCTCCTCTCTGATTACACAGAGCGGAAATCAGTGACAGTGTCAGTAGGCGAGCGGGGAGATGTTGTGTTTACACTAACATCTCCCCGCTCCATCCCTCTGTGAGACGATTGCGGGGATCCCCGTGGCCATCGAGTCTGCGGGACTTGCGGTCCGTCTCACGCGGAAGGTAGCTGGATCGCGAGCGCGCCACCCCTACATCGGACAGTTAAAGGCGACGTACAGGTACGTTGATGTGCCTGTACATGCCATTCTGCCGACGTATATCTACTGGAGGCCTCAGCACACAGACCAATACATGCAGAATACACAACAGTGAACACAGTAATAAAAGTACAAGTTCCAACTGTTTGTTGCTAAATGGCTCCCTCTAGAGTGCAGTTCTGAGTGATACACAATTGTATAGCAGTAAAGCCTTGTGGAAGAATAAAGTAGTGGAAGTTCCTCCAGTCCCAGTTTGTTCTTCAACTAGCTTAATTATACTGCAGTGTGAGGTGGTGCACGTATTTGTAATCCAAAATAGCAAAGGAAACAGTAACTGTAGAATATGGTGTGATTGATTACTTAGCTGCAAACTATTCCCACTTGTAATTCCTTCTGAGAGTGAACAGTACAGTACTGACCTTGCAGCATGGGGAACAAGGGAAACAGAAACACCAAGATCCAGCTAAAGAATACTCAGGTGCAATAGATCCACATCCGTGGAACTACAGGTCTCAGCGGCAGTCTGTATAGCAGGCAATCACTTATCAATATCACAGTCACTACTTGGATAGGCAGATGCCTTCTCACCACTGTGGATCCCAGCTGGCTGTGGACTCCTTCTGTGTAAATGGCACCTCCATGCGGTGCTGCCCCTCCTGGTGTGCTGGAAGGCAGATGGCTTCAAAAGCTCTGAAGCACAGGCTAGTCCTCCTGTTCAAACCGCATGGCTGCTCACAGGGATCACTCAGGCAGGCAATCCACTCTCTGCTGTAGGCCGCAGGCTCTCCCAGTCCTGGGCACACACACAGACCTCTTACTGGTTGTTGAATGGCGTTCAGAGAGAGAGAAAACAGGCCACACCTGTCCTTTTATCTGCTTACCCAGCAGGCTGTTCTGTGACTTGGCATTGTGGGTGTGGTAGTTCCCAGACTGATTCAAACAACAGGAGTACTTCCTCATTATACTATATATCCCACAATGCCTAGCTGTTTACTTTCTTTAAACAGAAGGAAAAGAATCCTGACATAGTTTCAACGGTCACTAGAGGGAGCCAAACCCTTTCAAAAGAAGCAATACATTACTTAAAAGATAACTTTGGTAGTAGACCTGCGTTACCTTTACATCAGCTGTTGGGTGCTGTCGCCGCCATTGCCGGTAAGGGAACCTAACAGTGAAGCATTAAGGCTTCACGCCGGGTCCCTACTGCGCATGCGGGAGGCACCGCTTCGCTCTCCTTCTAGCCCGGCGGTGGGGGGGAAAGGACTAGGGAGGAGGAGGGAACCGAGCTGACATAATACGCCGCGGTCATCCCGGAAGTGGGGACAAGGTACAGGTATCCGCTCCCCCCCAAAAGGTGCCAAATGTGGCACCGGAGGGGGGAGGAGACAAATGAGCGGAAGTTCCACTTTTGGGTGGAACTCCACTTTAAAACATTCCTACCAATAGTTATTTTGAGGGAGCAGGGAGTGGGTGGTCTAAGGTCAGCCAGATGTGGTGACAATCATATTACGTCTATGGACACCCTAAAGCCCAACTCCTGCTAAAAAATTCTGTTTAGTTTTAATTGGATCAGAGTGGAGAAGGGTTAAACCCTCTGGTCATTTTTATTGCTGTCTGCACCCCTAGTGGGAAGTTTCTTCTCCATTCCTTCCTTGGGGACACCCACTTCCTTCCCAAAATCTATCTTTTTTTTTTGGTTTCTTCTTTAGCAGACCTTTGTGATGGACTTCAGACAGAAACCGTATCTTTCCTTTAGCTGCTCTGTGTAATCTCAAATGATATTTCAGATACACATCTGTATGTTAATGTACAGCGATTAGTAAACAGAAACGTTTAGAGGAGAGGAAAGCTGCCCAGAAGCACTTACAATCACAATGATGCATTAGACGTAGGATATGTAAACCAAGAGTGGGAATAATGAGTCCATTAAATTTATAATGTATTACCCAAGGGCAATTAAAGTTTTCTTGGCAAGGAAAATGCCACATAAGCTGCTTTTGTAAAGTTAGTGCTTCTCTTTAAGGGAAGGGCATTTGTATTGCAAATTCACATTAGCTGGATCTTGTTTTCTTATTGTTCTTGGTATTCTTGAAGTGTACACAGTTTGGAGATCACCGTTTTTTTTAAAGAAACCTACTGTATGATTGTCCAAAAGTGAGCAGAACATGCACCCGGTAAAAGTTCTACTTAGATTAAAATGAAGGTTGTGCGGCCATTTGTGTATCCTTAGCCCCTTATGATTGGCGGTCCACAGTGACAGCTCCCTGGTGGGACATCTTAGGTGGGTTAAGACCTCAAACATCCATGACAGTACGGCTGCTGTGAGCCCACCCTTTTATATGTAGCACCCTGATGCTTAGGCAGTGTTGCTCTTAAATTTATCTGCCAAGTGATAGTTGCCTTGGCCAATTGCTAGAAGGTCAATTCTTTTCACCCTAATTCTGGAATTGCTGCACTTCTCTCTTCTGTCGCTAGGTGGCACTGAATCTGGTGACATTAGATAAGACAAGGGCATTGCAAGGACAAATTAGGAATGAATGGGGTGTCTCAGCCAATGGGCAGGGATTTACTTGGGTTCCTTGGCCTGCTGGGAGAACCTATTTATTTGGATGGAGTCAGGTGATTGGGGTTCTGTGCCACCTGGACGGCTGTCTGGGTGGACGCGTGTTGTATTGCCCCGGGCTGCTAGGCCAGAAACCTCTGGCTGCTAGGTTATCTGAGGGCCTTTTCCAGAAGCAAGAGAGCAGCGTAGGGTTGGGATTGCGACTTGCAGTCCAACCAGAAGTGACGGTTCTCCCGGCTCGAGAACCTGTCGTGGTCAGAGGTAAAGGGGAAGCTGTCGCCACTAAGGGACCATCTACCTTGCTACCAGGGACCACTGTGAGTAGCTGAAGCAAGTACCAGAGCAGTATTCTCACCAACCGTGGAGGGTGAAGAATTGCGAAACCTCAGCAGATGTCAAGCCAGGGACCCAGCCAGTGGTGGTGACGCTTGCAGAGCTTTATTGTGTGCCAAGGCAAGCACTGAGCAGGCCAGTGGGGTGAAGCTTTAGGAGTGTCTGTGAGTGCTAAGCTAGGGACCCAGCAGGGACGCAGGGGTGACGCTTGAGGAAGATACTCAGTTAGGCTTCATGTACACGGGACGCTGTTCAACCTCTCCTGAACGAATTAACTTGACAGCTAGAAACCGGCATCTAAAAACGGCCGTTTAGCCGCGTTTACATGCCACCTTTGCGACTAGAAGCGTTTGAAAAAAAAGTCTGTAAACGAAACGCTGCTAAACATGAGTTACCACGTTTAGCCGCGTTTGGCGCTTGAAATGCCTCTAAACACAGCCTCTGAATGCATTTCTTTAGGTTCCAGAAAAAGCCTCTAAACTCAACTGCCTAGAAACGAATATAAACGACCCCGTGTACATGTAGTGATAAGATAACATAGAGGAGAGTTCAGGAGCAGTTGAAAAAAATTCCCAACTGCTCCTAAACGCCTGTTTACCAGCAGCAGTGTACATGAGGCCTAAGAAGATCGGAAGAGCTCAGGAGATCCAGTGAGAGTGGATCAGCGGGTCTAAGTGGTAGACTGGGATCTCAGTTGAGTGAAGCTCTATAAAGGAGATTGTGGAGGAAGTGAAAGAGTTCATTACAACTTTTGTTAGAAACTGTTCAAGATTGTTGCCATAGGAGACAACGTTTCTACACATGCAGATGTGGTGTCCGGCTGGGTGCCTTTCCCTGCATGGCTGTCTACCTATAGAAGTCTTGGAGTCTGCTAATTAACATTGCAACTACTAAAGGGTGTCCTGGCCCTAAACCCTCTCTCCCACAGTTCTGTTTAAGAGAAAATAAATCTCTTTGCATTCAAGAAATGTCTGGCGTCTAATAATCTACCTTACATTGAGTGAGTGAGTGAGTGAGTGAGAACTTGTATAGCGCTGCAATTGCGAACTAAATCGCCTCAAGGCGCTTGGCATCCAGTGTCGTTGAGATCGTTAGAAGAGATGGGTCTTTAGTTTTTTCCGGAAGGCCCGATAGTTTTCTTCCATGCGGATGCTCGTGGGTAGCGCATTCCAAAGCCTTGGTCCTTGGACAGCAAACCTTCGTTCTCCCTTGGCTTTGTAGCGCGTCTTGGGGATGTGGAGGAGGTTTTGGTTGGTTGACATTGCACCCACCATGCCTCGTAACCCACTATACACAAAAGGATGTCATCTGTCCCTAACTCTGGAGGTCACCGAGAGGCCCGGGACTTGGCTACATAAAGAAAGAGGGATAGGTTATCCTTTCCTCTAAAGCAGGGGTGTCCAAACTTTTTTCAAAGAGGGCCAGATTTTATGAAGTGAACATGCTTGATGGCCGACCATTTTGCCTGACATTCTTTAAACCATTAAAATTCGGTCTAAGTGTGTTCATCTGAGCACTAATACCCTGCCCAACAAGAATTCTCTTGCGTGTGTGGTGAAGAGATGAGCTTGGGCGTGTTATTTGGATATACCGTATTTATCGGCTTATAACACGCACCTTAACTTTAAAAAGGAAGTTTCAGGAAAAAATATTACATTTTAAATAAAGAACTGTGAAGCAAAATAAGGGTCAGTGCCCATCTGCAGCCTCACAAGTGCCATGAATGCAGCCCCACCGTTGCCATGAATGCAGCACCCACCGTTGCCATGAATGCAGCACCCACCATTGCTATGAATGCAGCACCCACCGTTGCCATGAATGCAGCACCCACCGTTGCCATGAATGCAGCACCCACCGTTGCCATGAATGCAGCACCCACCGTTGCCATGAATGCAGCCCCCACCGTTGCCATGAATGCAGCCCCCACCGTTGCCATGAATGCAGCCCCCACCGTTGCCATGAATGCAGCCCCCACCGTTGCCATTATTTCAGCACCCCATTGCCATTAATGCAGCACCCACATTGACATAAATTCAGACTCACCATTGCCGTCAGTGCAGCCCGATTCATGCCCTATCTGCAGCCTTGGAGGAGACAGGGAGGGGGCGGGACGAGCGCCAACAGACATACAGGAGAAACTCCTGTTTTCTCGGTGGCCTCTTTAATAGAAAGTCCCGCTTCTTATGATGGACAGAACAGTCGTCCAATGGCAGCGCAGGAGACAGGACTTCCTTTTACACAGGACGCCATGTAAACAGGAAATACTCCTCTCCTGTATGTACGGCACTCTTTCCATCCCCTCCAAGGCAGCCATCATATATATCTTTTGTGGCCCCCAGTGCTCGGGGATTCATTGGGGGCCACAAAAGATATATTTGTCAAAATTACCAGGCGGGCCGTCCGAAACCGGGCCACGGGCCGCGATTGGCCCGCGGGGCGGACTTTGGACATGCCTACTCTAAAGTATTGGCTCTTGCGACGTAGCTGACCGGGGAAAGGGCTATGCACTGAATTAGAGGTTGTTCCCTATTCCTGGCAACTAGAGTTGAGCGGACACCTGGATGTTCGGGTTCGACAGGTTCGGCCGAACTTCGGAAAAAAGTTCGGGTTCGGGACCGAACTTTAACCCGAACCCGAACCCCATTGAAGTCAATGGGGACCCGGACTTCTAAGGACTAAAAAGGCTCTAAAAAAGTAATGGAAAGGGCTAGAGGGCTGCAAATGGCAGCAAAATGTTGTTAAGAGCATGGCAAGTGCTCTGCAAACAAATGTGGATAGGGAAATAACTTAAAATAACATAAAAAAAATAAAAAAATATGCTGGAGGCCCCCTTTTCAGCAGAAGAGGTACGGGAAGTCATTAAGAACCTCAGAAACTCAACGGCACGATGCCACACATATGGTGGGAATGCCCCAGAATACGCCCTTTCTGGAATAAATTATTCAATTTATTGGATAAGCTAGTGGGAAAATAAAATACTTTGAAATAAAAATGTAGCGGGGTGCTAAATTTAAGGGAAGTGTTTGAGTGGTAAATAGGCTCAAACACCCTAATTCTGTAGGATTCATGGACCATTTTGTCCTCGGGGGACAGTATTGGTGTATAGTTCCCTGCGGCCTACAGGTGGCGCTGCCATGGTAGGCTAGGGTTGAACCGCCGATACAGTGCTGTGCCTTTTGTGTCCCCTCTTGGCAGTAGTACAGCGGGGCGGGGAACCTGCTGTGCATGCCGGGAGAGCATATAAAAGGGGCAGACCTTTGGCCTGGGGGCTGATGTCCAGTGGGGTCCACGCCCAGGTGCCTTCGGCCTGGGTGCATGTGTTCCTGTTCCATCTCGGGTACCTTTAGCCCGGGGTGAGGTACTATCCTGGAGTTCCTGCTGCCCTGGGTATGGAGGCCTAGGTGCGGGAGTAAAGCCTGGAGTCCAGAGCCTTCGTCTGGAGTCTGCTAAGGGTCGAGGAGTCTTAGGATGCCGCCTCGTGTAGGGGACCATGTTCCAGGGAAGGGAGGATCATTCTGATGGAACCGGTGCGGGAGTCACGGTGAAGGAAGGGTCTGTTGACTCCCTGGAGAGATG
Source organism: Rana muscosa (assembly GCA_029206835.1). Taxonomy (NCBI): domain Eukaryota; kingdom Metazoa; phylum Chordata; class Amphibia; order Anura; family Ranidae; genus Rana; species Rana muscosa. The sequence continues at coordinate 1,067,992,701 of CM055117.1, forward strand.
TCTTCCCCTTGATATGGGCTAGGTTCGTAGAAGGAGAAGCTCAAGGTCATCTTGACTGTATCAGAGGCCTTATTCACCCGGCCCGTGGCAGGGGCCTTATACACCCTGGTCTGTGGCAGAGACCAAAGTTCTCCAGGTCCGTGGCAGGGGTCTTGTACACCCGGTCTGTGGCAGAGACCAACCTCAAGGTCTGTGGCAGAGACCGTGCACCTAAAACTGTTTGAGAAACCTAAGCAGTGAAGTGAATGTGCTACGTTTGTGCCTGGACCTCCTCCACACCTTAAGCTGTCCTATTTCTTTGCTCTAACCTTTTCTATCCGAGTAGAGTTTATTTTGCCATGAGAGAATAAGAGTTGTAATTTCAGCTGGTGTGGACATTGACTTTACTGGGAATTAAAGGACTTGCCTCTACCTACAGTAGAGGTGAGAATCATCCTCTGGAGGAGTTTTGACTCCGGCTGTGGACACGCCCCTTCAAGTACACCGCTCAACCTCTTTATATAGGAGGGTACGGGCTGGTAGTGCGGTGTGCCTTTCTCCCTCCTGCGAGGAGCCAACAACATAAAGGCAGGTAAGGGGGAAAGGATCTGTGCGCTACAAAAAAATAAAATAAAAATTATAATCTTGACCTAGGAGGACGAGGTCCATATGGAGTAGGAGGTTGAGGTGGCGGTGGTGGAGGAGGACGAGGTAGCCAACACTGGTTCAAAAATACAACAATGGCTGGGTAAGGCCGTGTCATGGATATGCATTAATGTCTGTCTGCCATCTTACCTTTCCTCCTCATGTGTTCATCTTAGAGACCAGACCTCCTTCACCTGGCTTCCTTTTTAATCTCCTCCCAGCCAGACTCCACCCCAGGCCCTATCACAGAACACTATATTAACCTGTGCACTGCAAGCCTGCTTTGCTGATCAACGTGTTTGTTAGGCATTGTGTGTTTGGGTTCCTGCCTGCCGTGTGCTACGTCTGTCTCTCTGTTATACATTTGGCTTGTCCCCGACTATCCCTGTCTGCTCGTGACCCTTGACCTTCGGCTTGTCCTTCGTTTTCCTTGTCTGCTTGTGGCCCTTAACCTTCAGCTTGTTATTCGTTGCTCTTATATCTTGTGCTGCTGCTTCCCCTCTTTTCCCCTTATCCTACGGGGCGTGAGCTAGGAGACTCTAGGGGCCGCGACCTGGACCCAGCCTGCAGCATAACATCCTCACCACTAGAGGCTCTGGAGAAGACCTGCTGGGTCTTAGACTCCGCGCCCTGGGGAATCTTGGCTCTAGCTTCCTATAGGATCCCGGTTGTGCTCCTCTGGTCCCGCTTTCCACAACCACCCAGTTTCCTATCCGCAGCAGTCAGCCATAGGGTTCACTACCTTGCGGTGCACTCCTGTCCCCCTACGGTGTGCATCTGTCACCTGGCCATAGGTGACCTGACAGGCCGGTGATGTGTCGAATTCTGTCCCCCGTCAAATAGTGTCCACCCTGTACTGCACTTGCTCAGTATGTAGGACAAGGGGATTTCGAAAATCTCCCAAGACGAACGGCGCCTGCGTGGTGAGTTCAGGTGTAGGCCACACCATCCGTGGTTCAAGCCGAGCCAAGTGAGGCCGTGCCCGAAGCGTGGCGATCGAACCGAGCCCGTGAGGGGCCCTGTTACTATGTGCTACCGTATGTCCACTTGGATGGTGGGGCTTTGTGTTGCTATGGCAATTTCTATGGTGACTTTATAATAATAATATAGAGTTTAGGTAGTAACAGGATATGTGTAAAGAGCCCCTTCCCTCCCCCTCCATTGATACTGCTGGAAATGGGTGGGAGGGGCCCCTCCCTCTCCATTGATCAGGAAACAGGAAATGGGGAGGGGGGCTTTGGAAAGGGTTTGGGAGAGACATGTGTGTTTGAACAACAGTTGGTGTGGGAAGGACAAAGGAGTTGGTCTTTGGAAGGAGAAAGCAAGAAGACATCCCTGCCTGAAGCTGGATAACTTTGAAGACGCTTTTGGGAGTTGGACTGAGCAAGGAACTATGGACATTACATCTTGACCTCCAAGTTGAGTAATTATTTAGTTTACTTAATGTATACAGTACATGTTGTACATGCTTATATATATTTGTAGGCATATATTTTGTAAGCTATAAGTTGTGTTGTATTGTGAATCCTACAGTTTTATGTGCAGATATTTCCTTGTTTAGTAAAGCATTGATACACTACAGAAGTTTAAGCTTCCTTGATTTTACCACAGAGTAACCTTAATAGATAGATGTAAAGCAAAACATTTGGGGGCTCGGCCGGAATTTGTGCTATAACTCTATTGAAGCAGACTTGTTTTTCTGTAGTGTGTTGTGTAGCTTGTGCTAGGTAAAATGCTGCGTAAGCTGTTTAGGAAAAGCAAGGCTGCAGAGGGTTCTGGTGACCAGAAGAAAGTGTGCAGCTTACCTATCTGGGCCAGAAATAATGAGTGGGAGCCTCTTGCTAATGCATTTGTGAAGTATGCTTCTCCCTTGAAGCTGACTTGGGGTGATAAAGTCTCAGATAATTTTGTAGATTTTAGCCTTAAGGGGTTGGATTTAAGTAAGAAAGAGAAGAGGACAGTGTCCACAATGGGTTGGTACTTCCTCCATGCTCTCTATACTGAATCACATAGAAGGGAGAAGGCAGAGGCAGAAGTTAAGGTATTAAAAGACCAGCTAGCAGTTGCTTCAGAGTGTGTACGTTCAACCGCTAGTCGGGCTGATGATTTGCAAAAGCGGTGTGCAGCCCTCATGACCAAATCAATTAATGCCTTAAGGAAAAGGAAGGGGCGTAAACCTGTTAGTAAAGCCAGGGTACGTGCCATTGTCGCATCCCAAAATTGGGATTGTGAGGATGTGTTCTCCTCAAATGATAGTGAGGATGAGGAGATAGAGTTTGATATTTCAGAGGATGATCTGCTAGTGGGAAAGAAAAAGTATGCCAGACCTCTCATTACTAAGCATAGGAAACGGCAACATGATAGAGAGGATATGGCAGATGGGGAGGTGCATTATCGCAACCCCAGAGATGTTGAATTTGAAGAAGTACGGGAGTTTTCACAAACTGAACTCCATGAGCTGGCAAAACAATACAAACAAAGGTCTGGGGAGCCCCTATTGGGTTGGCTCCTATGCTTATGGGATGAAGGGGCGGACAGTGTTGTTTTGTCAGGTAAGGAAGCAGTGGCTATGGGAGTGTTAACCCATGATCCACAATTGCGTCAGGCAATGCGAAAAGCCAGAGAGTTTAGCGTGAATTTTTCACTGTTAGACCTTGTGAGAGATGGAATAGTCCGAGTATACGCGAGTCCTACTGACCTGGAAAATACCTACTCCTGGAGATCAATAGGAGAGGGTATTTCCAGGTTACGTGAGATGGGCTGTATAACCGGATTAAATACATTTCCAGAATGGATAGGTCCAGATATGGAACCCTTTACGTCTGCTCTGCGCTCTAAGCTGATGAAGTCTGCACCATTTAATCTCAGGGCTCCATTATTGTCTTTGTTGGGAGGCCTGGGATTAAACAGCAAGGTTCATGAAGCCACAACACTTTTAAGCCAGTTGGGGGAGATAGAGGAGACTAAAACAAAACCTGTCAGGGCAGTAGATAAGGTCAAGGCCAGACAGGAAGAATACAAGCAGAAAATAACAGAGAAGAAACGGAATGGGGTAGAGAAGACAGAAGGTGGAGAGAAAACCAGGCTAGTTGTTTCTAGGAAAGAAATGTGGGTGGATCTATTAAAGGCAGGAGTACCTAGAGATGAGATAGATGGCATTCCTACTGCAGAAATGCTGAAGAGGTGGAAACATTTAGTAGGGACAACTGTCAGGGTTAGAAACACTACTCCTAGTGAAGATAACATCAGCCTAGACTTAGAGGAAACAGAACAGACCCCTCCTGTTAGCCCCAAACCAATTCCCAAAAGTGAACATGAACCCAAACCCAAATCCCTTTATCCTGGGGAGGAGTTAGAGAGAATCAGAAAAGGGGATTGGGAGGTTCAATATCCTTTATGAAGGGAAGGTGAGTCTCCTGTAATAGCAGCAAGGGCAGTGACAGCAGGAGACCGACGCCCATATGCACCTGTCACTGTATGGTGGGGGAAGTCATCTTCTCCTACACATGTAATGGCTTTAGTTGATAGTGGAGCTGAAGTTACACTTTTGCAAGGAAATCCTTCCCATCACAAAGGAGAATTGATTTATGTAGAAGGCTTGGGAGGGCAAACTACACCAGCAGTTAGGATACGGGTGAAATTGGCTATTGGCAAGGGATCAGGATTTATGACAAATGTTTTAATATCAGAGTTACCCGAAAATATTCTTGCGTATCTGGTAAGGGCGGTGAAGGCTGTGGTCAGAGGTCATGCGAAATGGACCCCTGTCTACATTCCTCCACCAGAGAAGCCAGTCTGTCTCAAGCAGTACAGACTTCCTGGAGGCCACAAAGAAATTGGGGAGACTATTCAAGAACTGTTGAGAGTAGGGATCCTTAGACCTGCTGTAAGTCCTTTCTCGTCTCCGGTGTTCCCAGTAAAGAAACCTGATGGGACATATAGAATGACTGTGGATTACAGAGGTCTAAACAAAGTGGCACCTCCATTGAAGTCAGCTGTACCAGATATGATCTCAATTGTTGAGAAAATTGCTAAAGATGCAGGAGAATATCATGCTGTGATAGACCTGGCTAATGCTTTCTTTTCAATTTTGATAGACCCAGATTGTCAAGACCAGTTTGCTCTGGTGTGGGACGGCCGCCAGTACACTTTCACTGTCCTTCCGCAAGGCTATCTTCATTCTCCAACAATTTGTCATGGACTGATTGCCCGAGATTTAAGTACCCTGAATTTGAAAGTCGCTGTGTTTCACTACATTGATGACATCATGATCTCTGGGACAAAAGAAGATGTAACTGAAGCACTGCACCTGCTGATACAACACTTGGAGAACAGAGGGTGGGCTATCAACAGAGACAAAGTCCAAGGACCTGCCACAGAGGTGAAATTCCTAGGAATAATGTGGACTGGGCCACAGAGGAAGATTCCAGAGACAGTTGTGCAAACTATCCAGGCGCTGTCGCCCCCTACTACCAAAAAGGAGGCACAGAAGTTTATTGGAGTTGTGGGATTCTGGAGATCGTTCATCCCACATCTTGGACTGATATTAAGGCCTATATACAATGTTACCAGAAAAAAGACTGAGTTCTCATGGGGTTCAGAGCAGCGGACTGCATTCCTGGCTGCTAAAGAAGCTATTTTGCAGCATCAGGGATTGGGACCTGTGAGACAAGGAGTACCATTTCAGCTGGATGTAGTGGAGCAGAATGGTACCATATCTTGGAGTCTGTGGCAGCCAAATGAAAAGAAAGGACTGAGAGCAATATCTATTGGATTTTGGTCCAAACAACTGACAGGGGCACAGACGAGATACACGCCCCTAGAGAAGTACCTGTTTGGGGCCTACACAGCACTTCAACATGTAGAGACCATTACAGGAAAGGACACAGTCACCATCCATACTGCATTGCCAATAGCAGGATGGGTGAGAGATAATGGACTCACCACTAGGGCAGCTGTAGCCCAGAACCAGACACTGATGAAATGGAAGTGGTACCTTCAAGAAAGAGGGGGTATTGCAGCTGGGGATGTTAGAGACATTTCAAAACAGTTGGCAGGGCTTGTTACTTTTATCAGCACCCGGCCAGAAGAAGAAATTCCTGTGCTGCAGTCATCCCCCATTCAAGAGGCTCCATCCTTTGAGTCTCTGTCAGAAGACATGAAGGAGTCAGCATGGTTCACTGATGGTTCAGCCATAATCACCTCGTCTGGGCGTAAATGGACAGCAGCAGCCTACAATCCAAGTACAGACACAGTCCTGCAGGAGTCCGGAATCGGAGGGTCCAGTCAGTATGCAGAGTTGAAAGCTGTAGTGATGACTCTTCAGGAGGATCCTTCTTCTCATGTCACTATCTACACTGACAGCTGGGCGGTTTTTAAAGGACTGACAACTTGGATGCCCACGTGGAAGTCCAATGAATGGATGATTCATGGAAAGGTGGTGTGGGGAGGCAAGGAAGTCTGGGACTACATCTGGAAGGAAGCTCACTCCCGCACCATAAAAGTGGGGCATGTTGATGCACATGTGCCCCTAGTACCAGACTTTGAGAACTATAACAGAGTTGCAGATGAAATCGCAAAAGTGAAGGCAGTTGTGCCAATTGATCCTGTTTTGATGAACTTGGCCAACTGGGCCCACAAACAATCTGGACATTTGGGGCAGAAAGCAACATATGAATGGGCACAGCAGAGAGGATTGCCTATATCCATGGACATGATGAAGACTGTAATAGGGAACTGTACAGTGTGTGGAGAAGTGCGACAATGGCCATTGCAAAAGTACTCCACTGGGTCGATTAAGAGGGGTGAGAGGCCTGCAGAGATCTGGCAGATTGACTTCATCGGTCCCCTGCCCCGGGGAAACAATGGACTGAGATATTGTTGCACTGCGGTGGACACCTATTCAGGACTTATGCTTGTTCATCCTTGCAAACGTGCAGATCAAGCCGCAACGCTTCAACTGCTTCAGAAACTTGTCGTTGCTTATGGTTGTCCCAAACAAGTCCAAAGTGATAATGGCTCACACTTCACCGGATTAACAGTACAGCAGTGGGCCAAAGATTCTGGAGTGTACTGGTTGTGCCACATCCCATACCATCCACAGGCAGCTGGTTTGATTGAAAGATACAACGGGCTATTGAAGGACCAGATACGCAAAATTACACCCACACATACACTAAGGGGGTGGGATCGGGTCCTCACACAGGCAGTCATGTTGTTAAATTCTAGGCCAATAGCCAAAAGCACACCATATGAGAGGATGGTAGGGGCTGAGGCACAGATTCCACAGCTGGAGTGCAGAGTTCAGTATTTATGTAAGGTTCCTGAAAGAACAGGGTTTAACAGATACCATGTTACTGCTTCCCATGACATAGAAACCAAGAGTGACGTATCTGAAGCTGAAGCCTATCTAGGAATGAGAGGGAATCTGGCAGGAAGGTTTGAAGTTATATTTGCATTGGCAGATGAGCTTCAAGACAGTGGCTGGGACTCTGACTGGTTAGTCGATACTTCTCAGCAAGAGTGGAAAGTGAGGCTACATAACATCAAACCTTCCAAAATAAACAGCAGTGATTTTCTGGGAAATATCAGTATATTTCCTCTCCTCCCTATTGATGTTCTTTGGGAGGGTCAGAGGTGCATACAGGCAGGTGGCAAAGTATTGGTCAGATATCCAGGCAAGAAGCCATTTAGAGGAGAGATTGTAGCTGAAGGGCCAGGATCTACTGTTTATGTATTGTTAGAAGGAACAGATAATCCGCTTTGTTTTCCACTCCACAGGCTGTCTCCGATTTGATCCATAGGAAGACTAGAGAACAAGTGGTTACATGATGGAAAGAATGATGGAAGATCGCAAGAGCTGTGGAGAACAAGGCCTTTTTGATGTATTCCAAGCCTGGACTTGTTCCTAAAGAACTTTAGAATGGACTTTCTAATGAACTTTTATCCAAAGACTGAAACACCTTCCCAGTGACAGAAATATGGGAGGGATTGCATTTAAGGAAAATTCATGTGTATATTGAGTTTTTAGTAATGAAGAGATCTTCTGTGTGTGGTCTGAGAGAGAAAAAATAAAAATCATAGGGGCGGAATGTATTGCGTTTGTTAAAAATATGATTTTTATTATATTAATCAGACATAGGATACATGGGACAATTTTGTAACAGTGAGTTGGTCAGATTACCTGTCAGCATTTTGTTTGAGTAGATTTCTCAAACAAATGACAATGGGATTAGATACCATTGTTGTATTTAGTACATTACCTGTATTCAGTAAACAAGTAAGGCATTACTTGTTTAGATTTCTTTCAGCTCTCAAACTAAAAGAATTACAGTTTAGATTACAGGTTTCGTTTTTTGAGTAGACAATAGGTAGATAGCATTGTTGTATTCAATCCTATTGTTGAAATACATCTACAGCTATGTTTTCTGTTTGGTAACAATGGTAAACAGCCTGACACACACATAAAAGCAGTAGGCTCACACACAGGACACACCATGTTGCTGTAAGATCATGAAGAAGAACAGGACCTGATCTCCAAGAAGAATCATTGCCAATGGAGATCATGAACAAAGCGTAATCCAAGTTAAGTAACCTTTAAATGTATTTGTAGTTATAGACCATAGGCTGTTCTATTTTCTAGGCATTTTGCTTGTTATAGATATATGTCAGTCTTGTATTTTAGTCCTAATATTGTAATAGTTTTGTATGTACAGCATCTTGTATAGTAAAAGCACATTCACACACTGCAGAAGTCTCAGCTTCCTTGTTATACCACAGAGTAACCTTGCTAGATAAACGCAAAAGCGAAACATTTGGGGGCTCGTAGCCGGAATTTGTGCTAAAATTTCAACAGAAGCTGACCTGTTTTCTGTGGTGTGTTTTGTTGCTTGTACTGGGGGAAAAATGCTGCGTACACTGTTTAGGAAGAGTAAAGCTGCAAAGGTTTCTGGTGTCCAGGAGGACTTGAAGGGGTGCACCCTTCCTATCTGGGCCAGAAATAGTCAGTGGATGTCTGTTGCAAAGGAGCTGGCTGGATATGCTTCTCCTTTGAGCAGAGCTTGGGGGGATGGAGTCTCTGATCTTTCCTCAGATTTTAGTCTCAAAAGTTTTGGGTTCAGTAGGGAGAGATGCGGGCAGTTGCTGTGTTTGGTTTGCATGTCCTGCATGCTCTACATATTGAATCTGAAAAGAGGGAAAAGGCAGAATTAGAAAGAGATTTAATAAAGAAGCAGCTTGCAGTGGCCTCCAAGTGTTTGGAAGAAACTGCAAGCAAGGCAAAAGATTTAGAAAATAGGGTAATTAAAGTTAAACCTGCAGTGGCTTCCAAGAGTGTTCAAACCGCTGTAGGCCGAGCTGAAGATTTGAATGAGCGGTGTGCAGCCCCCATGAATAAATCTATTGATGCTCTAACAAAGGACAAAGGCCCAAAGCCTGTAAGCAGAAGTAGGACATGTGCCACTGTTACTTCCCATAAGAGGGAAGCTGAGGATTTGATCAGCTCAAAATACAGAGTTGATTCAGATACAAGGAAGGCAAGGCCTATGATCTCCAGGAGACACATGTGGATTGATTTACTTAAGGTGGGGGTCCCTAGAGAGGAAATAGATGGAATTCCTACACCAGCATTGTTTAAGAAGTGGAAGCAAATGGTTGGGAATGGTAGATTCAGTCACATTAAGTGTTTCTGTTGCCACAAAATGGGGCATTTTGCAAAAATGTGCCATACTGTGAAGCAGCAGGCCTCTGTTCTTCCAAGGACGGCACGGAGAGACATGCAAGTTTATTCGTTACGTTGGAAGTCAATGCCTTTCCGTGAAAGTGTTTCAAGGCAACAGTGGGCACCCTACAATAGTTTTACAGTTAGAAATGGGCAGATGGAGAAATGTGAGCAGTGAGCTATGTTTTTGGCACAGTTGGAAATGAACATATAATCTGCTTTTGTCTCTTACTCTTTTCAGAAATTGAGCATCGAGAGGTGGAGCAGGCAGAGCAGACGACCATGCTGGGTGGGAGGAGGAAGACCAGAAGAGAGCTTGATGAAGATGCGGATGATTTGCTAAAGGTGGCTGAATTGGAGTGGACTTTCATCTGAGCATTTCCTTATGACCAAGAGGACAACAGACTTTCATCTGGGACTTTCTTTACACAAACTGCCAAAGACATTAACCCTGCTCAAAAGTAATGTTGCAGCCTTCCAGGGACGAAGCAAAAGTCTGATCGCCCAGATGGGGGTCAAAAGGGAATTTTTTCCTCCCGTTTAGGGGGGTTTTCGCCCTTTTCTGGAGAAAAGGCTTTAAGAAGTTTTCTATATTATTCTATAAAGTCAAGAGGTGGTATGTGTTGCTATGGCAATTTCTATGGTGACTTTATAATAATAATATAGAGTTTAGGTAGTAACAGGATATGTGTAAAGAGCCCCTTCCCTCCCCCTCCATTGATACTGCTGGAAAGGGTTTGGGAGAGACATGTGTGTTTGAACAACAGTTGGTGTGGGAAGGACAAAGGAGTTGGTCTTTGGAAGGAGAAAGCAAGAAGACATCCCTGCCTGAAGCTGGATAACTTTGAAGACGCTTTTGGGAGTTGGACTGAGCAAGGAACTATGGACATTACATCTTGACCTCCAAGTTGAGTAATTATTTAGTTTACTTAATGTATACAGTACATGTTGTACATGCTTATATATATTTGTAGGCATATATTTTGTAAGCTATAAGTTGTGTTGTATTGTGAATCCTACAGTTTTATGTGCAGATATTTCCTTGTTTAGTAAAGCATTGATACACTACAGAAGTTTAAGCTTCCTTGATTTTACCACAGAGTAACCTTAATAGATAGACGTAAAGCAAAACAGGCTTGAACCTGCACTCACTGCGTAGGCGCCGTTCATCTTCGGAGATTTTGTGAATCTCCTTGTCCTCTGTACTGCGCAAGCGCTGCGCCTTCGCAGTATGGGCCGGACACAATCCGATGGCCGGACAGTTTTTGTCACAAGACCGGTATACATGTCTATTCTGCAGAAGGTACGGACAAGTCCTGTGGGATCCATGCCTGGTTCATTTTAATGAACGTGAGCTTGTCCACATTGGCTCTGGACAGGCGGCTGCGCTTGTCTGTGATAACGCCCCCTGCCGTGCTAAATACACGTTCAGATAATACACTGGCTGCAGGGCAGGCCAGCACCTCCAAGGCATAAAGGGCAAGCTCAGGCCATGTGCCCAATTTGGAGACCCAGAAGTTAAAAAGGGTAGACCCGTCATCCAGTACGTGTAGGCCTGTGGACACATACTGCTCAACCATGTTGGTGAAATGCTGCCTCCTGCTAAGACGTTCCATCTCAGCTGGTGGTGCTGGTTGTTGTGGCGTGCTGACAAAGCTTTTCCACATTTCAGCCATGCTAACCCTGCCTTCTGAGGTGCTGCCGGTGCCCCGGCTGCGTTGGCGACCTCTTCCTCCTCCTCTGCCTTCGCCTTGTGCTTCCACCGTACGCCCGCTGTCAGGTGGGAATGCCACCAGCAGCGCGTCTACCAGCGTGCGCTTGTACTCGCGCATCTTACGATCCCGCTCCAGTGAGGGAATTAAGGACAGTACGTTGTCCTTGTAACGGGGATCCAGCAGGGTGGCCACCCAGTAATCAGCACCAGTTAAAATGTGGGCAACTCGGCGGTCATTGCGGAAACACTGCAGCATGTAATCGCTCATGTGTGCCAGGCTGCCCAGAGGCAAAGAAAAGCTGTCCTCTGTGGGAGGTGTATCGTCTGCAAAATATTTTTTGTGGCCCTAAATGGTGTTTTTTGGAAGACCACAACACACCCACAGTACGTAACCTAAATGGTGTTTTTTGGAAGACCACAACACACCCACAGTACGTAACCGCTGAATCGCACAGCTACAGAACTGCAGAAAATGCTATTCAAAATTGTTTTTGTTTTTTTAGTATAGCACAGTAGAAGAAAACTATATAGAAATTGTTTATTTCACACACCTCCACATATGTATAACACACTGCAAAATATTTTTTGTGGCCCTAAATGGCGCTTTTTGGAAGACCACAACACACCCACAGTACGTAACCGCTGAATCGCACAGCTACAGAACTGCAGAAAATGGTATTCAAAAAAAATTTTGTTTTTTAGTATAGCACAGTAGAAGAAAACTATATAGAAATTGTTTATTTCACACACCTCCACATATGTATAACACACTGCAAAATATTTTTTGTGGCCCTAAATGGTGTTTTTTGGAAGACCACAACACACCCACAGTACGTAACCGCTGAATCGCACAGCTACAGAACTGCAGAAAATGCTATTCAAAAAAAATGTTGTTGGCTCTTTTTGTAAGCGTACATTAAAGTGCAAATTTTTTTTGTTGTTGCCCTAAACGAGTCTTTTTTTGCCCTTAATGGGTCTTTTGGGAAAGAGCACAATAAAGTGCCTTTTTTTGTTGCCCTAAATGGATCTTTTTCCAAGAGCAGAATACACCCACAGTATGGAAACGGTGTATCTCTCAACGTAATATATGCAGTGCTGGTTCACTGAGCTTGCAGATAAAAGTTAGATTTTCTCTGACACTGGGCTCATGACAGTGTAAAAAGACTGCACTGCAACACAAACAGGTAAACCTATGCAGATCGCTGATTTTAATCTCTGAATCTGGACTCCTATATAATAAATCTCTCTCCCTGAAAGCACCAACAGGAACCTGGCCCTACACTACACTATCTCTCTATCTTTTCCCTCAGATTCCAGAATCAGGACTACCTCATGTATTTTACAATCTCTCCCTATTAGCAACAGCAGCAGCCAAGATCCTCTCCCTATCTATTCTGAAGCAGAGTGACGTGTGTGCTGTGTGCCTCTAGCTTATATAGAAGCTGGGTCACATGTTGCACTGACCAATCACAGGCATGCCATTAGTAGGCATGGCTATGATGGCTTCTAAGGGCACACCAGCTAATCAAAAGGTGATTGGCTGGCCCCTGAAGCATTTCTAACTGCGCCATTAGATTGCCGAAGCCGAACCCGGACTTTCGCGCAAAGTCCGGGTTCAGGTTCGGGAAAAAGCTAAAGTTCGGTACGGACCCAAACTTTACAGTTCGGGTTCGCTCAACCCTACTGGCAACGGACCTGAAAACTTTTCAGCCAGAAGTTTGCACGTAGTGAAATTCATAAATCCTGGTCGCGGCCGTATCATGGTGCAAGTGTCTCATCACTTTTTTAGTCTAAGGCTACTTTCACACTGAGGCGCTGGATGCGCTGGCAGTATAGCGGCGCTATTTTTAGTGCCGCTATACCGTATTTTTTCCCGCGATTTGCGGGCGCTAGCGGGGGGATTTTAACCCTCGCTAGCGGCCGAAAATGGGTTAAAAACGCCCGCAATAATGCCTCTTTGCGGCGTTTTGGAGGCACTACCCCATTGATTTCAATGGGCAGGGGCGCTATAGGAACGGTATTTTTACCGCTCCAATTGCGCGTCAAAGATGCGGCTTGCAGGAGTTTTTTGACCCTCCTGCAAGTGCAACGCTCCAGTGTGAAAGCCCTCGGGCTTTCACACTGGATACAATGGAGCGGCTTTTTTGGGGCGCATTGCAGGCGCTATTTTTAGCGCAATAGCGCCTGCAAAGCGCCTCAGTGTGAAAGGGGCCTTAGAGGTTTTAAAATGGTTGTAACCCTTACATATATCCAGTGAAGTGACTGGCCTCAGGTGACACACAGAGATAAAAAAATTCCCCCTACATAAGTTGCACCAGTTTATCTGAGGTCTTCTCTTCTCTACATTCGTTCAAAGCGCTGAATTTACAAAGCTAGTCTGAGCCTAGTTCAGAAAAAAAAGGGTTCAGAGAGCTGAAATGACACTACAGAGCTCAGTGAGGAGAGCTCCAAGAGCTGATTGGAAGGAAGGGACACACCCCCTTCACAGAGCTCACAGGAAAATAACTGAGGCTGTGAATCTGCTGGAACTCCCTGACCTGTCACCTTTTTTTTCTTGGTGTCAGGAAAACTTGTCAGAAGTGATTCATGCTGAAAGCAGAGGAACGAAGCAGCACGCAGAAATGACACTTAGCGCTCTTAATTGAGACAGATACACACTATAGAGGGATATGCTTTGTTCATATTTCATGTCTGAGGTTTGCAACCACTTTAAATGACCTTCATTAAAGCAACAAACAAAATAAAGCCCAATCTCAGCTCATACATTTTAAGAAAAGACAACAACAGCTGTTTTTCTTTAGGTTTGCACCGTATAAATAAAAGCTGACTGGTTGGCCTACAGTTACCAGACTATATATTGAATATGTAGCCCTCTGCTTGCCTTACAGTGAATGAGTGACCTGACCACTGACACATCTGAAACTTTTCAATGGGCTTTAATAAAAAGGTAAAACCCTGTAAATGAAACAGGTTGGTTAAGGCAAATCCAAAACATGATCAAGCCATTTATTGCAATTCGGCACTGCGTTACTTTAACTGACAATTGCGTGGTCATCATGCATCACTGTACCCAAATAAAATTGATGTCCTTTTTTTCCCACAGAGCTTTCTTTTGGTGGTATTTGATCACCTCTGCGGTTTTATTTTTTGCGCTATAAACAAAAAAGGACCAACAATTTTGAGGAAAAAAAACCAAGATTTTTTAGATTCTGCTGTAAAACATATCCATGAAAGAAATGTAAAAAATCGAATTTCTTCATCAGTTTAGGTCAATATGTATTCTGCTACATATTTTTGTTAAAAAAATCCCAATAAGCATATATTGATTGGTTTGCATAAAAGTTATATTGTCTATAAACTATGGGATAGATTTATGGAATTTGTATTTATTTATTGTTTTACTAGTAATGACGGTGATCAGCGATTTTTTGCGGGACTGCGACATTGCGGATAACAAATCGGACACCTAACTGACACTTTTGACACTTTCTAAGGACCAGTGACACATAGTGAAACATAGTGATCAGTGCTAAAAAAAATGCACTGTCACTGTACTAATGACACTGGCAGGGAAGGGGTTAACATCAGGGGTGATCAAAGGGTTAAGTGTGTCCCTAGGGGGTGCTTTCTAACTGGGGGGGATGCTTTGACTGGGGGGGAAAACAGAGATCCGTGTTTCTGCTTTTCATCTTCCCCTCTGGCAGAGCGGCAATCTGCCTTGTTTACATCAACACATGCCTGACGAAGGGGTCCTGCGTGGCTCCGAAACGTTGCACTTGTCTTTGTGATGTGATCTATCTGCAATAAAAACCGTTGCATGATACTAAGCTAGGCAGGGCAATAACTTCTCTGCAGGATGTGGAAACCTTGCAAAAAGATCTGAACAAGATCTGAACAAATTAATGGGGTGAGCAACTACATGGCAACTTCTGGTGGAATCTAGGATGGAAAAGGACCTGGGGGTCCTAGTAGATGATAGGCTCAGCAATGGCATCCAATGCCAAGCTTCTGCTAACAAAGCAAACAGAATATTGGCATGCAATAAAAAGGGGATTAACTTCAGAGATAAAACGATAATTCTCCCGCTCTACAAGACTCTGGTCCGGCTGCACCTGGAGTATGCTGTCCAGTTCGGGAACACCAGTCCTCAGGAAGGATGTACTGGAAATGGAGAGAGTACAAAGAAGGGCAACAAAGCTAATAAAGGGTCTGGAGGACATTAGTTATGAGGAAAGGTTGCAAGCAATTATGCTGTCAGCGGGCATGAGTCATGGTTGTTAAGGATGTGGCGGCCGCCCGCTCCTTAAAGAGGAAGTAAAGTCCTCCTGTTTAATTGTACCTACAGGTAAGCCTTTAATAAGGCTTACCTCTATCTGGACTCTACAGAATACTTTTCATACCTCAGAGTACAGTCCTCCTTGCAGAAACAGCTACTGCCTTTGAAAATAGACATGCCTAATCCCCATGTACCGTTTCCTCCACGACCCCACTTGCAAAATCAGAGGGATTTCCCTATTCTATGAATTCCTGAATAGCAATGCTCTTTTTACCGAAACCACCACTATGTACAAATGGGAGGATGACTTAGGTTCTTCCTTTTCAGGAGTTAGCTGGCAAAAGGCATTCTAACTATCCTACTCCTCCTCCCACTGTACCCAACATTGGGAAATGTATCAAAAGACTGCCCATAGGTGGTACCTTACCCCCTATAAACTATCCAAAATCTACTCGACTCAGAAAGCCGATTGTTGGAGGAACTGCAGAGAAATTGGTTCCCTATACCATACCCTCTGGCTGTGTAAATCTCTTAGATCGTTCTGGAATAAAAATGTTACCGTAGCTTCAGAGATTCTAGGAGACCCCATAGCCCCTGACCCTGCTCTAGCAATACTCCACATTGGTACTGACAAATTTCCACCGAAAGCTAGAGTAGTTATCATACATCTCTTCTTAGCGGCCAAACTCTCTATCACCAAACGTTGGAATACAGTAGATCCTCCTTCCATTGGTGATACTGTGAATACCCTCAACCACCAGTGTGAAACGGAACGCCTCCTATCCATCCCGAACCTAACAACTTCAACATTCCTCAAACAATGGTCTATACTCTATATGGTTGTGTAATCCCAAGTGCACGATTAAGATTTGATGATGAGCATCATGTGATGTAGTACAGTCCCTCAGTAATCTTGACTGGAAGTTTTTGCATTGTCCCTACCCTCGTTTCCTCCCTCTTTTTCTTCTCTCATCCCCCCTCCACCTTTCTCTCTTCCCTATCTAGTTAAGACATGACCTCTCAGGCCTTTATGCCTTATCTTACAGTATTATATGTCCTAGACCAGTGATGGCGAACCTTGGCACCCCAAATTTTTTTTGAACTACATTTCACATGATGCTCATGCACTCTGCAGTGTAGTTGAGCATCATGGGAAATATAGTTCCAAAACATCTGGGGTGCCAAGGTTCGCCATCACTGTCCTAGACTATTTTCGTTATATGTATTTTGTGCTTCTCATGGAACGACATGTCTGTAACCTTTCAGACCATTTTACTTAAAAAAGAACGAACAGACATGATTGATTATCACAGTATCAGAGAAGAACTTGTAACAAATTAATTTTACTAATTATTTTTATTATAAACAAGGTTAAAAGTTGATTACATGATTACATTCATAAAATCATTAAATAATCTATACGTATCATGAAAATTTGAGAATCTCAATTGCTGTAATTGTCAAGTGGTTGACGCGTTTCACAATCATGCTTCTTCAGAACCTTAAATTCTTGACTAGCAGCAGAGATATGATATGGAATTCCTACAGAATAATTGTTAGCGGTGTGCCAGGTGCGTGGGAGAGTGACTCAAACAACAATGTGTCTAAAGCCGGCCATACACGGTTCGAATTTTGAAAGAATTTTCTTTCGAAAATCGTATCAAAGAATTTTCGTACGAATTTTGCACCGTTAGTGGGCTGCAGCAACAGCCGATTTTTTTTTTTTTTAAAAACTAACGATTTTCTAATCAATAATGGGAGAATCGTGCGAGAAATGTAATAGAAAAAAAAATGCGCATGTGCAAGAAAATTCCCAGAGAAAAAAGAATATTCCCGGAGAGAAAAGAATATTCCCGGAGAGAAAAGAATATTCCCGGCCGAATTTCGAAAATCAATGGTGGCATCATCGGATAACAATAAAAATGAACTTTCTGATTTTGAAAATAAAATTTGTTCGAAATTCGACCGTGTATGGCCTGCTTAAGACAAGTAGCTGGTTAAGGAATACAGTAAACTTGTTCCTTTAATAGTAGTAGGGGTCTTTCACCAATCTTCTATCTTATTTTACTTGATATTCAGGTGCTTAGTTCCAAATAATCAGACTCTCCTATCAAAAGTCCTTTTTACCATTGATCGTATATTGTATCTTGCACACCTCCATAAAATGTATTGAATTAAAAAAATAAGGCTTACCTGTAGGTATTGTAAATATCTCCTAAACTTGCACTGTTTAGGAGATATTCACTATATACGCCACCGCCTACGTCATCGGCGCATGGGCACTTAAGGAGTGACGTCACCGCGGCTCCTGCCAATCACAGCGGCGGAGCCCACGAACCCAGGAGAAGCTCTAGGGAACAAGCCGGAGGCCTCAGCGGTGTGCGGTGCCGCTGCAAAAGCTTCGTTTTAAGGTAAGTATTTCATAATGAGCTAGTTTGCAATGCATATTAGCTCATTATGCCTTTGTCTTACAGGTATTATTTGATTTTTTAAGGGTTTACAACCTCTTTAACCACTTGTCTACCGCCCACCGTCAAATGACGGCGGGCGGAAGACTCTCTCGTTCTGACTGGACGTTATATGACGTCGTGGCTTTAAAAGCAGCTAGGTGGCGCGTGCGCATCGCGTCGCTGGGGACCCGATGCGCGTGCCCGGCGGCCGCGATGCCCGCCGGGCACCCGCGATTGCCCAGTAACTGAGCAGGACCGTAAACACACAGATCCACGTCCTGTCAGGGAGAGGAGACCGATGGTGTGTCCCTTGTACATAGGGACAACCATCGGTCACCTCCCCCAGTCAGTCCCCTCCCCTCCACAGTAAGAATCACTTCCAGGGAATACATGTAACCCCTTCCTCGCCCCGTAGTGTTAACCCCTTCCCTGCCAGTCACATTTATACAGTAATCAATGCATTTTTATAGCAGGGATCGCTGTATAAATGTGAATGGTCCCAAAAATGTGTCAAAAGTGTCCGATGTTTCCGACGCAATATTGCAGTCACGATAAAAAAAAGCAGATCGCCGCCATTACTAGTAAACAAAAAAAAATTCTATAAATCTATCCTCTATTTTGTATCTGCTATAACTTTTGCGCAAACCAATCAATATATGCTTATTGCGATTTTTTTTTTACCAAAAATATGTGGAAGAATACATATTGGCCTAAACTGAGGAAAATTTCATTTTTTTTTTTTAATAAATGGATATTTATTATAGCAAAAAGTAAAAAATATTGTGTTTTTTTTTTTCAAACTTGATGCTCTTCTTTTGTTTATAGCGCAAAAAATAAAAAACCACAGAGGTGATCAAATACCACCAAAAGAAAGTTCTATTCGTGGGAAAAAAAGGACGCACATTTCGTTTGGGTACAGCGTCGCACGACTGCGCAATTGTCATTCAAAGTGTGACAGCGCTGAAAGATGAAAAATGGCTTGGGCAGGAAGGGGGTTTTAGTGCCCGGTAGGCAGGTGGTTAACAACCAGCTATTCACAATAAAATCAGATCATTCCTTATGTTATTCAACAAATTCGAAAATGTGACATCATCTGAATGAAACGAATGAACGAGTGCATACGTTATTGTTCGTTATAACTTTTTTTTTTTCGTTGCCATTCAATTTATTCGATACGCCTGAATCTATGTAAATAAAAAAATGAAATGAATTGCACGTGTCTGATTGCTGACCTGACCATTCTGAAAATGCTCTAAAGGCCTATATAAACCAGCAACAACACCTCAATCCTGAGATCAATTTGTACTAGGAGAATGTATTTTATATAAAAATTCTATTCACATTCATCTACTTATCCATAATGAAGATGACACATAGTCAGAAAAATACAACTTGGCTCACCTAATGATGTCACCACCTTTGAAGATGAAAAAAAATGGAATCGGAAGAGAAATTCACATGAGGCCAGTCACATGAGATCTCTCCGATCAATTCTTCTCCTCTATGGGGTTCTCTATAATAACAAGCCAAAAACAAATAATTTCGTCTTGAGTTGTCAGCTTCCAAATTGTCTAATTGCCAGAATTTTCCCATTGTTGTTACCATGGTGACAAGAGGAAACCGTGCCTCCACCGTTCTGCGGAGCTTGTTAGATTTGTAAAGGAAAACTCTACTAAAAAAATGATATATGACAGGTGTTTTTCATTTTATTTTAAAATGTCATCTCCCTACTTATTTGCAGGTGCTAGGATTTTTTTTTAAAACTGCTGAAAAGCCAGATTTTAATGACTTGCAACAACTCAGAGGCACGAAATTCTCCAGGAAACCATGTTGCCAGCTTGTACCAATTTTCTTGTTGCTTTTTTCCAGAACTTCATTTAAAAGTTCAGTTTGCTCCAGAACTAACTACAGTAATACCTCGGATTGCGAGTAACGCAGTTTAGGAGTGTTTCGCAATACGAGCTATTACTTTTTTTTAAAATCCTGACTCGGTTTGCGAGCGTTGTCTCGCAAGAGGAGCAGGATTCAAGCCTCTGGGGTGTACAGTACCGCATTTGGGCAGAGGTGCGGGGGCGCCGGTGACACTCGGAGCTGCTCGGAAACACTCCGTTCCCGAGTTCCTCCGAGCAGTTTCCGAGTGTCTCCGACACCCCCCACCTCTGACCACATGCGGTAATGCATACAATAGCAGTCACTGTGGAACAAATTATCTGAGTTTCCATTGACTCCTATGGGGAAAATCGCTTTGATACACAAGTGCTTTGGATTACAAGAATTCTTCTGGAACAAATTATGTTCTTAATCCAAGGTATAGGTTTTTTGTAATGGGCCTTTTGACTTTGGGGATGTACTGCCCGCCTGGAGGGATGTCAATATACAGGCCTTTTCGTTTTCCAACACTGGCTCTTACTATGTGGTTATTATGGCCTGTGTCGACGTGCAGCATTTGGGACAGGTTCAGGGGCGGACTGACCATTCAGGAACTCGGGCACTAACCGAGGGCCCCATGCCACTAGGGGGCCCCATCAGGGTTGCCAGCCTCAGTAAAACCAGGGGCAGTATGTAAAAATCTGTGTTTTTTTACATCTGTCCCTGAAATGTCCCTTACCGACATCCTTTTGGTCTAAAAATCCCAAGATTATAGCTGCCTCGCCTCTCCAGTACCTTCTCAGTGTGTGTATGTATACTGTGTGTGTGTACTGTGTGTCTGTATGTGTATTCTGTGTGTGTATACTGTGTGTGTATATTGTGTATGTATACTATGTGTGTGTGTGTGTGTGTGTGTGTATACAGTACTGTGTGGCCCCATAATCTATTGCCTGGGGGCCCCATAATCTCCTATTGCCTGGGGGGCCCATAATCTCCTATTGCCCGGGGGCCCCATAATCTCCTATTGCCCGAGGCCCCCATGAGTTGTCAGTCCGCCCCTGGACAGGTTTGAGATCATGTAGAATCCATTGACAGGTGCAGTTGACCTCCTTCTAATGATGTGCATCCTGACCTAATTCAAGCCATTTGCATATCCATTAGACCAGTGATTCTTAAACTGTGTGCCGCGTGAGATTTACAGGTGTGCCCTGGGAGTTTTGAAAAATATAAAAAATTGCTAGCATTTTGAAACGTTGAACATATCAAAAAATGTATAGGTAAATCAATGTTGCAAAAGTAAAAAAAGTTACATATATAAAAACGCAATCTCTGTCAGTCTGTCATTCATTGGTTCCTTTCGTAAAGCGAGACTTGTACGAGATCTATTATAATAATAGAGACCGTTCCAACTTTGATGCTTACAAAGTTGGCTCATTGTTTAGCGATGGACAAAATACTTAACAACTTGCTGCCCCGTATAGCAAAATGACGGCGTCAAAGTGGTTTAGTTATCCTGATCAGACGTCATATGACGTGATCAGGAGAACAGAGCCCGCTCGCGCCCACAGGGGGCGCACAGCGATCATAGATGCTGTGTGTCAGTCTGACACACCGCAACTCCGATTGTGGTATGAAGCCTCTGACAGAGGCTTTTAACTACAGTAGGTGCCGCCGATTTTGTGTTTCCAGCGCAATGGGATCGCGCTGGAAATCACCGCTGCTAGCTGTGCTTCTCGCGCTCCCCGCCCGCCCGAGATGCCGCGCATCCATAGGAATACATTGGGGGCGGCGAGCAGGAGGAGCGACATAGCTCAGCGTTGGCTCCCGCGACGGGGCTCGCGAGTGTCAATCTCGCCGCTAGCAGAGGCGAGATTGACACAATATCGGCGGCAGGTACTGTACGTGATCAGCTGTGACAATCACAGCTGATCATCACATGAACCAGGAAGTGTCGGTAAACATCTTTCCTCAGTTCAGGCTGACAGGGAGAGCTGATCGGTGGCTTATTGATTATCAGCACAGCCCCCATCAAAAGGTGCCCATTAGCTGCCAATCAGTGCCCGTCACCTGCCAGCCTGTCCCACTCTATAAAATCTGTCAGTGACCATAAAAGTTCAGATCAGTGCCCACAGCAGTGCCAATCAGTACGCCATTAGTAATGCCTTTCAGTGCCCCATCAAAGTGCCACTCAGTAATGCCTCATCAGTGCTGCATATCCAGTGCCGCCTATCAGTGCCGCCTATCAGTCTTGTCAGTGCTGCCTATCAGTGCCCATCAAAATTGTCAGTCTTTTTTTGTTTATAGCGCAAAAACTAAAAACAGCAGAGGTGATCAAATACCACAAAAGAAAGCTCTATTTGTGGGAAGAAAATTATAAAAGTTTAGTTTGGGTACAGTGTTGCATGACCGTGCAATTGTCATTCAAAGGAAGGGGGGAAAGTGCCTGGTTTTGAAGTAGTTAATCAAGTCTGGAACTCTGAAAGAGAAACTGTTAGCTGCTTGCCGACCAGCCGCCGTCATTATACTGCGGCAGGTCGGCACGATCCCATGAGCCGTCGTAGCTGTACGACGGCTCCTTTAAGCGGGATAGCAGGCGCGCGCTGCACAGCTGGGGTGCTGATGCTCGTGGCCGGCGGTCAATATCTAGGAACCACAATCTGTCATCTCCTTTAGTCAGTCCCCTCGCCCCACAGTTAGAACACACACTAGGGAACACATTTAACCCCCTGATCGCCCACTAGTGTTAACCCCTTCCCTGCCAGTGGCATTTTTATAGCACTGATCGCTGTATAATTGTCAATGGTCCCAAAAATGTGTCAAAAGTATCTGATATGTCCGCCATAATGTCGCAGTCCTGATAAAATTCAAAGATCACCGCCATTACTAATAAAAAAAATAAAAAAATGAAAATGCCATAAATCTATCCCGTATTTTGTAGACACTATAACTTTTGCGCAAACCAATCTAAATACGCTTTTTGGGATTTTTATTACCAAAAATATGTAGAAGAATACATATCGGCCTAAAATGAGGAAAAAATTGGGGCTATTTATTATAGCAAAAAGTACAAAATATTGTATTTTTTTTTAAATTGTCGCTCTTTTTTTCTTTATAGCGCAAAAAATTAAAACTGCAGAGGTGATCAAAAGAAAGCTCTATTTGTGGGAAAAAAAGGATATCAATTCTGTTTGGGTACAGTGACGCACGACCGCGCAATTGTCAGTTAAAGCGACGCAGTGCCGTATCGCAAAAAATGGCCTCATTGAGCAGCCAAATCATCCGGGGCTGAAGTGGTTAAATAAAAGGCAAGGAAGCAAGCGAAAGTACTAAGAAGATTACAATCGCTCCAATTTGATTTGCTCTGGAAAGCAGGCACATCCTTCACATTAATTAAAAAATGTAAATGAATTCTTGTTAAAAAATTTTTTTTAAATGAACAAAAATTGTTAAATCTTTTCAGGTGTGCCGTGATTTTTTTTAGATCCTTTCAGCATTAAAACCCTCACTCAGCAGATCCCCAGCTTATTAGGACCCTCGTGCAGCAGATCCCCTGCTCAGTAGCAGGGGCATCTCATCCATTAGGGGTGCAGGGGCGCGCCCCCTATCCATTCTTCTGGCTCCCTAATCTACATTCGGGGCACCGGATGCATGAATTCCAATGGGGGGGGGGGGTGTTTTTTTGAAGCTTCAAAAAAGGGTGGACACTGTGTCCCGAGCCCATCCAGTTGTGTGACAATAGCGAATGAATATTCAGTATTTTCACATTGAATCTCCTCCCAGCCAATCAGGAAGCGTGTCGTGAGACCCGTTTCCCAATTGGCCAAAACGACAAGCGATCCTATTGGACCATGACGCGGTGAGAGGAGGAGAGGTAGAGGCCACAGGAAGAGATGCAGGGGACAAAGCCGCCGCCCTGGAGGAAAGCGCTGCCTAGGGGTAAGTGCGGGGCTCATCGACCGACCAACCAGGGGGTGCTGGTGACCCGAGTCAAACGACCGGGGGGGGGGGTGTGGCTGTGGGTGCATTGTTTGCCGCCCCTGCCCCTGAAATGTACCACCAGCCACCACTGCTCTGTAGTATCCCCAACTGTGCTGTAGTAACCCCCCGCTCTGCTGCTCCCCCACTCAGTAGTAACCCCCGCTCTGCTGATCCCCCACTCAGTAGTAATCCCCCGCTCTGCTGATCCCCAGCTCAGTATTAACCTCTATCTCTGCTGATTCCCCACTCAGTAGTAATCCCCCGCTCTGCTGATCCCCAGCTCAGTAGTAACCTCTAACTCTGCTGATTCCCCACTCAGTAGTAACCCCCAGTCCTCTCTCTCCAGTCCCTGCTCACCTTCTGCTTTAGCATTCCCATGTTGTACACCACATGTTCTATCTGCTAGTGGCTCTGCTCCAGTCCAGACTGCACACAAGATGTGATGTCTTAACCAGACACTTTTCAGAATTTATACACATGAACCTGAAGTGACTGCTGATGATGTCTTTCTGATTGGCTTGTTGGTCTCCCAGTGCATCCTTGGATATCTCATACCTGCCATACCTCCAAAACAAAGTGAAGCTAAAGCTGAATAAAAGCATCTCAAAAGCTGCAGGTGCTTTAAGTGAGTTTTAATAGACTTCTATGGAGGCTTTGAAGACACTTTGAAGCACCGTGAAAGCGACATGAGGTATAATTTTTGAAGCAAAGCAAACACAATTGGGGTTATTTACTAAAACTAGAGAGTGTAAAATCTGGTGCAACTCTGCATGGAAACCAATCAACAGCCAAGTTTTTTGGCCAAAGCTTAATTGAAAAAGCTGAAATTGGAAGCTGTTTGGCTACCATTCACAGCTGCATGGATTCTGAGTGCACCAGTTTTAGTAAATCTACTCCAATGGGTGAACAGGCCTGTAAGGTAACCATTTTATTTAGTGATAGGAGCTTTGATTGACACTCAGAGAGCTTTAAGAAAATGTGTCCAATGCCACATTTTGAAGCAAGTGTAAACAAGTCTACCTTGTTATGGCAGTGTGGTTCTTTGCCGTCCATTTGAACTCCTTCAGATCCGCGCTATAGCCGAATGACGACTACAGCGTGGACCTACTTTGCCGGGAGGCCATCAATAGACATCCTCCCCTTTGCATTCTCCCCGCGCGCCCCCCTGTAGGGCACGCACGGCGCACGCTGTGATCACGAGTCACTGAGACTCGGGTGATCACAGATCCTTTTCCCGTGATCACAGGCCCCTTACCACGTGATCAGCTGTCAGCCAATGACAGCTGATCACGTGATGTAAACAGAAGCTCGGTAATCTTTTTTTTTTTCTCCTAACGCTAACAGCGTCAGAACAAAAAGCCGATCGCTGGCTTCTGTGCAAGGGACAGTACCGCCTGCCAGTGCCACCTGCCAGTGCCCACAGTGCCAAATCAGTGCATAACAGAACCACCTATCAATGCCCATGAGTGCCACCTATTAATGCCCACCAGTGGTGCCAATCAGTGCCTCATCAGTGCCACCTAGCAGTGCTGTCTATCAGTGTCACCTACCAGTGCCGATCAGTGCCCATCATTGCCACCCATCAGTGCCCATCACTGCCACCCGTCAGTGCCCATGACTACCACCTATCAGTGCCCATGACTACCACCTATCAGTGCCACCTATTAGTGCCACTTCTCAGTGCCCACCAGTGCCACCTATCAATGCCCTTCAGTGCCACCCATCAGTGCCACCTCTGTGTCACCTCTCAGTGCCCATCAGTGCCCACCAGTGCTGCCTATCAGTGCCACCTTATCGGTGCCCATCAATGCAGCCTATCAGTGCCCATCAGTGCACCCTATCAGTGACCATCAGTGCAGCCTCATCAGCGTACATCAATGAAAAATTACCTGTTTGCAAAATTTTATAACAAAATATAAAACGGTTTTGTATTTTTTTTTTTTTAATCAGTCTTTTTATTTATTTTTAACAAAAAATAAAAACCACAGATGTGATCAAATACCACCAAAAGAAATCTCTATTTGTGGGAAAAAAATGATAAAAATGTCATTTGGGTACAGTGTTGTATGACCGCGCAATTGTCGTTCAAAGAGTGAGAGCGCTGAAAGCTGAAAATTGGTCTGGGTAGGAGGGGGGTTTAAGTGCCCAGTAAGCAAGTGGTTAAATTGCACCCCAAAGCAATGACACATTGGGGGTTATTTAGGAAAGGCAAATCCACTTTGCACTACAAGTGCAAACTACAAGTGCAAAGTGCACTTGAAATTGCACTGAAAGTGCACTTGGAATTGCAGTCGCTGTAGATCCGAGGGGAAGATCTGAAATGAGGGGAAGTTCTGCTGATTTTATCATCCAATCATGTGCAAGCTAAAATGTTTTTTTTTTATTTTCCTTGCATGGTCCCTTCAGATCTACAGCGACTGAACTTCCAAGTGCACTTTGCACTTGTAGTTTGCACTTGTAGCGCAAAGTGGATTTGCCTTTCGTAAATAACCCCCAATGTGCCACAGCACGCATGCATTTTAACACACCACAGCACACAGATGTGAATGATCTGTATGTTGCATTGAGAAAAATGGAGCATGTAGCATCTTTAGCAGGTTTTGGTCCTTTAAAATAAATGGGTGTCCTAATATACAGTTAGTAAAACTCATCATAAACATGCATGGGTGAACACAACGCACCAGTGTGAACAGGACCTCTAAGGGAGAAGAAGTAGTTCTCAAACAAAAGCCTGTTGACACTGGCCCCTATAGCAGACAGATTTAGAGAAAAAGACTGTCCCCACACCTCCCAACTTTTTGAGATGGGAATGAGGGACACCTATCAGCAAAAGTATGCAGGCATAGGACACACCCCCTGCCACGCCCCCCTAAAGGAGACTTGTACAAAAAAACAAGATTGGTTAAATCCACAAGTGTTTTTTTACCACTACTATTCCTTTATATTGGCTTTTGGAATTTACAAATGCAGCAATTTAGAAATCAGATGAAAGGTTTAGCGCTGGGAAACACTTTTTGATAGATAAAAAGTGCATTTTATATACATCTATATAGATCAGACCAAAATGAGGGACAAATGAGGGACAGAGGGACTTTGCTCCAAATCAGGGACAGTCCCTCCAAATCAGGGACAGTTGGGAGCTATGATGTCCCAGTACCTAGAGAACAGAAGTAGGAATAAATCTACAATATAATTTGTGAAAATATTCGCTTATGGCCTAGACAGGATTGTTCTTTTTCTCAATCATTGTGGATTTTCAATTAAAAAAGTTTATTCCAAAACAAGACCGACCTATTTTCTCTTTCGTCCATGGACGGACACAGCTCCTTTAGTCTTGACAAGTGGGCTATGTTCCGTCTATTAGGAGAGGACTAGGCAGACATGTTAGATATACAAAAACATGTAATTATACCAAAGCTGAACAGCCCTGACCAGGGGGCGGTCCCTCTGGTCATAACCCCTCACCATGCACACAGCAGCTCAGTTTTTTTCTGCCTAGTGTAGGAGAAGGACCTGGCTCCCTAGGGGCCCATTGGTCCTGGAGAACTCCATCCTTATGTTCTCGGCAGTCGCATCCCAAAGAGGTTGCGTTACATTCCTTAGACATGGTACGTGCTCTGCGGGTATATCTGTCTGCTACGGCTCAGTTTCGGAGGTCAGACTCACTGTTTGTGTCGGTGACTGGTCCAAAGAAAGGCCTGGCGGTCTCGTCCGCCACCATTTCTCAGTGGATCCGACAGATTGCGATTCAGGCTTATGCTCTTAAAGGGCGGGCGCCTCCCTTTCCTGTCACGGCGCATTCGACCAGGGCGATTGGTGCCTCCTGGGCTTTTCGACTTCAAGTGTCTGTCTCACACATGTGTAAGGCGGCGACCTGGTTGTCCGTTCACAACTTCACTAAATTTTACAAGTTTGACGTGCATACATCTGCAGATGCTAGCTTCGGTCGCAAGGTTTTGAGGGCGGCTGTTTAAGGTTGCAACTCCTCCGTTGAGGAGCTCTGTTTGTTTGGGGTGAAGTTTGTTTGCTTGCTGTTCCCACCACTCGTTTTTTGGACACTGCTTGGGGACTTCCACCTTTTAAGACTAAAGGAGCTGTGTCCCTCCATGGACGAAAGAAAAAATATGATTCGTGTAATCACCGTAAAATACTTTTCTCTGAAGTCCATGGACGGACACAGCACCCACCCCTCCTGTTTGAGTTTGTACTGCTTTGTGACGAACAGAGCTGCTGAGTGCAGGGTGAGAGGTTATGACCAGAGGGACCGCCCCCTGGGCGGGGCTGTTCAGCTTTGGTATAATTACATGTTTTTGTATATCTAACATGTCTGCCTAGTCCTCTCCTAATAGACGGAACATAAGCCACTTGTCAAGACTAAAGGAGCTGTGTCCATCCATGGACTTCAGAGAAAAGGATTTTACGGTGAGTACAAAAATCCTATTTTTTGGGCAGATTTTTTTCTTCATTTCAACATTCATAAGTGAACATTTTGTGATTTTTATATGTTTTGTTTGTTTAGTATTTTATGATTGCAATACATTTTTTTTTTTTTTTTTCAAATCCTTTATTCAATTATTAATGTTCAAAAACTATATAAAAAAGAAAAAAGCTTGTCAGTGCACAATGTTCGGACTCATTCCTACTGCTGCTCCTAAACCCGCGTTTAGGAGCTTTTGGCATTTTTCTTTTTTAGCTAAAGCCCCACAACTGAACTCAATACAAGCCTATAGGGTTGATTTACTAAAGGCATATGGGAGGTTATTTACTAAAGGCAGATCCACTTTGCACTACAAGTTGTAGTCGCTGTAGATTGCTGTAGATCTGAGGGGAAGCTCTGAAAAGAGGGGAAGCTCTGCTGATTTTATAATCCAACCATGTGCAAGCTAAAATGCTATTTTTTATTTTCCTTGCATGTCCCCCTCAGATCAACAGTGACTGCACTTCCAAGTGCACTTTCAAGTGCACTGAGAATGCACTTGTAGTGCAAAGTGGATTTGCCTTTAGTAAATCAACCCCATGTTGCTCCAGAGCTTAGTAAAGGAGGTAAAGCTTTACTTTGCAAGAATACCCAATCACATGCACAAAAAAACAAACAAAAAAAAAACAGCATTTTTGCCTGCACGTGATTGGAAGGTGGAAGTCAGCAGAGCTCCTGCTCATTTACTAAGCTCTGGAGCAACTGCTCTTGTAGTGTGCAATGCATTTAATGCAAGATTTCTGAAACTGCACCATGCACAAAATTCAGAGGCTGAGCTGCGACTTCAGACACCCAAAATATATGAGTGGCTGATTTTACACATACAGTGCCTTGAAAAAGTATTCATACCCCTTAAAAGTTTTCACATTTTGTCATGTTGCAACCAAAAATGTAAATGTATTTTATTGGGATTTTATGTGATAGACCAACACAAAGTGGCACATAGTTTTAAAGTGGAAGAAAAATGATAAATGGTTACTAAATTTGTATTCAGCCCCCCGGAGTCAATACTTCGTAGAACCACCTTTCTCTGCAATTACAGCTGCAAGTCTTTTTGGGGATGTCTCTACCAGCTTTGCACATCTAGAGAGTGAAAGGTTTGCCCATTCCTCTTTGCAAAATAGCTCAGATTGGATGGAGAGCGTCTGTGAACAGCAATTTTCAAGTCTTGCCACAGATTCTCAATTGGATTTAGGTCTGGACTTTGACTGGGCCATCTAACATATGTGTAGCGCTTGGTTGCTACTAGTAACTAACATCCACCATATCACCCTGCTGCCAGACCTCCATCTATCACCTCAGAGACAATGAACAGTCATTTGCGTTGTTTTGTTTTTGTTTATTGGGGGATATAACTTGGTTGGGGGAAAGGGAATATGGGATGCCCATAGAACATGTTGCTTTGCCATCATATTTAGTGAACATTGGTAAATTGGTTTAGCCTTGAAGAACTGATTGTCAGGTCACCTACGGCCAGGTGACAGATGCACACCGTAGGGGGACAGGAGTGCACCGCAAGGTAGTGAACCCTATGGCTGACTCCTGCGGATAGGAAACTGGGTGGTTGTGGAAAGCGGAACCAGAGGAGCACAACCGGGATCCTATAGGAAGCTAGAGCCAAGATTCCCCAGGGCGTGGAGTCTAAGACCCAGCAGGTCTTCTCCAGAGCCTCTAGTGGTGAGGATGTTATGCTGCAGGCTGGGTCCAGGTCGCGGCCCCTAGAGTCTCCTAGCTCACGCCCCGTAGGATAAGGGGACAAGAGGGGAAGCAGCACAAGATATAAGAGTAACGAATAACAAGCTGAAGGTCAAGGGCCACAAGCAGACAAGGATAACGAAAGACAAGCCGAAGGTCAAGGGTCACGAGCAGACAGGGATAGTCGGGGACAAGCCAATAACGTAACAGAGAGACAGAGGTAGCACACGGCAGGCAGGAACCCAAACACACAATGCCTAACAAACACGTTGATCAGCAAAGCAGGCTTGCAGTGCACAGGTTAATATAGTGTTCTGTGATAGGGCCTGGGGTGGAGTCAGGCTGGGAGGAGATTATAAAGGAAGCTAGGTGAAAGGGTTCTGGCCTCTAAGATGAACACATGGGAAGTAAGGTAAGCTGACAGACAAACACTACTGCATATCTATGACAGTACCCTCCCTCTTATGGGCCCTCCCCCGCCTGGGCCCAGGCTTAAAGGGAAATCTCAGATGAAACCTCCTCAACAGATGAACACATGGGAAGTAAGGTAAGCTGACAGACAAACACTACTGCATATCCATGACACTGATGTACTTCTAACATTTACAGTCCCTTCCCCTGCATAACACCATGCAGACTATTGCTCCTCCTCCTCTGCATTAACTCCTGCAGACTGTTGCTCCCAGGACATCTCTCCTCCTGCACAAAACTTTCACTGTAAAACTATTAGATCCCGTCCCATCTATATTATGACAAAAGGGGATCTCTCTGAATAATCCCAGCTTGCTGTCTGTAATCAGATGCTGTTACTAGGCCAGAGGTCTACAGTACCTCTCCCCGGCGACCTAGTAATTTAGTAGCCCATGCTGGTTGGTGGACTACTGCTCCCAGCTAGTCCGGCCTGCAAATCATGCGCCTGCAGGCCGCAGCGACTTGACACACTCCCCACAGTCTCTCCACTGGCCTCGCACCCAGCTCCCCTGGCATGCCTCATCCAGAACTCCACTGTGGACCACTCACCGACCATTTCTTGCCCCAAGTCATGATGGAGAACTTTAACTGAACATACGTTCCGACAGCTTCTCCAGCCCCTCTGTTCCAGGACTCTTCATCTATGACCATGTAAAGATGAAGACTTATTCCATGACGGTGTAAGGATGAAGCTCCCTTCCAGCTCTCCCGGGCTTCTCCCCGATCAGCGCACCCCCCCCCCAGATGAAGATGGCCTCCTACTACTGCCTAGTACTCCATTCTCCACTTCTCCCGGCTGACAACTCCTCCCCAGTGGCATGTGACCTCAGCTTATATGGGAGGCCTGCCCCCTGCCAATACCAAGTGGGGATTGGTCAGGGCTCCTCACATGCCCCTCTTCCAGAACAATCTCCCTGGAAGCAGGGGACGTGCCTCAGAACTAGAGCACAGGTGGTCACACCCACTGCTACACTAACCACTTCCTGCCCCCAGATCAAAACAAGCAGGCCTAGCCTGCAGCATAGACCTGCCTAAATTAACCTGCACTGACAATTTCCCTAGCAAAAATCCTATCCTAGCACCTACCTACGGTAGAGGGTGCTACACATGAATATGCTTTGATCTAAACCATTCTATTGTAGCTCTGGCGGTATGTTTAGGGTCATTGTCCTGTTGGAAGGTGAACCTCCGCCCCAGTCTCAAGTCTTTTGCAGACGCTAACTGGTTTTCTTCTAAGTTTGCCCTGTATTTGGCTCCATCCATCTTCCCATCAACTTTGACCAGCTTCCCTGTCCCTGATGAAGAAAAGCATCCCCACAACATGATGCTGCCACCACCATGTTTCACAGTGGGGATGGTGTGTTCAGGGTGATGTTCATTGTTAGTTTTTCGCCACACATAGTGTTTTTCTTTTAGGCCAAAAAGTTCAATTTTGGTCTCATCTGACCAGAGCACCTTCTTCCACATGTTTGCTGTGTCCCCCACATGGCTTTTTCACAAACTGCAAACAGGACTTCTTATGACTTTCTTTCAACAATGGCTTTCTTCTTGCCACTCTTCCATAAAGGCCAGATTTGGGGAATGCACGACTAATAGTTGTCCTGTGGGCAGATTCTCCCACCTGAGCTATGGATCTCTGCAGTTCCTCCAGAGTAACCATGGGCATCATGGCTACTTCTCTGATGAATGCTCTCCTTGCCCGGCCTGTCAGTTTAGGTGGACGGCCACGTCTTGGTAGGTTTGCAGTTGTGCCATACTCTTTCCATTTTTGGATGATGGATTGAACAGGGCTCCGTGAGATGTTCAAAGATTTGGATATTTTTTTTATAACCTAACCCTGCGATAAACTTCTCCACAACTTTAGTCCTGACCTGTCTGGTGTGGTGTTCCTTGGCCTTCATGATGCTGTTTGTTCACTAAGGCTCTCTAACAAACCTCTGAAAGCTTTACAGAACAGCTGTATTTATACTGAGATTAAATTACACACAGGTGGAGTCTATTTACTAATTAGGTGACTTCTGAAGGCAGTTGGCTCTACTAGATTTTAGTTAGGGGTATCAGAGTAAAGGGGGCTGAATACAAATGCACGCCACAGTTTTCAGATATTTATTTGTAAAAAAAAATGAAAACCATTTATCATTTTCCTTCCACTTCAGGAACACTTAGTTCTGTGAATGGTAATAAATACACAGTGCTACACATTATCCAATCCCACACTAAGGTTTCTGTTCTGACAAGACATAGGGGATATGTTTTGCTTTTAGTTTGAATGCAAACAGGGCTCAACTGATTTATTTTATTAATATTCATTTTTATTATTTCTGTTCTCTTTTTAGCTGGAAGCTCTCAATGGCTCCAATGAATACACAACGAGTGAAGATCCAAATACAGAGAATAATGCATCTGACTCCACTGCTGCAAAGAGACCGGTACTGTAAAAGCTTTTATTCTTAGCGAGCTGCTTATGGGATCACCTGAGGACCTTTGTGCCAATGTTTTTGTGTGTTTCCTAATTTCCTTTTGAGTTAATCTTTTACTTTGTAGCAATTATATATAATGCTGAATGTAGCAGGGAGGGAGATGTACCTAGGCATTGCTTTTTCAATAATTAATGTTTTAGCATGTTTAGTGAGTTAAAGAAGAGCCTTGGGATTGCAAAATCTGTGGGCCTGGTGAGCTGATTGTAATGAAATGCTTTGCGCTTTTCTTCCCAATCCAAAAATCTTCAGCTGCAAGGTCCAGGTGTTGACAAAATTCTACAGTTCAAAAATACAGAAGAATCTTAGGGTAGGGTGACCAGACATCCCCAGGTTCCGGGGACAGTCCCCGGATTGAGGACACTGTCCCCGGACCAAGTCTGTCCCCAGTTTTGTCCCTGGATTGGATTTGAACAGGGGCTGGGGCATATTCAAAGACAGACAGTGCAGAATAAAAAAAATATTATAATTATAATAATAATAATATTAATAATATTAATAATAATAATAAAATATATTTCTTCAGTTCCGGGCGCATGCCTATTCAGCTACGCTCACACGTTCTTCTGCCTTGGCTCAAGTCCCAGCCAGCCGCCTGCCTATCTCCTTGCCTTCCCTGGCAGAGTGATCTTCCTCTGCTCCCAACCCAGTAGTAGCCGGGGCCCAGAGAGTAAGACTTAAAGTGATTGTAAAGTATTGTTTTTAAAAAAAAAATAACAAACATATTATACTTACTTCCACTGTGCAGCTCGTTTCGCACAGAGTGGCCCCAAACACAGACTTCTGGGGTCCCTTGGCAGCTCTCGCTGTTCCTCTCCGCATCAGATAACCCCCCTAGGAGAAACGCTCTTCTGGAGGGTTACCTTGCGGGCGCGCTCCCGAGTCATTCCTTCGGTGTCCATAGCCGCCGAATGTATGACTCGGCCCCGCCCCCCGGCGCCCGCGTCATAGGTTTTGATTGACAGCAGCGGCAACCAATGGCTGCGCTGCTATCAATCTAGTCAATCAAGAGCCGGGACCCCGTGGAGCAAGGTACGGCGCGTCCCCACCAAGGGAAATTCGGGGCTCAGGTAAGTAAATTGGGGGGGCTGGGGTGCTTGTAACTGCAAGGTGTTTTTTCACCTTAATGCATAGGATACATTAAGGTGAAAAAATACAAACCTTTACAACCCCTTTAACAGGCTGTGAGGTGGGCAGCGGCGGCGTCGGGCAGAGAGTCGCTGATTGGCGCCATTACTAGTAAAAAAAAAAAATATGTCCCCGGATTTCATTTTTAAAATCTGGTCACCTTATAAGGCAAATATGTCAAGATTCACAGCAGTTATAAGAAAAATGCATTGCCTAAGGAGAACCTAGTCTAGCCTAGACTAGTTATCAGTTTTGCCTGCGGTCTCCCTGTCAGTGGCGTTGCTATGGGGGTGCTGGGGTGCGCTGTGGAAGGCTAGACAGGAGAAAGCCCCGATTTTGGCAGTTTAGACGGGATAGAGCCAGATGAGGGGAGACTGCACCGTCTTTTACCGCACCAGGTGACACCAACCCTAGTGACGCCACTGCTCGCTGCATCTGTTCCTTTTCCCATAACTGACTTACCATAGCTTGGTCTGTACTGTCTCTTTGTGTCCATCCTGGTAAAGGAATGGGGCGTTGCTTCCTCATGTCTGAGTTGCCCCTTGATGACTGGTGATCTGATGACTGGAGGGGTGATGATCATGAAGCAGCAGGAGAGGTGGAGGAAGCACAAATCTTAGTTAGTTCTAGTTTAATTCGAATATGTAAAAAAAAAACATAAAAATAAGTAATCATTCAGTAGTAGACAATCACAAAACTAGTTGCAAGAGAAGACAAAAAAATCTAAAAAATTATTTAGCTTATGTAGCGATACCTCCAACTAAGAAGGCCGCAGATTTAGTTGGGCCCTGAAGACAGCTCCGCCAACCCCCGGCAATATGCTCAACCCCCTACTGGCACAGCTAGTAAGGGGAGATAGGACCGCGTGACCGCAACTCTAGGTGACGCAGTCCTATGGCAAACACACACACAGTGATATACTTTAAAACTTCTATTAAAGTAAGTGAAACTGACACCAATGTACTTGACCCAGATATTTTACTGAGGCTAATGGGCAAGTAATAAACAACAGTATAACAAGTTGCAGATCCCTGCAATAAACAGTAATAAAGATAAACAGAGTAATCAGAATAATAAAGTATTGCTATGCAACTCTAGCGCTGCCCTTTTACAGCTACTTCCCCTCATGGGTAGACTAACACCCAGCAATGTCTACCTATGCAGTCAGGCCTGACTGATCTAAATGGAAGTTCAGTGAAACAATATTCGCTAGCAATCTTTGGTGGTGCACTTGAAGAACAACTTGTAATCCAAACGAATAGTAAAGATAAAAGTATCTGTCTTTAAACAGCTCTCACCACCCGGGCAAGTCCAAGTCCGTTTCCTCCATCGATTCGTCTAGGAACAGGAATCCACCGACATCCAAGTCTTCAATCCTTCTGGTGTACTGCAGCAAGGAGGATTAGATGTCTCTAAGGCTCTGCTAGGCTGGCAGAGGGCTCTTTGGAAAGGAGCACACGGCCCAGGCTTCAGGCCTTGTGCACACAGCAGTTCAGCACAGAGATCCTCTTGCTAGGAGAGGGGTGTCCAAAGAGGCCGACCAAAACTCCGCCTCCCCTTTATAAAGTCTTCCCCAGCAGTCTCTGTTCTGGAGCAATGCACCCTGGGTGCTGCAAGATGTACTGGGAGATGTAGTCTCTCTCTCCTCTGCTTTCACTTCCATAATGTCTCTTTACTTCCTCCCGACTCACCTCTCACCTGGAACTTCTTGTCTCTCTGCATTAAAGGGGAACACCCCGCTACACACTCCCCCCACTTGAACTCTTTGGTCCCCAAAGACATCTAACATTTTTAGATCTACAAAACATTTTAGATTCAATGCGGTTGCATAGGATTGACAGAGGAGCCTCCCACCAATCATCATAGGATGGGGAGCTGTCCTGTCTACAGGTCGCTTCAGTGGGGGCGACCTGTCTAACTGTGCCAGAGAGTGAGCTGGGGTTGCCCTCCACTAAATGGACAGTGGAAGGATCCGGATTCTCAGCATTCCTTCTAGCAGTGACTACAGAGTCTTCAGAACTGTTCCCCATTTGTGGGTAGGTCAGCTTCTTAGGAGGCCGGATGACTCTTCGAGCCCTTTGCTCTCTTGGGATTTCTGGCTCTGGCGCCTCAGGCTCCTCTTCCTCTGAACAACCATCCTGGGCATCTTCCCAGTATTCTGCTGAAGGACTAGAAGGGATGAACTCTGTGGCTTCTGGGTTCAGTGTTCCATCTTGAGTGTCTTCAGTGGCTGGAAGATCAATATTAGAAGTTTCTGGAGTTGGGGAAGGCCACAGCCAATCAAGTTCTCCTTCTTCATTTTCACTAAATTGAGAGGCCTCTCCATCTTCAGCTCGGGAGGTTTGCGA
Source organism: Rana muscosa (assembly GCA_029206835.1). NCBI lineage: Eukaryota > Metazoa > Chordata > Amphibia > Anura > Ranidae > Rana > Rana muscosa. Next base: position 1,068,028,927 of record CM055117.1, read on the forward strand.
CCGAGTGTTCGGCCTAGGAGTATCCAGGATAGAGGCCGGTTCAGGGGAGTCTCCCGCAGGAGGTATTCTAACTGCCTCAGCAAGTGGGAGCAGGTGATTCCGATGCCACGTCTTCAGTGGGCCTACCTTTCCTTCTGGTTTCAACTTATAGACAGGTAGGCCCGGCAACTTCCTACAGATGACATAAGGTTCAGATCTCCATCTGTCTGCAAGTTTGTGCTTCCCAGGGATCCCCAGGTTGCGTAACAGCACTCGATCCCCAGGCTGTAGGTCTTGCACCCGGACCTTCAAGTCGAAGTTTCTCTTATTTCTAGCCCCCCTTTGGTCGGAAGCTGCTTGAGCTTGCTCATAAGCTACTTTCAGGCTTTGTCTGAGCCTGTCCACGTACCCTTTGTGGGATGTGACTGAGGAATGGTCCAGAGAGGTGCCAAAGGCCAGGTCCACAGGTAGTCTCGCCTCTCTCCCAAACATGAGTCGATATGGGGAGAAGCCTGTAGCATCACTGATGGTGCAGTTGTAAGCATGTACTGTGGCTGCTATGTGTTTGCTCCAATGTTGCTTTTTCTCACTTTCCAGAGTCCCCAACATGTTGAGCAAGGTTCGGTTGAACCTTTCCGGCTGAGCATCTCCCTGTGGATGGTAAGGTGTAGTTCGAGTCTTCTTAATTCCCAAAGAATCCAGGAGCTTCCGGATCAGTTTACTCTCGAAGTCCCTCCCTTGATCTGAATGGAGTCGCTGTGGCAGCCCATAGTGGACAAAGTACTTCTCCATAAGTACCTTGGCTACGGTGGAGGCCTTCTGGTCTTTGGTCGGGAAAGCCTGGGCATACCGGGTGAAATGGTCGGTTATCACCAGAACATTTCCTAGTCCACTCAGGTCGGGTTCGAGGCAGAGAAAATCAATGCATACCAGATCCATTGGGCCTTGACTTTGTAGATGGCCCATTGGGGCAGCTTGATGGGGCAAAGTCTTCCTCTGGATGCATCGGGCACATGAGTGGCAGTACTCTTCTACCTCTGCCCTCATGCAGGGCCAATAGAACCGACTTCTGACAAGTTGGAAGGTCCTTTCAGCTCCTAGGTGGCCATGATTGTCATGCATGGCGACTAGAACAGTCTCTCGGTGCTTTTCTGGCAGAAACAGCTGCCATTTATCTTCTGAGTCATCAGAGGGTCCCCTTCGGTAGACCACTCCCTGATGTAACTGCAACCTGTCCCACTCTTTCCTCAGCAGGCGAGCTTCTTTTGAAGGTTGACGCATGAGTCTGTTTGGATCCTGATTCTCCAGGGCCTCCAGGACCAATCTCCCCATGGGGTCTTCCAATTGGTCACACCTCAACTCCTTCTTGGACAGTCTTGGCAGGTTGTCCTCTCCCAGTTGAGCTACTCCACAGTAGTGTTTGGGGACTCCCACCATGGTAACTCCTATTTCCTCTGCTCTGGAACCTCCTCGAGCTTGGAATTCAGCTCCTTGACAAAGGGCCCGCACCCCGTCCGGTGCCACTTGGGTCCAATCTTCTACGTCACTGGTGAGAGAATGAGATCTCCTGGACAGAGCATCTGCATCTCGATTCCCAGTCCCTGGCCTATACTTTAGGCTGAAGTTGAATCCAGAAAGTGCGGCCAGCCACCTGTGTCCAGTGGCGTCCAGCTTGGCCGTGGTGAAAAGGTAGGTAAGGGGGTTGTTGTCGGTCTTCACAGTGAACTCCGCCCCATATAGGTAGTCTTTGAGTTTGTCTACTACCGCCCACTTAAGGGCCAGGAACTCCAGCTTGTGGGTGGGGTAGTTCTTCTCCGAGGGGTTCAGGCTCCTACTCACGTAGGCAACAGGCCGCAGTTGCCCTTCGTGTTCTTGGTAAAGTACTCCTCCCAGACGTCATGACTAGCATCCACGTGCAGTTCATAGGGTTTGGTTGGGTCTGCGTAGGCCAAGACCGGGGCAGTGGTTAGGCTCTCCTTTAATGCCTGGAAGGCCTCTTCACACTTCTGGTTCCACAGATCTCTGACTGACTCTCCCGGCTTCCTGGGCCCTGAGTCGTCCTCTTCCCCCTCGGTCTTGAGTAGTTCATTCAATGGTCTAGCAATTCGGGCGAATCCTTCCACAAACCTCCTGTAATAGGAGCAGAACCCCAAGAAGGATCTGAGTTCTGTTACTGTGGTGGGTCGTGGCCAGGAGGTAACTGCCTCCAATTTCTCAGGGTCTGTGGCCACCCCCTCTTCAGACACTATGTGCCCCAGATAGTTCACAGAAGACTGGTAGAACCGACACTTCTCAGGCGAAAGCTTGAGTCCTTCCTCACTTAGTCTTCTCAACACTTTTTCCAGCCTCTCTTCGTGTTCTTCCAAGGTTCTCCCAAAGACAATGACATCGTCCAGGTATACAAGGACTTCAATAAGGTTCATGTCTCCTACAGTCTTCTCCATAAGACGTTGGAAAGTAGCTGGGGCTCCAGACAGACCTTGGGGCATCCGATTGAATTCAAAGAACCCCACTGGGGTTATGAAAGCTGTCTTCTCCTTGTCTTCTGGATGCATAGGGATCTGATAGTACCCGCTCTTGAGGTCCATAACGCTGAACCATTTGGCTCCAGAGAGGCTCTGTAGGGCATCCTCTATCCTCGGAGTGGTGTATTGGTCGGGGATGGTTTTTCTGTTGAGAGTCCTGTAGTCTATGCAGAGCCTCAATGACCCATTCTTCTTTCTGACCACCACTATGGGAGAGGCATAGGGGCTCCTGGACTCCCGTATCACACCAGTCCTCTTGAGTTCTGCAAGTTGTTCCCTTAGATCCTCCAGATCTGCTAGGGGGACCCGCCTGACTCTCTCTCGGAAGGGCTTGTCTTCCTGGAGGCGGATCCGATGGGTGGCACTCCTTGCACACCCCACATCGAACTCATCTCTGGAGAATATCTTCTCCCATCTAGTCAACTGGGCCTTGGCTCTCTCTTTCCAAACCCTGGATAGATTCAAGTTCTCCATGGACAGCTTCTCCCAAATATCTCCTCTTTCACCCGTCCCCTTTACTTCTGACAGGGTAACCGGGGCAGCAGGGCTCACCTGGCCCAGCAGCATTCTGGCAGGGATTTCCATGGGGCCTCTGGTAGTGTTTCTAACACTCACTGGAACTCTACAATGGGCCTTCTTCAGAACCTTCAGCGGAATCACTTCTGGTATCACTTCCAGACCTGAGGACTCTCCTTTTGGGTCGGACTCCAGCACGACAAAGGGTCCAGGCTGCTCCCAAGTAAGCTTCACAGTGGCTCTGAGACAGGTTACTTCGCCAGGCTGCAACACTACCCCTCCTCTTCCAAGTCTCCACACCTTCCCTATCCCCTCCACCGGGGTCTTCTGCTCTAGGACCAGCCTTTGGTAAGCCGTCCTCAGCATGGGATGGATCTTGGTGGCTGCTTGCCCCTTCTCTTCCACTAAAGGGGTCAGGAGTCTTCGGACCAGGTCCGTGTTCGTCCCTATTATAAGGGAGCTCTTGTTGGCTCCTGGCGGCCGAGGGCACACAACTGCCAGGGTGTCAAACACTTCGGCCTTCCCAGCCACAGATGGGTCAAAGGTCATCCGGATGGGCAGATAGCCATCATAGGGGAAGCTCTGGGTTCCAATTCCCCATATTTCCAGCTCCTCTATGTTCTGGATGGGCAGATGACTCAAGTGCTTATCGTAGAAATCCCGGTATAGTAGGGTCACTTGTGCCCCAGTATCCAAGATGGCTCTGGTGTAAACTCCCTCCACTTGAATGGGCACTACAGGAGATGGGCCTACCAGCTTCTCCGGATATGGCCTGGCAGGAGTCGCCTTCTTCTGGTCCTTTCCCTTCGGACTCTGTCTCGTCCATCTCCCTTTTGACTTTAGTCTTTCTTGGGCCTGGTATGCATCGATTTCCCTCCTTTTAATGGGCGTACAGACCTGCTGAGGGATATTATAGTTTTTCTTAGGTGTGCATTCCCTTTGGGGAATGCTGTGCCTCTTCTGAGGGGTCTGGCCCTCTCTCTTTGGGGTGTACCCCTGCTGAGGGATACTATAGTTCCTCTGAGGAGTTTTGTCTTTTCTCTTCCTTAGCTTCTCATTCAGTTTGGAACTCACTGAAAATGATGGGCACCCGGTCGGCTCCTTCACCGGGGCCCGCTGAAGTTTCCCGCCAGCTGTTTGGACTTTTCCTCAACTACCAGGCTTGGGCATACTCGCCTGAGATGTCCTTTTCCTCCACATTTGAAGCAGGCTCTCTGTATTGGTTTCATAGAGCGGTTAGTGGTAGGGGTCTTTGGTGCCATGAGTGGTGAGACCTCTTCTGTCTGGGGTTTCACCAGACGAGTCATCAACATCGTCATCATCTCTAGTATTTCTTTCTGGGTCTGGAACAGCTCCTCCAGTCCAGTCTGACTTGTGGGGAAGTGGTGAATAGGTGAAGACCATGATCCCTGTTCAGTGCTTGCTGCCAGTACACTAAGCTCCCGAGTGTCTGAAGGGACATCTATCTGTTGTACTTTGGCACTTGTGGTGCTAGGAGATTGAGGTTTCCTCTGTTTTTGGTCCTTCTCAATCTCCATCTTATCTGCTTCATTCATTTTCTCAATGAGGACCTCATCCGGAGTTGAGGGATCTTCCAAATGCTGCTTCAGCTGTAGCTTGATGTAGTCACTCCTCAATCCCGTAGTCACAGATCTCCGGAATTTCTTTTGGACTAGCTCGACTCCAAAATGCTCCCCATTTCCTCCATCCTTGGATGTGGACAACAGGCGGTCCTTGAGCTCAATGGCCCGGAATAGGAAGTTCTGAGGAGTCTCTCCACTCTCCTGGGTCATATTTATCAGTCGATGAAATAACTCAGCAGCATCTTCCTCCTCATAGTAGCTTTTAAGTATCCTCTTTAGCTGGTTCAGGGTCAATCCACCCTTCCTCTCTAACATGCCCCTGACACTTGAACCTGGGCTGATGGCATGGATTACAGCCTCTCTAATTTCAGATTCCTGATATCCTTTCTGTAACCCCAACTCTATTTGGTGTAGGAGGTTGGTGTAGGACAGTTTGTCCTTCTGCCCTCTTTCTCCTATCTGGCCATCAATGCGGAAATCCTTCCGGATGGTTACTTCCTGCAGGCGACCCTGAGCTCGTTTCTTCGGTACCTTCCCAGGTTTGGGCTTTATCTGACCATCTTTCTGATCCTCAGGAGCGACACGTAACTCCTTAATGCGTTCAGCTATCATACTGGAAGTCTCCTGAAACCTCTCTTGTATGTCACGGTACTGTCGTTTCAGATCAATCAGCTGTTGCTCTGCCTGCGATTTAACAGCAGCCCCTGCTTTCCTGTCCAAGGGTTCTAACTGCTTCTGACTAGGATGTGTCAGGTGGAACTCAGTCTTTTCGGACAATTTTATACTGGCACCGTGGAAGTTTTCAGGGACATCCTGTCCCCACTCTATCAGTGCATAGGTGCAGTTGGTCCTTGAGTCTGGTCTCATTGCGACCACGTAAGCCTTTCTATCCGGGGACAATATTTGTACCACCTCTTTAATTTGTTTCTCTCTCCAGTCACTCCCTGGAAGTTCAATGGCCATGCTCGCTTCTGAGCGTGTCCCTTCTGCTTCGCACCATTGGAATACTTTGATGGGGTCCATGCCGGCACTTCTGGCGTTCACCTGCTGTATCAGGATCCCGGACGAGAACCCCCACGTGTAGCGATACCTCCAACTAAGAAGGCCGCAGATTTAGTTGGGCCCTGAAGACAGCTCCGCCAACCCCCGGCAATATGCTCAACCCCCTACTGGCACAGCTAGTAAGGGGAGATAGGACCGCGTGACCGCAACTCTAGGTGACGCAGTCCTATGGCAAACACACACACAGTGATATACTTTAAAACTTCTATTAAAGTAAGTGAAACTGACACCAATGTACTTGACCCAGATATTTTACTGAGGCTAATGGGCAAGTAATAAACAACAGTATAACAAGTTGCAGATCCCTACAATAAACAGTAATAAAGATAAACAGAGTAATCAGAATAATTAAGTATTGCTATGCAACTCTAGCGCTGCCCTTTTACAGCTACTTCCCCTCATGGGTAGACTAACACCCAGCAATGTCTACCTATGCAGTCAGGCCTGACTGATCTAAATGGAAGTTCAGTGAAACAATATTCGCTAGCAATCTTTGGTGGTGCACTTGAAGAACAACTTGTAATCCAAACGAATAGTAAAGATAAAAGTATCTGTCTTTAAACAGCTCTCACCACCCGGGCAAGTCCAAGTCCGTTTCCTCCATCGATTCGTCTAGGAACAGGAATCCACCGACATCCAAGTCTTCAATCCTTCTGGTGTACTGCAGCAAGGAGGATTAGATGTCTCTAAGGCTCTGCTAGGCTGGCAGAGGGCTCTTTGGAAAGGAGCACACGGCCCAGGCTTCAGGCCTTGTGCACACAGCAGTTCAGCACAGAGATCCTCTTGCTAGGAGAGGGGTGTCCAAAGAGGCCGACCAAAACTCCGCCTCCCCTTTATAAAGTCTGCCCCAGCAGTCTCTGTTCTGGAGCAATGCACCCTGGGTGCTGCAAGATGTACTGGGAGATGTAGTCTCTCTCTCCTCTGCTTTCACTTCCATAATGTCTCTTTACTTCCTCCCGACTCACCTCTCACCTGGAACTTCTTGTCTCTCTGCATTAAAGGGGAACACCCCGCTACACTTACATATCCAATAAGGAGTGGGAAGAAGTACAAACAAATTTATTCCCACCCCTTCCTGCCCCAGGGGACATGTATCAATGCAAAAAAAAGTTTTAAAAATGGCAGTTTTTTCGGGGGGACCCCCACGCATTTTTTTTTTTTTTATCAATGATTTTTCTCTGTATTGCCGGGAGCCGACAATTCATTATAGCCGTGAGTTAAATGACTTTTTTTCTTCAAAAATGACACTTTGTGCAGGGACAGTTCTAAGCAGGGGAAACAAGCGCTACTTTTCTGGCATACTATACACACTCCCTAGGTACGAAATTTAAAGGAATATTTCACTTTTATTGTTTCACTTTAAGCATTATTAAAATCACTGCTCCCGAGAAAACTGCAGTTTTTAAAGCTTTTTTTTTGCATTGATACATGTCCCCTGGGGCAGGATCCGGGTCCCCAAACACTTTTTATGACAATAACTTGCATATAAGCCTTTAAAATTAGAACTTTAGATTTCTCCCATAGACTTTTACAGGGTGTTCCGCGGCTTTTCGAATTTGCCACGAACACCCCAAATTGTTCACTGTTCGGCGAACGGGCGAAAAGGCAATGTCCGACTTGAATATGAGTTCGACTCGAACTCGTAGCTCATCCCTATTTTTCAGGAGACGTTCAAAACAAAAGGCCAGTTTTCAGGAAACAGCTTAGGCATAAGTGACATTTCCAAATAACAAATCTAATTCACTTTTTGAGTTCAAGTCCACTTTAGGTGTCAAAAAGTAATATCACAAACAGTAAATATCTTAGGTTGTCACCTGGCACACAGTATATAAAAGCCTGAAGGTTCCCAACTTGGAGCTCCACACTTGCTGACAACAAGCCAATGAAACCAGTGCTTTGGCCATTAAGATGCTTGTGGGGAGTGGGGGTAGAGTGTTGCGTCAGAGAAGTTGATGCTACTACTTATTGTATTTTAAAAGACCAGTGGTCTTCAAACTGTGGCCCTGGGGACAGATGCAGCCCTTTTCTTGCTTTTATTCAGCCCCTGAGGCATTATTCCTGTCACTGATGCCAACACTGGGGCATAAATCCTGACACCAACAACGGGGCACTATTCCTTCCACTGACACCAACGATGAGGCATTATTCCTTCCACTGACAACAAAAATGGGACACTATTCCTTCCACTGACACCGACCATTTCTCCTCCTAATACCAAAGATCGGGCATTGTTTACATCCACTGGGCACAGTCCGGCCACGCTAAAGTCTGAAGGACAGTAAATTGGCCCTTTCTTTAGATAGTTTCAAGACATCTTTCATAGGTGAAAGGGCTTACCAGGTGCTCAGAAAGGCTTTTAGAGCTTGAAGGTGTAACTGATGATGTAAATTTTGCAAGCAAAGTTAACTACAGATGCCAAAAATGGGCCAGAAGTGTATATTGCACTGCACATGCAACTCAGGCAGTGTACACGATTACCAAATTGCTAGAAGATAGGTGGTCAGGAAAAAGGAAGGGAAGGGAGTGTATATCCCTCCCTTCCTTAACCATACCAGGCTATATCTTCCCCTTTGCAAAGCACCTTGTCCCCATGTTAGAGGGCCAAAGGCCTTATCTCCACGTTGGATGCCTCAGGAGGATGAAGGGTTTGCAGGGAGGGACCTTTTGGAATCTGGAGTCCTCCATTATAATAAGTGGACCCCAGATATCCCCCACCAGGGGAATGAGTACAGAGTACATGAGTACCCGTTATTACTCATTACCGAATGACAAAAACAAATAGACACCCATACGGTGATAACATTTTTATTTCAAGAAAATGTAAATAATGTTCTGCAATGTAAATCCATTCTTAATGTCAATCCATTGTCAATCACGTCATCCAATGATGTAGTTACAGCATCTATCACGATGACCCCCTCTGTCCAACGATATTGCCCAGCTGCCTCAAAAATATTTCCCCACCACCAAACGATCTTGCCCTGCTGCATTATAACTGAAAAATTACAGATCCAGGATGGTTGCTGTTTGTAAACAAATCATCTGGAAATGCTGGATTATGTCATTAGCCAAATAGGTCATAACCATATTTGGTCAGTGACGTCACCCAGGGTCTCCAGTTTGCTTGTTTGCTCCTGTGTTGTCTCCCTGTCACACATGCCCCTGGCGTAGACTTCAAGTGGCCATGCTGACACACATTGCTCAGGCAGCTCAGGCTGGTCCAAAGTTGTCTTTTTAAGGCAGGGTGTCCAACCTTTTGACCTTCCTGGGCCACGTTGGAAGAAGAGGAATTGTCTTGGGCAGCACATACAATACAATAACAATAGGGATAGCTGACAAGTAGAAAAAGACAGGCAGATCACAGGTTAAAGCGGGGTTCCGGGCATACGTTTTTTATTTTTTTTGGCAATCTCAATTACATTATTATCAATATTCATTAAAACAGATTAAGAAAGCTCCGTCGGTACATAAAAAGTTGCAAAAACGTACCTGATATCTTCTGAGGGATCTTGTGGCCGTTTCCATCATAGATGTGGGCATTATGAAGCCCAGTTCATGTTTCTTCCTGTATTTTCCTAGAGAGGTGCATGCTGGGTAACCAGCATGCACCTCAATCTCGCGCATGCGCAGTATAACAGCGCTCGTAGCGCCGTTAGTTTGGATTGTTGCCATGACAACGGGTGGCGAAGGAGGAGCGTCCCGCCCCGTTGTCATGACAACTTAGATAACAGCAGATAACAAAACATGCCCAGAGACTCCTAAGAAATGAGTGTCATCATTTCCCAGGAGGCAATGGGGTCTTAGGACAGGAAGTTCTACCACCGTGGACAAGGAATGAGGCAGATTACGAAATCTGCTTAGTAACAGCCATATAGAAGTGAGAATTTTTTTAATTTTTTTAAGAGATTTTTTTTTTTTTTTTACATTAAAGGCAAGCTTTGTCAATTTTTTTTTCCCCTGCATGTGTACGCTAAGTGTAAAGGCTTATGTAGCGGGGTCTCTAAATTTAGGTGGGATACACCTGGGTAATAGTATGACCCAGGTGTGGAAATCATGAGAGGATTTGGACCATTTGTATTCGTGGAGGACTGGGTGGTGTATTATTCTCCTTGGCCTGTGGGTGGCGAGGTACCCGCAGGCTCAAGGTAGATTCACTGCCGCAGTGCTGTCCTTTTTGTCCCTTTCCGGAGACGGTGCGGCGAGGGCGGGGAACCTGCCGTGACGTCAATGGAGGAGATAAAGGGGGGAGACGCCCTTGCCACAAGGTCTTTTTCCTGCATCACGCGCCCAGGCACCTTCGGCCTGGGTGCGGGTGGTTCGGAGTTCCGGTCCAGGTGCCCTAGGCCTGGCCGGAGTGGAGTTGGCATCCATCCCAGGCACCTTCAGCCTGGGGTGAGGTACTGAACCGGAGGCCTGGGGCCCAGTGACTTCGACTGGGTCCCGCGAGGGCGGAGGAGTCCGAGGGTCCCTGAGGTGGATTGGGCCCAAGTCTGAGGTGAGGAGGCCGGGGAGGTCACCCGTCCGAAGAGTCCGGAGCAGCATCAACCCGGTGACGGATGGGCCTCCGGTAACTCCCTTGGAGGGACATCTCCCCCTGACAGGGGCCACAACGCAGCGAAGGTACTCATATCTACATTCTCTTGAGTCGCTGGTAGAGACTCACAAGTTCTAAGTTCTCTCTCTAGCCAAGGCTATAGTAACCGCTGGTGAAACCACAGTGGTTTAGCGTACAACCAGGATAGTGCCTCGACCTGCTCACCCCACCGTATTGAACTGTTATTGGGTCTCAACCAGTTGGCTGGTAAAGAACTGTTTGATTGTGAGTGTGACAATAAAACAAGAGTTGGACCCTAATCGGTGTGTGGTACTCTGGTTAATGGGAGCAGAGGGAAGTGTCAGCACAGCAAGACTTGGTCCTTAACTGAAACGCACAGGCCCGAGGAAAATATCTGGTACTGGCCTTCACCTCACCCACTGCCATGGGGAGGACATGGGCCGTAGCGCATCTCACCCTCACATATGAAATACCCCTAGACGATAAAGAGGGGGTGAGGCCGCTACACGTGGGGGCTCGTGAGTCCGGGATGATGTGTGTTTTGACCTTGGAATTAAGAACGGCTGTGTCTGAACTTTACTGCCCGGAGGAGTTCCGAGCGAGTCGGCCATGTGATCGGCCAAAGTGCATCCCTGCTCAAAGTCGTGGAAATGACCCTAAGACGGGAAAGGCCCATGCGGAAGAGCGAGAAGAGGGAGAAGTCCAGCCGTGTGACGTACTACATGTGGGGGCTTTTACTGCACTGCGCCATGAGGCACCCCGTGACTACACAGTTCGTGGGCGGAGTTCGATGGAAGCCTGCGAAAACGTGCAAGTCGTGGGAGGAGTCTGGCCATGTGGAGGGACTCACGTGGAGACTTCGGCGCGTGGTCAGTGCGTGATGGAGCAGCAGACAGTCGGGATGGCCTCAAGCTCCCCGTGGATTCCGGTTCCCTACCCCACGAAGATGACTACCTTTGCTGCTCCCCTTACAGACACGGGGATAAGACTCAGGCCCCGAGGGCAGTTGGCTCTGTACACCTGCAGAGACACGGAGGCCCTCGGCGTGATCTGTCCCAGATGTTCGGGACTGGTGGTCCACCTGAAGCCATTCGGGCGTTGTGAGGCGTGCAGAGAATTCTTATTCGAGGTGGAGCCATCCACATTAAGGCCCCGGGCCCTTCACCTCAACTGCCTCACAGGTACCGCTACTCCGGAAGGGGAGATCCAGGCCTTTGCGGAGGTTCCCGTACGCACTGACCAGGGTTATGTGACTGCCCAACCAGAGACTGAGAAAGAAAAATCCGAGGATGCTGCTTCGGTCACTACAGATTCCCTGCTCCCTCCTCCGAAGAGGAAAGTCGGCCTGGTACAGGCGTCCTGTGGTCGTGGTCGAGCTTCACCCCGTCGCTTACCGGGCCTGGATGGATCCGGTTGGAAGAGTCCTGGACATCCCTGTGCTTCAAAAGGTCAAGGTGAGCCAGGGGCTGGGACTGTGGTGGTGGTTGGAGGTGTCAGGGGTCCACAGCCGGTGGAGCCCGCTAGGGAGGGTAGTTCCACGTCTACTAGAGACTACCTTCCCGCAGAGATGTATGACACCTCCGACCTAGAATCGCTGTCGGACTGTGGGGATGACGGTGAAATAGACAAACTTTTTCATCGCAAGGGCTGGGACAAACGCCCGTTGCCTGTGTTACGTGCACCACAAGATTCGCCTATGTCTATAGGAGATAGCACGCCCCGGGCGGAAGCCCCGAAGTCTACAAGGAAGCCTAGTCCTCCAATTGTTCTTTCACAATCCACAGCATCACCCGTTTTGGTGGCGGGGACACAACGCGCATCACTACGGGCACCAAGAGCAAAGCCATCAGAGGTAGTGAAAGTACCTCGGCATCCGGAGGCCATCGTTCAACCAGGAGAAGGTGAGCGGGCCACAATGCCTCCTTTGGCCCGACTGCAACGACTCTTCTGCCAAAGCGTCGCCCGTGAGTATGGATGGGAATATCCTTACTTGCCCCGGGACTTACTGTTTGAGGTTGAAGTTCTGCGGCAGCGGTGGTATGATGAATTTGTTTGGGAGAAACTTAAAGTGCCTCATGCTCGGCGATACTTGTCCTGTTCACCACCCGTGTCGAAAAAATTCAGAGACTGCAGAGCAGACTGGATGTTGGGGCGTCATATTCATGCGGACAAGGTGCTTATCTGCCGGAAAGATGGAGAGGACATTGACTATTCGATTGAGGTTTTCGATAAGCATCTGAAGCCCCTGTTCTTGCCTGACCCGAAGTTTTACTTGTAAGAGGAGACTTTCCTGTGTGTTTTCTTTTTTACTCTTTGGAGGAATGAGAGCTGTTTTGTTTTGTTCTCTCTTCTTTCACAATTCAAAGACAGAGACTTTGGGGGTAGAATCAGAGTAGGGATATCAGAAGACGGAGGATTTCACCAAGTGTCATTACCGTGACACTGTCACCAGGTGGCGGTGTTGCGCAACGGCTGTGTTTTTTTTTTTTTACACTTGCATCACTTTACTCGTTGGAGCGAATGGGTCTCTCGGCTGATAGACCCATTCATTCCAAACTAACACAAATATGTTAGGATGTTGTGTTTTTTTTTTTGTTTCCCTTCTGCAGGAGATCCATCTGTCAAGACTGCTGAGTATGGGGTGGTTCTTAGACAGTGATGGGAGGGATTGTATATGTGTACATGCTTAGAGGGTTTTATGAAAAGGTTCATTGTTTTATGTTCCCCTTTCTTTGAGCAGGTCTTGGCACAATTAGGATTTAAATTTTGAGGGATAGCCTCTGGGGTCAGGCTTATGTCACCACTCCATGGGAGACATGGGTTTGCACCAGACGCTGGGGACCAGCGTCAAATCATAGGGGGGAGTGTGTAGCGGGGTCTCTAACCTTAGGTGGGATACACCTGGGTAATAGTATGACCCAGGTGTGTAAATCATGAGAGGATTTGGACCATTTGCATTCGTGGAGGACTGGGTGGTGTATTATTCTCCTTGGCCTGTGGGTGGCGAGGTACCCGCAGGCTCAAGGTAGATTCACTGCCGCAGTGCTGTCCTTTTTGTCCCTTTCCGGAGACGGTGCGGCGAGGGCGGGGAACCTGCCGTGACGTCAATGGAGGAGATAAAGGGGGGAGACGCCCTTGCCACGAGGTCTTTTTCCTGCATCACGCACCCAGGCACCTTCGGCCTGGGTGCGGGCGGTTCGGAGTTCCGGTCCAGGTGCCCTAGGCCTGGCCGGAGTGGAGTTGGCATCCATCCCAGGCACCTTCAGCCTGGGGTGAGGTACTGAACCGGAGGCCTGGGGCCCAGTGACTTCGACTGGGTCCCGCGAGGGCGGAGGAGTCCGAGGGTCCCTGAGGTGGATGGGGCCCAAGTCTGAGGTGAGGAGGCCGGGGAGGTCACCCGTCCGAAGAGTCTGGAGCAGCATCAACCCGGTGACGGATGGGCCTCCGGTAACTCCCTTGGAGGGACATCTCCCCCTGACAGGGGCCACAACGCAGCGAAGGTACTCCTATCTACATTCTCTTGAGTCGCTGGTAGAGACTCACAAGTTCTAAGTTCTCTCTCTAGCCAAGGCTATAGTAACCGCTGGTGAAACCACAGTGGTTTAGCGTACAACCAGGATAGTGCCTCGACCTGCTCACCCCACCGTATTGAACTGTTATTGGGTCTCAACCAGTTGGCTGGTAAAGAACTGTTTGATTGTGAGTGTGACAATAAAACAAGAGTTGGACCCTAATCGGTGTGTGGTACTCTGGTTAATGGGAGCAGAGGGAAGTGTCAGCACAGCAAGACTTGGTCCTTAACTGAAACGCACAGGCCCGAGGAAAATATCTGGTACTGGCCTTCACCTCACCCACTGCCATGGGGAGGACATGGGCCGTAGCGCATCTCACCCTCACATATGAAATACCCCTAGACGATAAAGAGGGGGTGAGGCCGCTACACATATTTACAATTTTTTTTTATAAAAAATCAACATTTTTAGGTAAGTTTATGATTTTGTGTTAGGCCGCATTCATTGTTTTCTAGGGCCTCATGCGGCCCTTGGGCCGTAGGTTGCACACCATTGCTTTAAGGCCTTGTATACAGGTCACTCCTGTTCCATACAGTGTGCAGTCCTGGCCTACAAGCACAACCCATTCAACTAATTGGGGTGCCTTGCAACCACATGCCATGCGATATATAATGCCTCCTTGCTGCCTCTCAAATGCCCTCTGAAGAGTATTCCAAATGTGGAAGTACATGTATAAATGAGTCCTTAGGAAGCTATTCCAGAGCAATCATGTGCAGGTGACACTGAAACAAGTGCATATTAGTTGCTATTGGAGACACAATAAAAATGCACTTCAACTTAGCAAAAGATTAAAAGGTGAAGGAGTGGAGGTAAACAGCATAAATGTGCATTGTTTTTCCGATTACCGTATATACTCGAGTATAAGCCGAGTTTTTTAGCACATTTTTTTGTGCTGAAAATGCCCCCCTCGGCTTATATTCGAGTTACCTTTTTGCGCCTGATCTCCCGGACTTTGGGGACCCGGTACACATGTAGCCCCACTCTTCCTCTACAAGTGTGCAAAGTTTGTTGTCCAGGGGACCGACGGCCGGGGAGCACCGATTTTTCAAAGACAGGCACCTCTTCCATAGACTCCCATGTTAAACAGTAATTTATCCAGTGAACTTGGGGACCCGGTACCAGCCGGCCGTAGGTCCCCTGGACCCCAAACATGGCACATATGTAGCCCCACTCTTCCTCTACAAGTTTGCATAGTTTGTTGTCCTGGGGACCTACGGCTGGGGAGCACCAATTTTTCAAACCCGGGCACCCCTTCCATAGACTCCCATGTTAAACGTCAGTCTAGTCATGGACACAGTGAGGCATGGGCACAGTGAGGCATGGGCACAGTGAGGCATGGACACAGTGAGGCATGGACACAGTGAGGCATGCACATGGACACAGTGAGGCACAGTGAGGCATGCAGATGGACACAGTGAGACTGCAATGGGCACAGTGAAGCTGCAAATGGGCATTGCTGACCCTCTTTTCCGCTTACAGTAGCTGCTGCATTCTCACCCTAGGCTTATAATCGAGTCAATACGTTTTCCCAGTTTTTTGTGGTAAAATTAGGTGCCTCGGCTTATATTCGGGTCGGCTTATACTCGAGTATATATGGTACTTGCTTAGTTTCCTAACCTCCCCACACCCCTCCCTATCCTTTACTTATGAATCTCCTCGGCAACATTAATTTCGTAGATGAAAACATTTTCCTCATAAATTTTGTCAGCAGCTTGTTTCCAGCAACGAAATCTAAACAAAAATTACCCCACATTTTCATCAATTGACAAAAACAATGTTGAAAAAGAACTAAATTTTCATTAAACGAAAACGGAACGACAATGTGAGGGAGGGACGTTTACCCACGTGAACTTCTAGTTTCTTCGGAGCTCCGCCTGTAAAGCTTGTGAGTGTTTCCCCTCCCAGGAAGCAAGGTAGTGACCATAGCGTGCTTAGTGGTATGGTGTGCTTAGCACTGTGCAGTATTAAATGCCTCCTCAGACCACTGTCCAGACCACTGTGCAACATTACAGTCCTCCTGACCGTCCAGAACACTGTGTGCATTACAGGCCTCCTCAGACCACTGTCCAGAGCACTGTGTGCATTACAGGCCTCCTCAGACCACTGTCCAGAGCACTGTGTGCATTACATGCCTCCTGACCGTCCAGAACACTGTGTGCATTACATGCCTCCTCAGACCACTGTCCAGAGCACTGTGTGCATTACAGGCCTCCTCAGAGCACTGTGTGCCTTACAGGCCTCCTTAAACCACTGTCCAGAGCACTGTGTGCCTTACAGGCCTCCTCAGACTACTGTCCAGAGCACTGTGTGCATTACATGCCTCCCGACCGTCCAGAGCACTGTGTGCTTTACAGTAAGGTGACCAGATTTTTAAAACGAAATCCGGGAACATATTTTTTTTTTTTACTAGTAATGGCGGCAATCAGCGACTCTCTGCCCGTCGCTGCCGCCGCCCACCTCACAGCCTGTGAAGTCTTACTCTCTGGGCCCTGGCTACTACTGGGTGGGGAGCGGAGGAAGATCACTCCGCCAGGGAAGGCAAGTATATAAGCAGGCAGGCGGCTGGCCGGGACTTGAGCCAAGGCAGAAGAAAATGCGAGCGAAGCTGAATGGGCATGCACTTGAAACTAAAGAAATATTCCATCCGCTCCGACCAGCACATGATCATCAGAAAGGGGCACAGATAATGGAAAAAATACACCCCCCTAAGCTAGTAGGAGTGGCAGAGCGGGGGGGGGGGGGTGTAATTCAGATTTTTTTTTTTATTCTGCACTGACTGTCTTTGAAATTGCCCCAGCCCCTGTTCAAATCCAATCCGGGGACAAAACCGGGGACAGTGTCCTCAATCCGGGGACTGTCCCCAGAAACCGGGGATGTCTGGTCACTTTACATTACAGGCCTCCTCAGACTACTGTCCAGAGCACTGAGTTTTTTACAGGCCTCCTCAGACCACTGTTCAGAGCACTGTGTGCGTTTACAGGCCTCCTTAGGCCAGTGTCCAGAGCACTGTGTGCATTACAGGCCTCCCGACCATCCAGAGCACTGTGTGCATTACAGGCCTCCTCAGACCACTGTCCAGAGCACTGAGTTTATTACAGGCCTCCTCAGACCACTGTTCAGAACACTGTGTGCGTTACAGGCCTTCTTAGACCACCGTCCAGAGCACTGTGTGCATTACAGGCCTCCCGACCATCCAGAGCACTGTGTGCATTACAGGCCTGCGATCTGTGAACTGATCTGGGAGTGTCATTAACATTGTATTGACACCCACAGCGGTTCGCAGAGGACAGTGTGAACTGCCTGTGGGAGAGAAGCGTTGCGGGAATAGGCGATGGAATCGTGTGTGAACTAAGGCTAAAACGAAACTGAAATTTGACGTCAATATTAACACTTTTTCTCGAATTATTCCTCCTTCTCCCGGTTCCTCCTCACTCTGTTTTCAGGGGTGCGGGCAGGTGGGAACAATGTATCACATGTGGTGGATGTGTTCCAAGGTTAAACGTCCATGCCTTGATTCACCCAGTGACCATGATAAACATCATTAAAAATCCCAAGGTTGCTTTATTTAATGAACCCTTTGAATGGGTCCCCAAAAATACTCAAACCTTGATCTACTTTATGTTCCTAGCGGCCAAAAATGCCATTGCGACCGCTTTGAAGAATCCAGTGGTAGATGTAGCAGTGATGAAAGAGAAGCTCTTATGCATAATGCTTACAGAGGAAGAAAACCCTCCTATAGTTTTCAGCCAAGGAAGCTGCCATCTTGGCCTCTGTTTAATCTTTATCTACCATGGTGCTGCACATGTGATCAGTTATGACACCAGTCATTGGATGGAGAGCACAACCAATGTGACAGTTACATTCCCAACACATGAAACTGTTAAATCGATGGGTTTACTTCTGCTTTAATGAGAAGATAGTATTTTGGAGACATCTCTTCAAGGTTTCAGAGGGTTTGGAACCATGGATACACTACATTCAACTCCCTTCTCAATAACTATTACTGTGGCAGTCGGACTTAGTGTTCGGATGAGTTGTAGTCCTATCTCTTCTCCTTTCCTTTTGCTTTCTTCTCCCCACTGATGGTGACATGACACTTTATAGATTGACATAGGCAGGGTTTTTTTTCAGATGGAACTTGGTGGAACTTGGTTCCACCACCTCTGTCTCAGACCCTCTGCTCCCTGCTCACCACTATCACTTGTAAACACAGAAGTCCGGCTTCTGTGTTTACAAGTGACAGCTTGACTCTCAACGGCTTCCGTAGATCTGATCTCCTGAGTGGCTCCCACTGAGCACAGGATGGGGACAAGGGAGATGCAGGTGCCCAGGGTGCAAAGAGGATGCCGACATCCCCAATGGATGATCCTCCTGCAAGCGGGAGAGGTGGAGCCACCTACAGTGTGTGGGGAGGTACTAGAGCCAGCTGGGTGCTTCAACTTAATACAGCAACAAAAGTAAGATGGAAGATGGTGGAGCTTTTAAGGAAGGGGGGAGAATATGGTGGCAGTAGAGGGGGTTGCCTGCACAGGCCAGAGCTGAAGAGGGGTGAAAGTGAGATGTGGATGGGGAATGCAGAGGTTAGCAGCTGTGGAAGAAGGCTGAATTCTTCACTCTGTGTGTAGCGCACCCCTGAACTCTGCACTCTGTATGCAGCGCAACCTTGAACTCTGCACTCTGTGTTACCACCCTGAAGTTAATGATGCAATAATATACAAAAAAATTTACTATATAACTATTCTTCTGAAAGGTGGTTACGGATTCCCTCTATCTATTGCATATATATATTAACTTGTCTATACCTATAATTAGCTAGTCTATTAAGACTCTGATAAGCACAATGATATAAGGTTATCTATGAAAGTAAATACACTACTTAGTAAATCAATATCTTTCATTTATTTCCCAAGAAAATAGGAATATGCTAACATCAAAAAGTATAACAGCAGAACATCAAAAATACTTATCACAATCCTCTAGACATAGTCTCATCGCCTGGGCTCAGGATGGCAGAAGAGGGCCAGAGCCATGAGGCTCAGGCCAAAGCCAGGATCCAAAAGGAAAGGGACAATTTCTCTTTTGCATGCCCTTTTTACCCATACAGACACACCCACTCGTAACCACCTCCACTTGCCTCCTGTCCAATAAGATATTGCTAAGAGGTAGTCCTTCTCATAGATTATATTACTGTCCGTCTTGCCATATTGGCCTCTAGGGGTAGCATTGTCTATGTATCATCTCGAGGTGCTTGTTGAACTTTTGATCTTTGTCATCAATCATCCTGGCATCCATTGCTCTCTTTGAAGCTTGCTTGCAGAGTGGCAATCACTGATTTTCATCTTTTTATCCTAGCCGGACAGGAGCCAGGCCCCTTTGTTCTATACAGTTAGAGGTGTAATTAGTTACATTCCAACTTGGGGGCCATCTGCCTGTATCCTCCAGGGAGTGAAATACCAGAACTATGATATTAAACCATGTTGCCTTCCAACACCCCCCCAACTCTGCACATAATGCACATAATGCACATAATGCACCCCTTTAAGAACCTCTCACTGTTATTTAAATTTGTCCACACCCACTATTTGATATAGTTTGGAGGGTGTGGGGGGGGGGAGTGGCTCGTGGTTTAGTTCCTCCACCTGCTTTCTGAAAAAAAAAAGCCCTGGTCATATTGCACAATAAGGATCACGTCTATTTGATTTGGATGTTTTAATCCATGCGGGCGCCTTGATTTAGCCCATGCGGGTTATACTTGCTGGTTTATAGCATCTGCACGTTACATCTCCATTTTGATATTTCAGTTTGTTATTTTGTTCTATACTGTGACCTGAGCACACTTGTAGCACTTATCATCTGTGCCTTATCTGTGTGTCCTTTTGTTACACCTCCTGCCTGCATAGCGGAACTTTGCGATTGAAGAATGACTACTTTGTTGTTCTAGTAATTTAAAACTTTTTTTAAAAAAACATTGAGATTTTGTAAGATACTCAGATTTAGTTTTTCCTGTTCCGGTATCCTTTTATAGTAATTTTAGCTTTTCTGCTTGTTTCCATAGAGACCAGCGGAAAAGGCGGGCATAGTCAGGCACTTGTGTTGATTTTTTTTTTCGAGTGCCAGTGTCTTTAGGCTTTAGGATTTTATCAATTGGAAAATGCAGCTTGCTTTTAAGCTCCATTCACACCTATGCATGTTGCTTTTGAGCGTTTTTGCAGTGCTTTTTGCAGGTTTTTCCACGATTTGCGTTTTGCTTTTTTTATGCCTTTTTTTTTTTTAGGCAAATTTGTTGTTGGGCATATCTATTGCAAAATGCAAATTGTGTCAAAATCACGGCAAAAACTACATCTTTTTGTGCAGCTTCTCTATCAGGGGCCACCCTATCCATGCTGCCGCCCCCCATATCTGTGTGTCTGGCCCCTTGCATGAATTCCAATACGGTGGGTGCATAGGCGTGCACATAGGGTGTGCCAGGTGTGCCTGGGCACACCCTAATCAACCTGTTTAGACCCCTGATATTTCACTAAAGCCCCCAAACGGGCCTCCTAAAAAAATCGAATTGTCAAAAAATAAAAACATAACATAAAAAAAATAAAAACTACTGACACTGTTCACTGTCCTACTGACACCATTCTCTGCCATACTGACACCGTCCATTGCTCTGCTGACACCATCAGTACATACTATATACCAGACCTCAAATTTTCCACTCTCCTACTCGCATTTTGCGAGTGGAAAATGAGGTCTGGCAAGGAGCTGGGCTGCCTGGGAGTGGGGGGGCGAGCACCTCCGGCAGGCGGGGTTGATCGAGAGCCGTTCTCCCAGTGATCGCCCCGATGGCAGAAAGCATGGAGAAGGAGGAGGAGCCACGGGATCACAGAGCAGTAAAGCATGCTGTTACAACTTACATTTAAATTTCTTCCTCTCTGCTCGCTCCCACAGCCCCGCCTCCTCCTGACCCCACGCCTGTAATAGACAGAATGCGGGTCCAATGCTGAGATGTGTTGTATATCACAGGCGTTAGGTCAGGAGGAGGCGGGGCTGTGGGAGCGAGCAGAGAGGAGTAAATTTAAATGTAAGTTGTAACAGCGTGCTTTACCGCTCTGCGATCCCGCAGCTCTCTCCTCTTCCTCCTGTCATGATCTGGCCGCCAATGGGAGCACGGTGAGTCTGCAATAGGGTAGGGTGACCAGACATCCCCGGTTTCAGGGGACAGTCCCCAGATTGAGAACACTGTCCCCGGTCCAAGTCTGTCCCTGGTTTTGTCCCCAGATTGGATTTGAACAGGGGCTGGGGTGGTTTCAAAAGAAAAATTCTGAATTACACCCCCCCCCCCGCGCACTCCGCCGCACCTACTAGCTTGGGGGGGGTGTATTTTTTTCCATTATCTGTGCCCCTTTCTGATGATCTTGTGCTGGTCGGAGCGGAGGGAGTATTTTTTAATTTTCGGGCGCATGCCCATTCAGCTCCGCCCGCATGTTCTTCTGCCTTGGCTCAAGTCCTGGCCAGCCACCTGCCTGCTTATCTCCTTGCCTTCCCTGGCGGAGTGATCTTCCTCCGCTCCCCACACAGTAGTAGCCGGGGCCCGGAGAGTAATTGCCCGTAAACACGATCCGAATATTGGATGAAAACTGTCATCCGAGGAAGAATCGTACGATTTTCGGATCGTGTGTACACTACATTTGAGAGCCGATCACGACAGTTCATCCGTTATTTTATTTTCCTCGTACGATACCAGATCGTACGATTTTTGTTTAGTCAGTCTAGTTGTTGTCCGAAAATACAACACAAATATATTACAACACATGACATGACTTCCGATTTTTTTTTTCTGTTGTACGAGAATTTTCGTGACTTTAATAACCTATTCAATTTCTACTTGCAACTATTAAGCGAAAAAAGTCGTACGATCTATCGTACGATATTCAGATCATGTGTATGGGCCATAAGACTTGACAGGCTGTGAGGCGGGCGGCGGCAGTGGCGATGGGCAGAGAGTCGCTGATTGCCGCCATTACTAGTAAAAAAAAAAAAAAATGTCCCCGGATTTCATTTTAAAAATCTGGTCACCTTACAATAGGGGGCACAGTGAATCTACAATAGGGGGCACGGTGAATCTACAATAGGGGGCACGGTGAATCTGAAATAGAGGGCACGGTGAATCTGCAGTAGGGGGCACGGTGAATCTGCAGTAGGGGGCACGGTGAATCTACAATAGGGGGCACGGTGAATCTGCAATAGGGGGCACGGTGAATCTGCAATAGGGGGCATGGTGAATCTGCAATAGGGGGCATGGTGAATCTGCAATAGGGGGCACGGTGAATCTACAATATGGGGCACGGTGAATCTGCAATAGGGGGCACGGTGAATCTGCAATAGGGGGCACAGGTGAGTCCGCATTGATGGGCACAGGTGAGGCTGCATTGATGGGCACAGGTGAGGCTCTGCTGAGGGGAACTGATAAAGTTGTTCTTAATATTTATTTTTGTAACTTAATTCTGCAATAAACATTTTTACGTGATAATTTATGAGGGCGTGATTAGCGGCAGAATTAGGGGCGGAGCAGGGTAGGGGTTGGGTGGGGCAACTAGTGGCGAGTAACCCTTGAGGCCTGGCTAGTGGCTCAAGACTTGAAATTTCAAGCCCTGCTATATACACATGCACAAACACGCAAATGTGTTTAAACTTTGGGGTGCACACCCTAATGCAACAGGCTGTGCACACCTATGGGGGGGGTGTTTTTTTTGAAGCACTGATTAGAGCCAGAGGCTCTAATAGGCTTTAAAATAGGTTGGGCACGGGGCGCAGAGAATGCGCTCAGAGCCCACCCAGGTATGTTACAATAAGAATGAATATTCACTGTTGTAACACTGATCCTCCTCCCGGCCAATCCGGAAGCGGGTTTGAGACCCGTCACCCAATTGGCTGAAAGGACAAGCAATCCTATTGGACGCCTAGGGGGAGGGGAGGAGATGCACGGCCAATGAAGGAAAGTACACAGGAGCTGATGCATGATACAGTTTGTATGGCTGAATTTGCATCGCACAGATATCGCATGTGATGTGCACAGTAATGTGGTGCGAATTACATGCAATGCCTGGCATCGCAACAGTGTGAACCCAGCCTCAAGCTTCTCTTGCATTTCCATTGTCTTGTATGGGGAGGGAAGTAGTTCTGACACAGCAAACAAAAGCTGGTTAACACAAGATCTAAAATGACTGGTGCCATCTTTTATATTTCTCTCAGCAAAATCCATCATAAAAAGTCAAAGGAAAAAAAATGCATACAAAAGAGAAAATAAAAATATTTTATGGCTGACTGGAGTCCACCAGTCTAATGAATATCACACCCAGCCAGGTAAATTATTGCCTAAGGACTGCTGGGGCAGTCGCAGCATTTTCTTATAAGCCAGGAAGGACCGCCTCTGATAAAGGAACGTGCACTACGTGCACAGTACATACACCCAGCATGGGGAACAAGGTCATCTAGTGCCCAGGGTGAACATGCCAAACTGCGTCCACGCCCAAGATGTATGAGTATTATGTGTCTGCAAAGATCCCCTCCCCCCAAGAAAAAAAAAACTGAGCACTAATTTAGCCCCCTAAGCATAAATTCCCCCTCCTCCCAGTACAAATCTTTGCCCTCCCCCCATCCTCTAGCCCTCCCTTCCTACCAAAAAAATAATATATACACCTAGCACAAATCCTCTACCCCTAAAATTCCCCCTCCTAGTACACAGCCTCTCCCTCCACTGCAAATCCCCCCTCCTAGAACAAATTCCCACCCAATCCCCCCTCGAAGCACAAATCCCCCCCCATCCCTCATCCCAAAACAAATCCCCCTAAATCATCACTCTTAGCCCCCTCAAAAAAATGGAGCACTAATCTTACCCCCTAAGCATAAATTCCCAATCCTCCCAGTACAAATCTTTGTCCCCCCATTCCCCAAATCCCCCCTCTCCCCCCCAAAAAAAATCAACCCACCTAGCACAAATCCTCTACCCCTAAAATTTCCTCTCCGAGTACACATCTTTTCACCCCCACTCCAAATCCCCCCTCCCAACACAAATTCCCCCCCAATCCACCCTCCTAGCACAAATCTTCTTCCCCCCATCCTTCATCCCAGCACAAATCCTAAATCATCACTCTTAGCACACTTACCCCCTAGATTCCCCCTCCTAGACCATTACTTACCCCCTGGTGCCCCCCAAATTCCCCCTTACAACACAAATCCCCTACCCCCCAATCTCCTTGCAGTGCCCTCCCCACCTCACATGATACCACAGTGCCTGGGGGTGGCCGCCCCTCCAGCCCCCTCTTTTGTCTTGGCCCTGCATACAACGCTCCTCTCGGGTATGCAATATGGTCTACGGCCGCACACAGTGTTTGACAGCTGTCAGAATGCTGGGTTGACATCGGGAGTGGGCAGGCATAATGCAGTTCAAGGCCCCACCCCCTTTGTCAAAAAGGCTCACCTCTGATACAACCAGTTGATCCCCGCACTAGCAAGCCACAACCGTGGTTGCGGGTCAATGACAGAGAGGCCCCATTCACTTGAATGGGTCGTGTTTGGTGGGCACTATGCCTTCTAAAAAAAGACAGGGGTATAATTCCTGCCACATCATGTGTATAGCCCCTGCCACTGCCTCTGCAGCTAAAGGGGGTAACGGTTGGGGGGCAGTAAAAAAGCAGCTGAACTGCAGGACCCCAAAATAGTTTGATGTCAGAATGCAAAGTAATTTTTAGTTGGGGGTGAAGGTTCACTTTAAGATTTTTTGGGGAATAAACAGGGCTATCCTTCCAGCGCAGACCAAATATGAGTTTGTGCTTCCGCAGATTGTTTGCTGCCCCCACGCACATCTCAGTCTGTGCTTTTCCTACACACAAATGCAGCGTATTCTGAGGAAACGTGGTGCGTCTATTGTCCATTGCTGCTAAATCAGTCTCCGTTCTATTGTATTATTTCTACACAATCTGTAAGTACAGTCAGTCTTTCTTCAGTCCCATCCGAATCAATAAGTACGCCTACATACACAGTGTGCTGCAGGCTTGCTGAAAGCTAACAGTTGCTATTGGAGACACAATAAAAATGCACTTCAACTCAGCAAGTGATTGAAAGGTGAAGGAGTTATCTAATATTTTCAGAGATATTTTAAACCGCTCAGATTTTGGGTTTTTTCCTGTTCCGGCATCCTTTTATAGCAATTGTAGCTTTTCTGTTGGTTTCCATAGAGACCGGCAAAATTGTGAATGATCAAAGCGCACTGTACTTCCTGCTTTGAACATATGGACTAATGAATGAGCCGTACAACTCGGGAGAATGGAGCTTTTTTTTCTCTTAGGAAAAACTTTGTCAATCAGACATTTTACATTAAGCCTGGGTTCACACTAGTGCAGCTGCAGCATGACCCGATTTTCAGTGCGATTGTGTATTGCAACAATGCACATTTTTTATGCGTTTTTCATACTTCATGCTTGGATTTTGTACACTAAAACACACAAAAAATACAAGCACATGCTTTTTACACACCTTTTTGTGTATATGAAGTGACTGCGGCTCAAATCATGCTGCACCAGCACCAAAGTAGCAATTGTACCTTTTCCAAAAACGCACTGCAGCTGCTTTGCATTGATGTGAAGGGGAACCATCCATAGGCATGTGCGCCGGGGGTGCCTGGGAACACCCTAATCACCTTGTGCAAAGCATATTCCCCCTGCTGAACGCCCCTAACCTCGTGGCAGCTCAAACCTCGTACACACGACCGAGTTTCTCGTCAAAAAACGACAAGAAAACTACCGAGAGAGCTTTCTTGCCGAGAAAACCTTTCGTGTGTATGGTTTCTCGTCGAGAAAACTGCCGGGAATCTCGACGAGAAAAATAGAGAACCTGCTCTCTATTTTCTCGTCAGGATTCTCGTTTTTCTCGTCGGGTTTCTCGTCAGCCTGTTTTGCAACGAGAAAACCGGTCGTGTGTATGCTTTTCCGAGTCTTAAAAAATCGCGCATGCTCAGAATCAAGTGTAGCGGAGCCTCACTCCCCCTCTCGCCTATTGTGAATGACTTGTGTCTAGGGGTATGAGAGAGAGGAGAGTGCAGGAACACTACGCCAAGCTCTCCCCTCGTATGTGTATGAGGGTTGAGCAGAGTTACTTGAATTACCTCCGGGTCTAATCACTGCATACGAAGCCTTAGTTGTTCTGTGCAGATGTGTCTGCCAATAACATAGAGCCCCACACCTATCAAAAGTCCAACACTCCTTTATTTATTTTCTTGCAGAGTGAACACAATCAGTTGAACTTTCAGCAATGAACAAACAGGGGTGTGGATGCGAGTAGGCCCAGGCACAACTGAACTCTCCTATTCCTTTGCTAGCGAATAGGCTTGGCGCACGGTCTCTGCCACCGACCGTGAATTTTGGTTGCTGCCACCGACCGGATGAACCGTTGAGGCCCCTGCCACAGGCCTAATAGCAGGTCTCTGCCACTGACCTGAGTTGATTAGCTGGACCGCTGCCACCGGTCATAGAACATGAACCACCTTACTCTCTGAACTTGGCCCCTGTTTGGGGATTTATCCCTCCGGGCGGTCTCCAGAGGTTCATCCGGCACTGGCAATCTGCTGCGCCAGGTCTTCGAATGAGTCCCTCCTCCGGTCCCTTACGCCACTGGATTCGGGTGCCCCAATAACCCGGGGGCCCACTAGGACAATCCCTCCCTCGCGGGACCCAGCGGAAGGTACTGGGCCCCAGGCCTCCAGCTGAGTACCTCACCCCAGACTGAAGGTGTCTGGGATGGAACACAAACTCCCGGTGTCCAGGCCTAGGCCGCCTGGACCCCCGATCGCGAACAGCAGCCCTCAGGCTGAAGGTGCCTGGGGCTCCCCCCTCGTGGCAAAGATGTCCGCCCCCTTTATACCCTCTCCCAGGATGCACAGCGGTTCCCCGCCATGCCGTACAACTGCTGCGAGAGGCCACAAAGGGTACGGCACTGCAGCGATGGTTCAACCCCAGCCCAAAGTGACAGCGCCACCTGCTGGGCCGCAGGGAACTATACATCACTGGTGTCTTCACCAGAATTCAAAAGTATATACCCGCTACACAAGTATGAGACAAGAGCGCTCCTTCTGGTTAAACTAGTGTTCGTAATGGAGATAGCACATTCGTCATGGTGAACTGAAAAGCACAAGGCTGAAAAGCACGAATCATCTCTCACCAAATTTTTTACTAACACGTGATAACACAAGATCAGCAAAAGCAGCCCAAGGGTTGGCGCCATTGGAATCAAACTTCCCCTTTATACTGCCATCGTACGTGCTGTACGTGGCCGCGCAGAACAATGACGAGATTTGGAATTGACAGTGTGTATGCAAGGAAAGCTTGACAAGAATCTCGTCGAGAAAATCGACTGGCTTTTTACGACGAGAAACTCGGTCGTGTGTACGAGGCTTAAGGCTACAGAGAAAGGAACTGGGGAATCTCTGCCCTCAATCCCTTTCTCTGCTATTTCATCAAAGCCCCTTAATGGGGCTCCTAACAAATTGTAAAAAACAAATAATAAAAAAAATAATATGTATCGCTGCCCTCTTGGGGGTTGCAAGATAAATCAGTACCCTTCTGGTTGCCCTGACCTTGTGAGTCCTCGGCCGGCTCTGACACCCTGGGTTCAAAGATTTTTTTCCCACTAGATAACAGCAGCAATAAGAAAATACACCAGTACTGGTTAAATCAAAAATAGTTTACTCAATGAGATGAATAGAAAAGGCATCAAAGAGCCAACTTAAGGTTACACCTCAAAAGGTTGTCTCTCAAAGAATGTTATTGGTAGCAAAACAACTGTCCCTGATTTCAAGGGACTGTCCCTCTCTCCTCCTCATTTGTACCTCATTTTGGTCTGATCTATATAGCTGTATATAAAATGCACTTTTTATCTTTCAAAAAGTATTCCCAGTGTTAAACCTTTCATCCAATTTCTAAATTGCTGCATTTGTAAATTTCAAAAGCCAATATAAAGAAACAGTAGTGGTAAAAAAAAAAAAAAACACTTGTGGGTTTAACTAATCATTTTTTGTATTATTCTCCTTTAAGGTAGGGTGACCAGACATCCCCGTTTTCAGGGGACAGTCCCCGGATTGAGAACACTGTCCCCGGACCAAGTCTGTCCCCGGTTTTGTCCCCGGATTGGATTTGAACAGGGGCTGGGGCAATTTCAAAGACACTCAGTGCAGAATAAAAAAAAAAATATCTAAATTACACACTACGGCTCTGCCACTGCTACTAGCTTAGGGGGGTGTATTTTTTTCCATTATTTGTGCCCCTTTCTGCTGATCATGTGCAGGTCGGTGTGGAGGGAATATTTCTTCAGTTTCGGGTGCATGCCCATTCAGCTCCGCTCGCATGTTCTTCTGCCTTGGCTCAAGTCCCGGCCATCCGCCTACCTGCTTATCTCCTTGCCTTCCTCGGTGGAGTGATCTTCCTCCGCTCCCCACCCAGAAGTAGCCGGGGGCCCGGAGAGTAAGACTTGACAGTCTGTGAGGCGGGCGGCTGTAGCGACGGGCAGAGAGTCACTGATTGCCGCCATTACTAGTTAAAAACTTATATATATATGTCCCCAGATGGCATTTAAAAAATCTGGTCACCTTACTTTAAGGAGGTGTGGCAGGGGGTGTGTCCTAAGCCTACATACCTTTGCTAATAGGTGTCTCTCTTTCCCATCTCAAAAAGTTGGGAGGTATGCTATCACATTTAACCACTTCTCCACCGGGCCTATTCTGGCACTTCTCTCCTTCATATAAAAATCATAATTTTTTTTGCTAGAAAATTACCGTATATACTCGAGTATAAGCTGACCCGAGTATAAGCCGAGGTACCTAATATTACCCCAATGAACTGGGAAAACTTATTGACTCGAGTATAAGCCTAGGGGGGGAAATGTGCCCATTGCCACCTCACTGTGCCAATTGCCCAACCTTACTGTGCCCATTGCCACCTCACTGTGCCACCTCACTGTGCCCATTGCCACCTCACTGTGCCACCTTACTGTGCCCATGGCCAGCATACTGTGCCTAACCTCACTGTGTCCATTGCAGCCGCTCTGTGCCCGAGTGTACCTGAAAATCTTCTTATACTGCGGCCGGCGTCCATTGTTTAAATATCGCGGCTTTCTCCTGGTCCCTTCCGTGATAGGCGTTTCCAGCAAATACTGTGTTGAGTGTTCCGCCTTTCACGGAGATCCTCTCATTCTCGGACTCCATTTCCCAGCAGAAACTGTGTTCAGTGTTCCGCCTATCATGGACGTCTTTTCATCCTCGGACAAGAGAACGTCCATGATACCTTGGAAAACGAAAGACAAACAAACTCCTGCGCACAAGTGGAATACCGGACAGTTTGAAAGTGAACAAATGGATGACACTTGGCTTTGCTGCCTTCACGGATAGGGGTATCCTAGTGGTAGATAACAAGAAGAAAAACAGAAAGGCGCACCAGCCTCGTGCATTACCGTTGGATAGATTTATTTAAAATTAATAAAAGAATCCTACTTACAAACAAACGTAAAAGCCATGCATTTACAAAGAACCACAGAGTCGCAGCAATGCGTCCAAAACGAATCCACTCGAATCAGTCACGGAGGGATTGACAAAGATCACTGCTGGCTGACGCGTTTCGAAGACGAGTCTTCTTCCTCAGAGCTAGGCGGAACACTGAACACAGTGTCTGCTGGGAAACGGAGTCCGAGAATGAGAGGACCTCCGTGATAGACGGAACACTGAACACAGTGTTTGCTGGAAACGCCTACCACGGAAGGGACCAGGAGAAAGCCGCGATATTTAAACAATGGAGGCCGGCCGCAGTATAAGAAGATTTTAAGGTACTGACTCGAGTATAAGCCGAGGGGTGTACTTTCAGCCCTAAAAAAAGGGCTGAAAAACTCGGCTTATACTAGAGTATATAGGGTAATCAGAACCCCCAAACATTATATTTTTTTTTTAGCAGACACCCTAGGGAAAAAAATGGCGGTCATTGCAACTTTTTATCTTGCACGGTATTTGAGCAATAATTTTTCAAATGCCTTTTTTTGGTAAAAAAAACGGTTTCACGAAAAATAACAAACAGTAAAGTTAGCCCAATTTTTTTGTACAATATGAAAGATGCTGTTACGCTGAGTAAATAGATACCTAACATGTCACGTTTTAAAATTGCGCACACTCATGGAATGGCGCCAAAGTTCGGTACTTAAAAATCTCCATAGGCGACGCTTTACATTTTTTTACAGGTTACTATTTTCGAGTTATAGAGGAGGTTTAGTGCTAGAATTTTTGCGCGCACTCTACCGCACGCGGCGATACCTCACATGTGGAGTTTGAACGGCGTTTACATATGTGGGTGGGACTTACATGCGTGTTCGCTTCTGAGCGGCGAGCTACCGGGGATAGGGGCGTTTTACTTTTTTTTTTACTTTTTTTTACACTTTTTTTTTTTTTATCACTATTATTCCTATTACAAGTAATGTAAATATCCCTTGTAATAGGAATCATTGTGACAGATCCTCTATATGGAGAGATGCGGGGTCAATAAGACCCCACATCTCTCCTCCAGGCTGGAAAACATGAGATCGGTGAAAAAAAATTCACCGATCTCATGCTGACAGCCGCAATTGCTGCTTTGTTTACTTCCGGGTACCGGGCGTGATGTCACAACGTCAGGCCCGGGACTCCGACAGTCATAGAGATGACTGGTCACCGGAAATCTCTATGATCCTCATGTGACGCTGACCGATTCGTTTTCCGGGCCACCAATGGCACGGGAGAGCCCGGAGAAGCACTGGATGGCGGTGGGAGGGGGGGGATGTCCCGCCGCCGATAAGAATGATCAAGCGGTGGAACTGCCGCTATGATCATTCTTATGGTGCGCAGAATCGCCGGCATGACAGAATGATATCTGAATGATGCCTCTAGCTGCAGGCATCATTCAGAAATCCCCACTCAAAATCAAGGACGTCATATGATGTCCTTGGTGGAGAAGTGGTTAAAGAGGAAGTAAACCCATGTTTTTTTTTTCTTTTTTTAACCACTTCCCTACCCAGCCATAGACAAATGACGTCCACAGATGGGATCTCCCATCCTGGGTGGACGTCATATGACGTCCTCGGCTTTGTAGGGGGATATCTGAATGATGCCTGCAGCTAGAGGCATCATTCAGATATCCTTTTGAAGTGCCGGCGATTCTGTGCACCATAAGAATGATCATAGCGGCAGTTCCGCCGCTTGATCGTTCTTATAGGCGGCGGGAGGGGACACCTCCCCCTCCCGCCGCCATCCGGTGCTTCTCCGGGCTCCCCCGTGCGATCGGGGACCCGGAGCGAATCTTCCGGCATTGTTGGTGGAGTCACGTGATGAGCATAGTGATGACTGGTGACCAGATGGTCACCAGCCATCTCTATGATCGTCGGAGGCTCGGGCGCGATGTGATGACGTCACGCCCGGGTCTCAAATGTAAACAAAGCCGCTGTTGCGGCTGTAAGTATGAAATCAGTGAAAAATTTTTCACTGATCTCATGCTTTCCAGCCTGGAGGAGAGATGTGGGGTCTTATTGACCCCGCATCTCTCAATAAAGAGAACCTGTCACACACATTCCTATTACAAGGGATGTTTACATTCCTTGTAATAGGAATAAAAGTGATCAAAAAAAAAAAAGTAAAATCATTGTAAAAAAATAAAAAAATAAGTAAAATAAATAAATAAATAATAATAAAAAAAAAATTAAAACGCCCCTGTCCCCGGTAGCTCGCGATCAGAAGCGAATGCACACGTAAGTCACCCACATATGTAAACGCCGTTCAAACCACGCATGTGAGGTATCGCCGCGTGCGTTAGAGCGCGTGCAACAATTCTAGCACTAGACCTCTTCTGTAATTCTAACCTGGTAACCTGTAAAAAAAATTAAAGCGTCGCCTATGGAGATTTTTAAGTACCGAAGTTTGGCGCCATTCCATGAGTGTGCGCAATTTTAAAGCGTGACATGTTAGGTATCTATTTACTCGGCGTAACATTATCTTTCATATGTTCCCAAAAAATTGGGCTAACTTTACTGTTTTGTTATTTTTTAATTCATGAAACCATTTTTTTTTTTTTAAAAAAAGGCGTTTGAAAAATTATTGCGCAAATATTGTGCAAGAAAAAATGTTGCAATGACCGTCATTTTATTCCCTAGGGTGTCTGCTAAAAAAACATATATAATGTTTGGGGGTTCTGAGTAATTTTCTAGCAAAAGAATGATGATTTGTACATGTAGGAGAGAAGTGCCAAAATAGGCCCGGTATTGAATAGGTACAAAAAGCCCTGTATTGAAGTGGTTAAACCCTGCAAAAGAAAGGCATAATGAGCTAGTATGCATAGCATACTAGCTCATTATGAATGACTTACCTGTGATCGAAGCCCCCGAACTGCTCCTCGCTCCCCCTCCACCGTCGCTGCCATCTTGCCTCGGTGTCCCATCACTGCCGTCAGTGTATCGCCGCTCCGGCGCTGTGATTGGCCGGAGCGGCGATGACGTCACACGCATGCGCACTCAGGCCCGCAAGATCCCATTAAGAAAACCGGCAATGATGCCGGCCCGCTAGTGCCCATGCGTGTGACGTCATCGGCCCTGTGTTTACACCAAATATCTCCTTAACCGTGTAGGTTTAGGAGATATTTCTTGCACCTACAGGTAAGCCTTAATCTAGGCTTACCTGTAGGTGCAAGTTGTCTAAGTGGGTTTACAACCACTTTAAGATTCAAACATTCAACAGTGTATACTTTCTATATTCAAATAAGTGCATATGATGTCTATGTGAACAGGCTACAAGAGAGCAGAGGAATGACTCTTATGAGTGCAAGACCCCTCTCTACTGCTCCTTCACACATAAATGGGAAAAACAGTAGATGAACAAGTACAACTTTAGAAAACAGGAACTGTATTACAATTCAACCTGCTCTTTTTGAAACTATCGATGCTCCCCGCTGAAACCACCGCCTGTGGAAGAGAATTCCACATCCTTACCTCTATGCTGTTTAAGGTTGAACTGCTTATCTTCTAATTTTAGTGAATGGCTGCGTGTCTCATTAAATTCCCTTTCACAGAAAAGTTTTATCCCTATTGTGGGATCACCAGTATGGTATTTGTACATTGATATCATATCCCCTCTCAAGCATCTCTTCTCCAGAGAGAATAAGTTCAGTGCTCGTAACCTTTCCTCATAACTAAGGTCCTCCAGTCCCTTTATTAGCTTTGTTGCCCTTCTCTGGACTGTCTCCAGTTCCAGTACATCCTTCCTGAGGACTGGTGTCCAGAACTGGATGGCATTCTCCAGGTGCGGCCGGACCAGAGTCTTGTAGAGCGGAAGAATTATCGTTTTATCTCTGGAGTTAATCCCCTTTTTGAATGCCATTGCTGAGCCTATCATCTACTAGGACCCACAGGTCCTTTTCCATCCCACCGTGTTTCCCCAAAAATAAGCCCGGGTCTTGTATTAATTTTGGCAACAAAAGACCCAGTAGGGCTTATTTTCAGGGTAGGTCTTAACATATTCTCTCCCTCCCTGCCTGTCAGGAATCCCCAGTTTGAACAAACTTAAAATGCCAAAATCCTCTCTTTTACAATGCACAATGTGTGTGCCTCTGCAATCCAACAGTGCCAAACACCTCAGCTCTGCTCTCCTCCATCTCTCCCAGCCACCAGCGGGGGACCCCGGCCCCCCTCCCTCTGCAATGCTCAGAGCAGGGAAGAGAGCACACCAGCATGTGAAGAAAAAAAGATCTGTAAATACCTTGTGGAGACAGGAGTATCCATTCTGCATACTGCACACAGTATGACATGATTGATTGCAGAGGCTCTGCACTGAGACTACGGTACCTTCCGGGACCCACCGAAGTTCTGCAGAGACAGGCGGGAGAAGAGGAGACCAGTGGGAAGATCAGCTGTATCAAAGGCACCTGACACCACTAAAGACAGAGACACACAGCACACAGCACACTGCCGTAACAGAGAGGATATACCGTAGGAGTACACAAGCACCTCAAACCAGGGCTTATTTTCGGGGTAGGGCTTATATTGCAGGCCTCCTGGAAAATCGCGCTAGGTCTTATTTTCTGGGTAGGTCTTATTTTTGGGGAAACACGGTAGATTTCCCCAGAGGTTCTCCCCCCCCAGTGAGTACATTGCATTCATATTTTTGCCACCCAAATGCATTATTTTACATTTTTTTAACAATAAACCTTATTTGCCATGTAGTTGCCCATCCCATTAATTTGTTCAGATCTTCTTGCAAGGTTTCCACATCTTGCGGAAAAGTTATTGCCCTGCTTAGCTTAGTATCGTCCACAAATACAGAGATTGAACTGCTTACCCCATCCTCCAGGTGGTTTATGAACAAATTAAATAGGATTGGTCCCAGCACAGAACCCTGGGGGACCCCACTTTCCACCCCGGACCATTCCGAGTACTCCCCATTTATCACCACCCCCTGAACTCACCCTTGTAGACAGTTTTCAATCCATATACTCACCCTATGGTCCATGCCAACGGACCTTACTTTGTACAGTAAACGTTTATGGGGCTTTCCTTCTAGATGGAAGCTCCCCTCCTCATAGAAGGTTAATAGATTGGTTTGACAAGAACAATTCTTTATTAGTCCATGCGGATTACTTCTAATGATACTGTTGTGTTGGCGAATATGTGAATTTGCACTGTGTAAACGGACCTGCAGCCTCCTGGGACCAGAAGGTTGCGGTCAGGGAGGTGAACTTCTGCTAGGATCGCCTTGAGGGGTCCAGCAGAAGTGGGTGTGGGTACCTGTCAAAACTAGGCTCCCCAAAAATAAAAAGCCTCCAAAAGAGGGAGTGGAACTTCAACTAAAAAGGGAAGTTCTGCTTTAACATATTTTTTCTTTTACCCCCAAAAAATGAATAAAACAGCCATTAGTACCACTTTATTTTTCTATTTAGGCTTTTATTGAATCCTTGCACATAGTTGTAAATTACATATTGATAACAACAGTAAGCAGAAACCTTCATCACCCCAAGAAACACGCAGACAAAGCAAAAATAGGATCCATAGTACAGCTTCCAAAATTAGCGACATTAGTATCACTTTAATGCTTCTGCTGTAGACTTTGAAAATGAATGTCTCCACAGTATCTGCAGCTGCAAAGGTCAGTGAGGGCTAATTTTAAAATTAATTTTCTGCTTGTTAAGATCATGAAAATGCCCACCATAGTCTAGTATAGTTATATATTTTTAATTGAAAAAGAAGAAAGAGGAATTCTAAATTAAAAGTGTATGTGTTTCCTACAGAGACAATAGGGCATAGTGGAGTAGACAAAATTACAAAGGCAATTTAAAAAGCTGAAAAGTGGAAAACATTTTTTATGCTGAATTTGTTTTTGAAAAGTTATTAAAAGCTTCTTTGTAAGCAGCTTACTTGCAGCCATGTCATTCTTATAAATCAGGCTCTCAGTCAATGTACAGTATGACAGCATGATTTTATGGGACATTCGGGCATTGTTGTTTGGCTATAGAAGCAGAAATGGGTGAAATTCACTGGAGAAGGCTTGTCGCCTGAAGAAAATCATATCACAGTCTCAATGGATACTGTTTTATTTGAGTCAAAAGGAAAACAGAAAGTCTGCAGTGAGCAAGCATAAACCAGAGGGCTTTCCATACCTTGCAGACTAATACTCTTCACTATGTACACTGAATTTAAAAAAAAAAAGCTCACCGTTGCATTGTAATAACTTTGTTAAAAAGTTTGACTCTCTAAACTTGGATCCTCAGAGTTATATCACTTATAGTGTATCTGAACCCAAGAATGAAAATATAATATATAGCAGCTTACCAGTCCTAAGAAGTGGTGGCTGCATTCGTTTTTCAAATGTGTGAACAAAACCTCAGTTTGAATAAATCCTTAGGCTGGGTTCACACCTATGTGAATTGGATGCGTTTTTTCCCCGCATCCAATTCACATAGCAGGAGATTGTGACTGGCTGTCTATGGAGCCTGTTCACACATCTCTGCAGTGGCTCCGGTGCGAATTGCACAGGAGTCCTGTTCGTCTTTTGGTCCATTTCAGGTCTGAATTCAGCCCGAAATTCGGGCTGAAACTGGACCTGGAACGATGAATGGGGATGCACTGAACTCCTGCTGTGAGCCGCTGCGTGTTCGAGTGTAAACCCAGCCTTAAAATAATACTAAACACACACACACAATTTATATTGTCCCTTCCATTTCTGTATATGGATGATGACATATACAGCTATCACCTGACTCAGCTCTTTCCCAGCCTGTCTGCAGGGAAATATAAGCAGGGGGAGCTTCTAGTCCTCTGCTGCTGGTCACATGTTAAAAAAAAACAAACAGCCTTTAGGATACAGAGTAAAAATAAATAATTAATATCAATAAACTGTTTTAAATTGTCATACAAATATATATTTGAAATCCAATCTTTATTATTTTTTGGCAATAACATGGTATGGGCGGTTTTCCCCCAGTCACAGGCTGTGTCACAGCCCTCCAGCCTGTGTCTTAGAATAACTGAGAGGTGAAGCCTCCATTAATCTACATGTAATATCCCACCCCATTGTGTTTAGCTGGATAGTGGGCATGGAGGAGGAGGAAGGGAGTGGGCTGTCATTTACCACTGTGTATACACCCCACATGTGTGACTCTATAGTCACATGGGCTGTTCAGATGTGATAGGGAGGAAATGCTCAGGATAGAAACTCACTGAAAACTGAGCATGTGCAGAGTTGCCACCACAGCTGCAAAATCCCTAACTGGATTGTGGACATGAACAGAAGGGGGAGATAGAGAGCAGCAAGATCAACCAGGTTTTTTGCAGAATACAGAAAAGGAATCTACTAGTGACTGAGTATGAACAACATGTAATACACCAATATTCATAGTTTTTTATAATGTGGGTTTAGTGACACTTTGAGCCAACCATAGAGAGACTGAATCTTGGCTATCTCAGCAGGGTCTGGCCAAAATTCCATCCATCTTTGGGCAGGCTGTTTGTACTAAAGTCGATCCATTGACTTCATTGTCTTCTGCTGGTAGGGAAGGCTCCCCGCTGGCAGAACACAATAGCACTGCGGGAGGGATTACTCTATCAACACTGACTGTGTCGACTTTCCACCTGTGGTTGCAGGAAAAGAAAATAACATCTACAAAAAACACACAGGAGGGCGCAACCACCTCGTGCATTACCATAGATGATTTTTATCTTTTTCCACATCGACAAGTGGATACTCACATGCAAGTAAAAACATCCAGCAACACAGATCTGCTCCAGCAGTGAGGAAAGGGCCATAACCTCCGAAATGCGTCAACTGTCCAACCATTTGTTCCTAGGAAAAACTGAATTGCGTTCCAGCTGGAGCAGATCTGTGTTGCTTGATTTTTTTTACTTGCATGTGTGTATCCATTTGTTGATGTGGATTTTTTTTTATCTTTGGTAATGCACAAGGTGGTTGCGCCCTCCTGTGTGGTTCTAAGGATTGCGCCCTTGATGGGCATTTTGGAAAGAAGTGCGATGGAAGAAGATCCCTGGGTTTAGCGCTAAAGTGTTTTTGGATGTTTGTCGTTACAAAGACAATGTCAGTAGTAACGAAACGCGTCGGTCATAAGTGGCTTGCTGATGTCACCACCACTCCTGTGTCCAGACGGATGGGCTGTCTTTGGTGTGTACAGCCGACACGCCAGACTTTAGGCATTTTTACTTCATATTTATGCTGTGAGTTTATGGATTTTATATAATAAATCTCCAAAAGGATTTTACACTATACAGAGCATTTTGGTCTCTTTTTTTGGTACCCCACTCCATACCTTTCTGATGGGTGACACCGGAAGTGTGGAGCAGCGCAGAGACCCGGAGAAAGACCCTGGCTGGGTGTTAAGCCACAAGCGTACATTGACCCCTATAACAAGGGATCAATAGGAGCTGGTAAGCAGTTCATACAGCTGGTGGTGGATTCACATTGGTTTGGTGATGGAGGATGGATCATGACACCAATTAGATCGATTTATTTCATCACATCACTACTGTGGACACTTTTGCATTTGCACTTTCAGATTATTTAGATTTTTCTGGTTTCTTGCTCACTTATGGAATGCGGCTCTCCGTGGGGGCACCCATTGAAGAGGAGGAGCCAGGAGCGCTGCCAGGGGACCCCAGAAAAGTAAGATTAGGCCGCTCTGTGCTAAACCCCTGCACAGAGCAGGTAAGTATAACATGTTTATTTAACCACTTCAGCCCCGGAAGAATTTACCCCTTCCTGACTAGGCCATTTTTTGTGATACAGCACTGTTTCGCTTTAACTGACAATTGCGCGGTCGTGCAACGCTGTACCCAAACAAAATTTATGTCCCTTTTCCCCACAAATAGAGCTTTCTTTTGGGAGTATTTGATCACCTCTGCAGTTTTTATTTTTTTGCGCTATAAACAAAAGTGGTTAAAAAAAACAAAAAAACAAAGCGTTATAATTACTTTAAGCACAACCAGGCAGTATACCTAATTATAAGGTAAAGTTATGGCTGAATACAAGCAAGAGGTCATCTCGGGGGTAGTGGAAGAACTAGAACCTGTGTATGTGAGTAACCAAGTGCTGTGAGCACTTGAGTGCTGTAAGTACCCGTGTGCTATGAGTACCCGTGTGCTGTGAGTACCCGTGTGCTGTGAGTACCCGTGTGCTGTGAGTACCCGAGTGCTGTGAGTACCCGAGTGCTGTGAGTACCTATGTGCTGTTGAGTAACAGTGTCAGGAAGCCAGTTGTTAGTTAATTTGGACAGAGTATAATTCCCAATCCCCATTAAATTAATGGGTACGATGACCGGCAGGTATGGAGATGGGACTCGGTGTACATCTTGCCGCATGTATGCATTCCTTGATCATCCGATCTAGGGCGAATACTGCTGTGCAAAATGTAAGAACATTGTTTCCCTGGAAACCCAGGTTCTCAATCTTGGGAAGCCACTGTCAGCACTGAGAAGACTCTCCATACTTAAAGAGAGTTGGGATCGTACCAGGCAGGTGCCGGCACAGAGGCGGGTGGAGACAAAGAGATGCAGGCACCAGAGCAGAGTAGATGGGTGAGAGTCAGGAAGGGTAGAGGGGAAAGATTTAGGGAAGCCGATCCTGGGCTGGAACATCTCAATAAGTATGCCCCGCTGCGTGATATTGCGGAAACCAGTCAGGGACCAGCATTGCTGGAGCAGAGTGACGCTCCTAGCTGCCAGGGGAATGACTCCTCCAGTGAGGATGGGAGTAAAGCCAAGGGAAAGGAAAGACAGATTCTGGTGGTAGGGGACTCAATTCTCAGAAGGACAGAGAGGGCAATCTGTAACAAAGACCTGAAGAGCCGAACTGTATGTTGTCTACCGGGCACTCGGGTTCGGCACATCACGGATCTGGTGGACAGATTACTGGGAGGGGCTGGGGAAGACCCGGCTGTTATGGTGCACAAAAGCGGCAGCAGTAGCAGCAGCAACAAAGCTTGAGCGATTTGCCCGAACTACCCTTTCACCAGCAAAGTCTCAACAGCCAGCTCAAGCAGGAACTTCGGCGGACAGGAAAAGTCAAGGCAGTGGCCAGGCAATAGCTTTGGCGAGCCCCGCAGTAGCGCTGAGCACAAAAACAGTGAGTACAAAAGGGCAAGGGGCGGGAAACCCCAATACTATAACTGCTGTAGCTGCTGTAGCTGCTGTAACAAACTTTGCCAATACAGCTGAGGTGAACATGGAGGGGGACCCTAAAGGAAGGGAGGTACAGCCCACAATGAGGGATCTTCTGCATGCTATAAATGCATGTAAGGAATCGATAACCGGCTTGGATACCCAGTTGAAGGGTATTAAGGAGGAATTAGTGGTAATGGGGGGCAAGCTGAAAGAGACAGTTGAAAGAACTACAGTTTTGGAGGAAAGGCTAAGTGCAGCTGAAGACGAGTTACTCCCGCTTAGGCAAGACATTGCCGGGATGAAGAAACAAAAAAACACTCAAGCCGCTAAAATCGACGAACTAGAAAACAGGAACCGTAGAAGCAATGTCAGAATAATAGGCATGCCTGAACGGAGCGAGGGATCAGATCCTATAGCATTTCTAGAGGGGTGGTTTAAGGAGACATTTGGGGCTGCAACTTTTTCCCCTTTTTTTGGCATTGAACGTGCCCATCGAGTCCCCTTTAAGCCCCGTCAGGGAAGCGAGCATCCAAGATCCTTACTTATAAAAATGCTCAACTATGGAGATAAAGTAACCCTGCTCCGGAAGGCAAGAGAAAAGGGGGAAATACTCTATAGAGGGATAAAAATCTCATTTTATCAGGACTTCTCTCCAGATCAGGGGTCTCAAAGTACCGGCCCGCGGGCCATTTGCGGCCCGCGGACCAGTTAAAAATGGCCCGCAGGCAGGGCCAATCCTGGACAAGTTTTTTTACTGCACAGGCACCGCAGAGTGGGAGGCACCGAAGATCTTTACCTCTCCATCTCCTTTGTCCTCTCCGCTGCACGCTGCTGCAGCCTAGAGAGAGAACAGAGCGGAGGAAGGATCCGCCCATAGCCCCGCCCACCACGCACTGACGATCGATCAGAGCCCCGATCCAGGGTCCTGCTGCTACCTCAGGGCGGGAGATTGTGTTTTCTGAGTGCCCTGGCTGTCACTAGGCCTCTGTGGAAGCCAGGAGCTGACAGGAGGAAAGGACTCGGGAGGCAGACGATCCTAACTGCCAGGAGAGATGAGTGAGCCATCACACTGAGGCAAAGTCCTTAGTGTGGTGACTGGGGTAGAAATTTGTGCAGTGTGGGGGGTATTATTTGGAGTGTGGGGGGTAATTGTGTAGTGTGGGGGGTATTTTATGAAGTGTGGGGCTATTTGTGCAGCGTGGGGGGTAATGTTGGGGGTTAATAATGTGTTTGCTGACACCAATGCTGGGGGTTAATAATGTGTTTGTTGACACCAATGCTGGGGGTTAATAATGTGTTTGCTGACACCAATGCTGGGGGTTAATAATGCGTTTGTTGACACCAATGCTGGGGGTTAATAATGCGTTTGCTGACACCAATGCTGGGGGTTAATAGTAGGATTTTTGGAACAGCTTACCTGTAAAATCCTTTTCTTGGAGTACATCACGGGACACAGAGCGGCATAGTCATTACTATGTGGGTTATATAGAATTACCTTCAGGTGCTGGCACTGGCAACTTCCAAAACAGGAAGTACCCTCCCCTATATAAGCCCCTCCCATCCGGGAGCACCTCAGTTTTGTAGCAAAGCAATACGTGTCCCCAAAAGAGGGGTGGGAGCTCTGTGTCCCGTGATGTACTCCAAGAAAAGGATTTTACAGGTAAGCTGTTCCAAAAATCCTACTTTCTTGTTCATACATCACGGGACACAGAGCGGCATAGTCATTACTATGTGGGACGTCCCAAAGCAATGCCAAATGAGGGGGGGGATATACCATACATAAGCTGGGCGCCATCAGGCATGAGGATCTTTTGCGGCCTGCAACACACTGCGCCCAAAGGCGACATCCTCCTGACTTCTAACGTCCACCTGGTAGAACCTAGTAAACGTGTGTACTGAAGACCATGTTGCGGCCTTACAAATTTGAGCCAGGGAGGCCTGGTGATGCACTACCCATGAAGTTCCAACTGCTCTCGTGGAGTGCGCCCTAACTTTGAACGGAGGCGGTCTACTTCTCAAGCCATAGGCTTGTATTATGACCTGTCGAATCCACTTGGCTAAAGTAGATTTTGATGCTGCCTGACCCTTTCTGGGGCCTTCCGGCAGAACAAACAAAGAATCCGTTCTACGAATCTGAGCAGTGGCTTTTAGATAAGCTTTAACTGCTCTTACTACATTCAAAGAATGCAATAACTTTTCCTCTACCGAGCTCGGTTTGGGGAAAAGAAGGAAGAACCACATCCTGGTTCAAGTGAAACCTCGATACCACCTTAGGAAGAAAGGCTGGGTGAGGACGTAATACTACTCTGTCCTCATGAATAACCAGATATGGCTCTTTACAGGACATGGCGGCTACTTCCGACACTCTTCTAGCCGAGCATATGGCTACTAAAAATATCAATTTTCTGGTGAGTAGAACCAAGGAAATGTGCCGCAAAGGTTCAAATGTCTGCTTCTGCAGAACCGACAGAACCAAATTTAGATCCCATGGACATATGGGAGCTTTAATCGGTGGAATAATACGAGTCACCCCTTGCATAAAGGATTTGACAAGTGAATGCATAGCCAGGGGCCTTTGAAATAGTATTGATAAGGCCGAAACCTGACCCCTGATAGTACTTAAGGCAAACTTCCTGTCTACAGCCCACTGTAGGAAGTCCAGAATTCTGCCTATAACGTACTTACGTGGATGCCACTTTCTGGCCTCGCACCAAGTGATGTACGCCTTCCAAACTCTATAGTAGATCTGCCTGGATACAGGCTTCCTGGCATTGATTATAGTTGATACCACAGAGTTAGAGAGACCTCTCTTCTTTAGGATGTGGGATTCAATAGCCAGGCCGTTAAACTTAGAGTTAGCAAGGAAGGGTGGTATATCGGCCCTTGCGAAAGCAGGTCCGGACGACGTGGAAGGGTCCAAGGACTCCCCACAGACATTTTGATGATCTCCGCGCACCAGGCCCTTTGGGGCCACGCTGGAGCCACCAAGATCACCGGCTTCTTTTCCAACCTGACTCTGCGAAGGAGTCGAGGCAACAATTGTAGCGGAGAGAATGCATATATCAGTCTGAACTGATTCCAAGGGAACACCAGAGCATCCGAGCCGCAAGCGAGGGGATCCCTTGTCCGGGAGACAAATCTGTCCACCTTTGCGTTGAATCTGGATGCTAGCAGATCTACATCCGGTGTTCCCCACCGCTGACATATTGCTCGGAAGACCTCGGGATGAAGGGACCATTCCCCTGGGCATAACTGTTGGCGACTTAGAAAGTCCGCCTTCCAATTCTCCACCCCTGGAATGAAGACAGCTGACATACATGGGACATGCTTTTCTGCCCATTCCAGGATGTGACTTACTTCCCTCTGGACTGCACGACTCCTGGTGCCTCCCTGATGATTGATATATGCCACTGCTGTGGCATTGTCTGCTTGAATTCTGACAGGGGACCCTTGGAGTCTGGATGCCCAGGCTACTAGGGCATACCGGGCTGCTCGTATCTCTAAGAGATTGATGGGCAGGGTTTTTACTACATTTGACCATCTGCCCTGGAGAGACCATTGCTCCAGTACTGCCCCCAGCCTATAAGGCTGGCATCTGTAGTGACCACCTTCCAGGATATCGGACTGAAGGGTTTTCCCTTCTGGAGATTCTGGGGGGATCAACCACCAGCAGAGACTCTTCCGAACGGAAGGGGACAAAGCCATCGGGAAGTCTAGAGCCTGAATTTTTCCGTTCCAGGCTGACAATATGGCCCTCTGTAAATTCCTTGAGTGGAATTGGGCGTATGGCACAGCTTCGAATGATGCTACCATCTTTCCTAGCAGCCTCATGCACAGGCGTATGGACGGCTGTCTTTTTGCACAAAGCAGATGGACCAAGCCCCTCAAAGAGGATACCTTGTCTAGAGGTAAGAAAATCTTCCTCTGGTCTGAATCCAGCCGTAGCCCTAGATATACCAGGTTTTTCACTGGCTGTAGGGCTGACTTGTCCAGGTTGATGACCCAACCGTGAGATTCTAGATACTTGATTGTATCGACAATTACCACTTCTAGCTTGGCAACTGAGTGGTCCATCAACAACAGGTCGTGTAGGTATGCCATTATCGTTACACCTCGTGTACTTAGATCGGCCAACAGTGGGGCCAGAATTTTTGTGAACACTCGTGGTGCTGTGGCCAGACCGAATGGTAAGGCTCTGAACTGAAAATGGCGCCCTTCTACTGCAAAGCGTAGAAATTTTTGATGACCTGGAAAGATGGGAACATGCAAGTAAGCATCTTTGATGTCGATCGAGGCTAACCATTCCTCCCCCTGTAGGGCAGCGGTGACCGATCGGATCGACTCCATCCGGAAGGACCGGACGTTTAGAAATTTGTTTAGACTCTTTAGGTCCAATATGGGTCTTATGTCCCCGTTTGGTTTCGGGACTGTGAAAAGGTTTGAGTAGAAACTCAACCCCCACTCTTCCATAGGAACCTCCATAATTACTCCTTGGAGCAATAGTTGTTCTAACGCCACTAGGAGACACCTTCTTTTCAGAGGGTCTTTTGGCATGCCTGACCACATAAAATGGGAAGGAGGAGACTCTTTTAACTCCAACTTGTATCCCCGAGTTACTGCGGAGAGCACCCATCTGTCTTTGATCGTCTCCCGCCAGGTCTCTGTGAACAACTGAAGTCTTCCCCCCACCCGTTTGAGTGGGGGCAGCCCTTCATAGGCTTGACTTGGAGGCTGGTTTAGTACCTCTTCGGATCCAGGACTTTTTATTACCCTGTGACTGTCCCTGATTTTTACCTCCTGAGTTTGACCGAGGAGGCCGTCGGAACTGCTTAGTAGCAGACGTCCCAGGGATAGGAGAGGTAGTCCTCTTAAAAGACGGACCCCTAGACCTCTTTTTAATTGGTAAGAGAGTACTTTTACCACTGGAAATCTTCTGGATATATTTATCCAGGTCTTCGCCAAAAAGGCGTTCTCCATGAAATGGGAAGCTAACTAAGAGCTTCTTACAGGGAGCCTCAGCAGACCAGTTCTTGAGCCACAGAAGCCTACGCATATGTACCAAAGACAGCGTGAGGCGGGAGGCCTGATGGATAGAATCCTTGATGGCGTCAACCGCAAAGCATAATGCTCTAGGCAGATCAGCCAGAGCCTGGGCCTGCTGGTCTGGCAAATCCCTCAGGACCATTTTCATTTGATCCTTTAAAGCTTGGCAGACCCCAATAGCTGCCACTGCTGGCTGTGTAACAGCCCCTGCTGTGGAAAAAGCAGATTTTAATAAAGATTCCAATTTTTTATCTACT
Source organism: Rana muscosa (assembly GCA_029206835.1). Taxonomy (NCBI): domain Eukaryota; kingdom Metazoa; phylum Chordata; class Amphibia; order Anura; family Ranidae; genus Rana; species Rana muscosa. Next base: position 1,068,073,716 of record CM055117.1, read on the forward strand.
GGATCTTTGAACATTTGAACATTATCTACTGGACATGTCAGTGATTTGTTCAAAGAAGAAATGGCTGCGTCCACCGTAGGAACATTCCATCTCTGGGTGAATTTTTCCTCCATGGGATAGATCACCTGAAATTTCTTAGGTGGAACAAATAGTTTATCAGGATGTTCCCAGTCCTGGTATATAAGTCCTTCCAATAATGGATGAATTGGAAAGGAGCAATTAATCTGGGGAGCTTTTAGCGACCCCAACGAGGAGACAGCAGTAGTTGATGGTTCAACAAGAGGCATTTTAAATGCAGATCGAACCATGTCAGTTAGGGTCTGGACCCACAATCTTTCAGTCTGTGATGCTGAAAATGGTTCATCTACTGTCGATTCCTCAAAAACAGAGTTAACCTCCTCCTGATCCCCTTCAGGAAGGTCAGTCCCTTCCTGGGACTGTTGCTCTGCCAACAGGCACTCTAATGGAGGGGATGGAGATCTGGCGCGCTTTCTTTCCTGTAGAGAAGAAGCGATCAATGCTGCCAATCTCTGCTCCAATCCCTCCAGAGTTGAGGCAAAAACCTCCTCTGTTATATATGCAGGAGCAGGTGGACTGAGGACAGCCGCAGTACCTGGCACTCCCGGGGGTTCCTTATGGGTATTAACCTCTGATTTCTCAGGGGAGGAAGGTGCAGATGACTGCTCCAGATCCTCAGAGCCCGATGGAGACCCCCTACACTTCCTGAGAGGTATATCTCGGAGTTTTTTAGGCGGCATATTCCTTAGTTCAGAGCTGAGGTATTCCAGCCGCAATACACCCCTTTACTGAAATAGTCTAATGCAATTTGCTGCTATGTACATCAGTGGGTGTCTACTAATGCGTCTTTCTGGGGATGCCTGTATCAACCGCCCGCTGTAAGCCCCTATACCATGCTACCAGCTCCTTTTCATGCTCTGTGTCCATAGCAAGCAGCGTGGACTGAGTCCTTTTATCTTGCTGGGACACCCGCACATGCGCAGAAGCGCTGGGCGCACAGAGCGCGTCATCCGCCAGGCTCCGCCCCCTTTTTTGAAGCTGAATCTTATAAAAAGAAAGCGTGTGTGCGTGCACGTGTGCGCTCTTGGCGCCATGTAGGGAGAGGGGCCAGGGTCCCTGTTTCACCAGGACTCGGGGATGGAAGGAAACTACTTGGCAGCATGACAGAGGAATGCAGCTTCCCTGATAGAGAGCTCACTCATCTGCCTGGACTTTCACCATGGAAGGAATAGTCCCAAGAAAAAAAGACGTTCCACAGCGGCCTCTAGTGGACAAACACAGGTACCGCACTTTTGTCTTTTTTTTTTTTTTTTTTTAAAACCTCCTTTATGAAAAACATTTCTAGGTTTACAGTTTTTAAAACTTCCTTTATGAAAAGACATTTTCTAGGATTTTTTAGGCATATACAGCTATTAGCGGGAATACCTTTTAGGTAACAGGCAGAAAGACATATTAGGCTTGGGGGTCCCCTCAATAGAACCAAGTTCCTGAGGGGCCCCCACTTACCTTTTCCCCGCCGCAGGACTTTGTTTGGTCCACAGAAGCCCAAACTTCACCTCTCACGGCAGGCATTGTACTAGACCTTCAGGGACCGGGTTCCCAAGGATTCCACTCCCCTGGACCTGTATAGCACCCTGCACAGATAGCCTCTTGGTTTTGGGTATGACCAGAGCTCTGGATCCCAGGGTCCAGCCCTCCTAAGAGAGGCATTACAGGCAAAACCCTGCTCTTCTCTGCAAGGCCCGGGTACCGACCGTTTAGCTATGAAGCTTTTTTGGTCGGATCCGGAATAGCTTGCTAAGGCCCAGAGAACCTGTACACAAGCCCAGATGAATACATGTTAACCTTGGCCAACACCTTAGACACTGGCAAAAAACTGAGGTGCTCCCGGATGGGAGGGGCTTATATAGGGGAGGGTACTTCCTGTTTTGGAAGTTGCCAGTGCCAGCACCTGAAGGTAATTCTATATAACCCACATAGTAATGACTATGCCGCTCTGTGTCCCGTGATGTATGAACAAGAAAATGCGTTTGTTGACACCAATGCTGGGTTAATAATGCATCTGCTGACACCAGTGCTGGGAATTAATAATGCGTCTGCTGACACCAATGCTGGGGGTTAATAATGCGTCTGCTGACACCAGTGCTGGGGGTTAATAATGCGTCTGCTGACACCAATGCTGGGTTTAATAATGCGTTTGTTGACACCAGTGCTGGGGGTTAATAATGTGTTTGTTGACACCAGTGCTGGGGGTTAATAATGTGTTTGTTGACACCAATGCTGGGTTTAATAATGCGTTTGCTGACACCAGTGCTGGGGGTTAATAGTGCGTTTGCTGACACCAGTGCTGGGGGTTAATAGTGCGTTTGCTGACACCAGTGCTGGATGTTAATAATGCGTCTTCTGACACCAGTGCTGGGAATTAATAATGCGTCTGCTGACACCAATGCTGGGTTTAATAATGCGTCTGCTGACACCAGTGCTGGGGGTTAATAATGCATCTGCTGACACCAGTGCTGGGGGTTAATAATGCGTCTGCTGACACCAATGCTGGGGGTTAATAATGTGTTTGTTGACACCAGTGCTGGGGGTTAATAATGTGTTTGTTGACACCAATGCTGGGGGTTAATAATGCGTCTGCTGACACCAATGCTGAGGGTTATTAATGCGTTTGCTGACACCAATGCTGGGGGTTAATAACGCGTTTGCTGACACCAATGCTGGGGGTTAATAATGTGTTTGCTGACACCAATGCTGGGGGTTAATAATGCGTTTGCTGACACCAGTGCTGGGGGTTAATAATGCGTTTGCTGACACCAATGCTTGGTTAATAATGCGTTTGTTGACACCAGTGCTGGGGGTTAATAATGTGTTTGTTGACACCAATGCTGGGGGTTAATAATGCGTTTGCTGACACCAGTGCTGGGTTTAATAATGCGTTTGCTGACACCAGTGCTGGGGGTTAATAATGTGTTTGTTGACACCAATGCTGGGGGTTAATAATGCGTTTGTTGACACCAGTGCTGGGGGTTAATAATGTGTTTGTTGACACCAGTGCTGGGTTTAATAATGCGTTTGTTGACACCAGTGCTGGGGGTTAATAATGCGTTTGTTGACACCAGTGCTGGGGGTTAATAATGTGTTTGTTGACACCAGTGCTGGGTTTAATAATGCGTTTGTTGACACCAGTGCTGGGGGTTAATAATGTGTTTGTTGACACCAATGCTGGGGGTTAATAATGCGTCTGCTGATACCAGTGATGGGGGTTAATAATGCGTTTGCTGACACCAGTGCTGGGGGTTAATAATGCGTTTGCTGACACCAGTGCTGTTGTTTTTGAAGTTTGAAAGTTTGCATGCGGCCCCCATGGGATATGAAAAGTTGTCTTGTGGCCCTCAGGTAATTTGAGTTTGAGACCCCTGCTCCAGATCTTCAAAGGCGGCGAGCGGCCTTTATGCCGATCAAACGTATTTTACAGCAGAAAAAGATGGAGTACGCATTACTATACCCGGTAGACATGTGCATTTGTTTTCGTCCGAATGCATTTTCGTCCGAATTTCAGCTATTTTCGTTATCGTTTTAACAAACGAAAACGAAAGCACAGAATCCGAAAACCGAAAGATCCGACATAAACAAATGCTTTATTTTCGTTTTCGTTGCTACAACAGTTCGATATAGATAGGAGATTCGACGTGACGCTGACAATAACAATCTGTGTCTATCGAACCTGTGGTCGAATGTGCCTAACCTTAACTCTATTAGTCCAAGATTATTTTACATAGGAGAGAAAAGATTCGACATAGGAGAGGAAATATTCGACATAGGAGAGGAAAGATTCGACATAGGAGAGGAAAGATTCGACATAGGAGAGGAAAGATTCGACATAGGAGAGGAAAGATTCGACATAGGAGAGAAAAGATTCGACATAGGAGAGAAAAGATTCGACATAGGAGAGGAAAGATTCGACATAGGAGAGGAAAGATTCGACATAGGAGAGAAAAGATTCGACATAGGAGAGAAAAGATTCGACATAGGAGAGGAAAGATTCGACATAGGAGAGAAAAGATTCGACATTATAGAGAGAAAAGATTCGACATTATAGAGAGAAAAGATTCGACATAGAGAGAAAAGATCACTGCTTGTGGGCGGAACATTCGACCGGAAATGTATGATTGCAGAGTCGTACAGTTTCGCTGCTCCGTCGAATCTTCTTTGAACATTCGACAGACACCATAAGCCTTCAATGACAGATTCGACCTTAATTAATTCAGATTTTCGGACGAATGCAATTTCTAACGAAAAACGAAATAAATAAAAACGAATTTCGGGAGTAACTAAATAAATTTATTTTTTGGACGAAAACGAAATTCCGAAACGAAATATTTCAGTGTGCACATGTCTAATACCCGGCCCGCTTGCGGGTATCTACAATGAATGGTATACATTTTTTTGATTCCCCAATGAATGTCGAGAGGTGGTTGGAAGATAATGGGAAAACCCCACGGAATACTGCTGGACAAGGGACTAGAGACTAACCAGCCTTTTTTTTTCCTTTTTCCCCCTTTTTGGGTTCCCCCCCTTTTTTTTTTTTTTTTGCTTGATGATTTTTTATTTAAGGACATATTTTTAAGCACCAGGCCATAGGATGGGGGGGGGGGGAGGGAGAGGGGAAAATAATTAAAACACTAGTTAAAGCACCAAGGGAAAAGGGAGAGAAAAGTACACATTAACTAGATTAAATGGGGCTGGCCTGATAAATGTATTTAAATAGTAGACACAAGGACTAAAGCACATGAAATAGCACTAAAAGGTTGTCGGAGCGGGGGGGAGGGGTAAGGGGAGGGGTGTAGGACCCCTGGAGTAGGGGTGTAAAGAGATGTATGGTAGAGGGGATGCGTGTAGTGAGGAGGTCATAGGCAAAGCCCCTAGGGTAGGCCCAGTTGGGCTAAGAGGGAGGGGGGGAAAGGGATGGGGGGTAGAGGTAAAAGGGGGGAGGGGTTTAGAGGGGGAGGATGGGAGGAGAGAGAAGGAGGAGGTAGGGTAAGGGAGGAGGAGGGATGTACATCAAAATGAATTATTAGAAGATCTCACAAACACAGGTTATGTTATATATGTTTTTTATGCTCCGCCATTGATTGGCGGGTAAAACTAGGGAATCTATATAGATATATATCCCATGCCAGTCTGCTAGGTATGTTCAGGGGGGAAGATGCCATTCAGAAGGGTAAATGTGCTTTGGCCCATTTTTTTCTTATCTTCTCTCTGGCGATATATGCACAGTTCCTCTATGGTTTCTTGCAAGGGTTAAGGTGAAGAATAGGGGCATAGTACTAATGACATGGAATGTGAGGGGCTTGGGGGATAAGGATAAAAGAAATGCAATGTTTTTAAATATTTTGATAAAATGAAACCCCAGATAATCTGCCTACAGGAAACGCATATGCGGCCCGACTCTGTCCACCTTTTGTATACACGTAAATACCGATACAGTTTCATTCTATGCACACCTCATATTCAAGGGGAGTCAGTGTAATGGTCTCCACCGAAGTTTCCTTTGAGTGCATACAACAGAAGGTGGACAGAGAGGGTAAATTCGTTTTTTTGCTTTGTAAGCTTAGTGGGCTAGTATGTATTATTGCCTAAATTTATATCCCTCCACCGTTTTCAATGACCACTCTTAGGAGTTTAGCGCAATTCATGGCCCAATTCCCGGACGTTCCGGTATTAGCGCTGGGAGATTATAATAATTCTTTGGATATAGGCCAGGATAGAATGTCCTTGACTCTCAGAGTGGTGAGACAGATAACTGGCAAGACGGCTTTTGCCTCCCTACTCCTGGAACTGAGACTCCTTGATGTTTGGCGAGAGAGGCATGAAGAGGACAGATGTAATTCGTAATTCGTGCTACTCTGCTACACATGACGGACTCTCCCGTATTGACCTGGGTTTAGGGAATGAGGCACTTATGCAGCGGGTGAGGGACTCGGCCTATGAGCCACGTCTACTATCAGATCACTCTCCATTTTGGGTACAGCTGGATGTCTCCGTTGCCTCGGGCCGCCTACTGTGGAAAGTGAACCCTTTTTGGTTAACCCTGTTCCCGACCCCGGACAGAACGAGGGGGGCACTGCGGGAATTCTTGCACTTTAATAGGGGATCTTCTAGTGCAGCGGTAGTATGGGATACACTAAAGGCATTCTTAAGGGGATGCCTTATTAGAGAGATTACGGGAGTTAAAACTCGGTCCAGGGAATGGGAGAATAGGGTACGGGACGAAATGAAAGTGAGAGAACAGGCCCTAATAGCCGACCCCTCCCAATCTAACCATGACTTATGGACGGAGGCACAAGCAATGTACAATTCGGTTTTGCTGTCCGCAGCGGAGAAGAGGAGATATTTTCAGCAGCAGAGCTACTTTGAAGAGGGGGAAAACACTGGCCGCCTTCTTGCCCTCATAGCTAGAGAGCAGCGGGAATCTGCTAATATCTCGGCGGTAAGGGCAGAATCCGGGAAGAAGTATACCCTTAGCTCGGTTATTTTAGATAACTTTCAGCGGTTCTATAAGGACTTATACTCCTCTAAAACTAGCTATAATACATCTGATTTGGCTCTGTTTCTACAAGCCTGCCCTTTTCCACAGCTATCCGAGGCGGACAGGGAAATGTTGAATTCTCCAATCACACTGTTGGAACTGGCAGATGCATTGGAGGGGGCACCACATCATAAATCCCCAGGCCCGGATGGGATACCAGCGGAGGTGTATTCCCATTATGGGGAGGACCTTCTACCACCCCTGTTGCAGGCTATAACGGAGGCAGAGGAAATAGGCAGCCTACCAGATAGTATGCAAGAGGCAATAATAACAGTGCTCCCAAAGCCAGGAATGGATAAGCTCCTATTGGACTCCTATCGCCCAATATCCTTACTAAATGCGGATGTCAAGCTCTTCGCTAGAGTCTTGGCTAAGAGGCTATCCCAAGTAATTGGCAGGTTGGTCCATCATGACCAGTCTGGCTTTATACCCACCCGTTCTACGGCCGATAACATACATGAATCTGCAGGTGCCAGTGGATAATCCGGGGGGTAGTAGACATGTGCATTTCGTTTCGTTCCGAATCGAAATTCGGACGCATTTTCATTATTCGGACGTTCGGATGCATCCGAATTACCGAATTACAAATGCTAACGAATTCGACCGAATTCGAAATAACGATTTGAAGCGAAAAACCACGGACGAAATTCGAATCGAATTTGAAAAAATTCTATTCGAATCGAATTTGAAAACAATTAGGATAGAATCGAAAATATTGGAAAGAATCAAATAGAAAAACAATAGAACAGAATAGAATAAAATAATATATATATATATTATATTTTATTCTATTCTGTTCTATTTTTTTTCTAGTCTATTTTTTATTTCTATGCTAATCTTTTCTAATTGGAATTCGAAAAATCGATCGCATTCGAAAATATTTCAACCAAATTCGAAAATATTTCTACCGCATTCGATAATATTTCATCCGCATTCGTTAATATTTCAACCAAATTCGATAATATTTCAACCGGATTCGAAATTATTCCAACGGAATAGAAAAGATTATAATAAACCAACATTCGAATTTCGTATAGAATGAATTCTAATTCCAATTATAAAAGATTAGAATAGAAATAGAAAATAAACTAGAAATATTCTATTCTCTGTTTTTCTATTTTATTATAATCTTTTATATTCGGTTGAAATAATTTCGAATTATGTTGAAATAGTTTCTAATGCGGTTGAAATAATTTCGAATCCGGTTGAAATATTATCGAATCCAGTTGAAAGTTTGAAAGATGATCGAATCCGGTTGTAATTTTTTCGAATGCGGTTGAAATATTTTCGAATCCGGTAGAAATATTTTCGAATTCGGTTGAAATATTTTCGAATGCGACCGATTTTACGAATTCGGTCGAAAACGGAACGAAATCCGAAAACGAATGTAACGAATCGAACTAAACAAAATTAATTAATAAACGAATTAAAACGAAACTAAACTAAACAAATTTTTTCCTTTTGCACATGTCTAGGGGGTAGGGCCATTCTGTCACTGGACGCTGCAAAGGCGTTTGATAGTGTGGAGTGGCCCTACCTCTTGGAAATCCTGGCAAGATTTGGAGTGGGGAATAAATTTATAGCGTGGGTAAAGGTGCTTTATTCTAAGCCAAGAGCCAGACTGCGTATTAATAACAATCTTTCCTCTCCATTTGAGTTATATAGAGGTACCCGACAGGGATGCCCATTGTCCCCACTGCTGTTCGCCCTGGCAGTAGAGCCTCTGGCCATCTTGATCCGCAATGCCCCGGAAGTGATAGGGTTCCACAGGGGTCAGAGGGAAGAAAATATATCTTTATATGTGGACGATGCGCTTATATATCTAGGCGACACAGCCGCCTCGATGCGAGCAGTGATGGAGATAATAGGGGAGTTTGGAAGTTTTTCAGGTTTTACCATCAACTGGTCAAAATCAACCTTAATGCCCATAGATCAGTTGAAGGAAAAGTTACCAGAGGGGGCAGAACAAATAGTTATAGCCAATAGCTTTAAATATCTGGGAGTGGTGGTATCCCCAGATCCGGCTGAGTACCTTCAGCTGAATCTGGGACCATTGTTGGTTAAACAGAAAGCGAAATGTAACAGTTGGTGTAAGCTTCCACTGTCAGTAATAGGACGGGCAAATTTAATAAAAATGGTATGGGACCCGCAGCAATTGTATGTTTTCCATAATTCCCCTATGTGGATCCCGAACAAATGGTTCAAACAGATTGATACGTTGATGAGGGAATTAATATGGAAAAAAAAGGCAGTCAGGATCAGTCTAGCCACACTGCAGTATGGAAAGAACAGAGGAGGACTGGCAGTACCCCATCCCAAAATGTACTTTTTGGCTTCAAAGTTCCATCAGATGGCAGGGTGGGGGCGGGAAGGAAATGAGGACCCTATATGTAAATTGGTGACCGCATCGGCCCCCACATTAGAGGCGGCCTCTCATATGGCGATGGACCTGCCAAGCATGCCAGGCTCAGCACCTACGTGTGTCCTCATCAAAAGGGTATGGGGAGAGGTCCGGAAAGCTCTGAAGATATCGGGTTTGTTGCCTTTTACCCCGATTTGGCACAATCAGAGATGACCAGAGGTACAGGAATTGCAGGGCTTTACCCCCTGGAAAGAGAGGGGGATCTGTTTTTTTGCACAGCTATATGAGGGGGAGGTGTTGAAGACGTATGAACATCTATGTAGGGAATTCCAGTTAAACCCCAGGAGCTTCTATCAATATCTCCAACTTCGTCATGCGTTGCAGGCACAGCAAACAACACACTCTTTGACAGTGTCAACATTAACTTTGTTGAGAGAAGTTCTTGGGGCGGACACTAGGAAAGGACTAACATCAAAAATCTATAGTGAATTTCTGTCCTCAGTACAGGACTATGCCTCTCTAAAATGCCGAAGCAAATGGGTGGAAGACATAGGGGAGATAGATGGAAACCAGTGGGAAATGGCCCTTGAATCTATTCCAGCGGTATCGGTATCCGCAACCCATAGATTGTCGCAATTATTTATTTTGCATTGGGCATATAGAACATCAGTGCAGTTATACAAATGGGGAGGAAGAGACTCCCCCTGTGCCCAAAATGTAAAGTACATAAGGGGGACTTCATACACCTAATCTGGAGGTGTCCAAAACTACACAGGTACTGGGAGGAAGTCTCCCAGTGCATTACTAGACTAGCACAGGTTCCTGTCCCTCTAAACCAGGGATATGCAATTAGCAGACCTCCAGCTGTTGCCAAACTACAAGTCCCATGAGGCATAGTGAGACTCTGACAGCAGCAAGTATGACACCCAGAGGCAGAGGCATGATGGGGCTTGTAGTTTTGCAACAGCTGGAGGTCCGCTAATTGCATATCCCTGCTCTAAACCCTGTGGTGTACTTGCTTGGAGCCATAGATGTAGAAATGTTCCCAAGAGGAATGTACTACATGTTAACTAGACTGATGTATCTAGCTAGAAAACTTTTCGCAAAATACTGGATGGCACCAGTGGTACCCACGGGGAAGCAGTGGATCTCTTATGTAAACTCCTTGCTTCTTAGAGAGCGATTGACGTACAGTCGTAGAGGAGAAGTGGGTAAATTTGATACTATATGGCAACCATGGCTGGGGGATGCTCATTTAGCGCCATCTCAACTGGTAGTGGAAAGACTCCAGATGTAGAGACCCTGGGGAGGTGTAGGGGAGGGAGGGGCAGAGAGGAGAAGGAAAGAACAGCCTGAAGGAGCAAAGGTTGAACATCTAGATAGGAGAGAACATTGGTGGTGGAAAGAGAAGGGAAAAGGGAAAGGAAGGGGGAGAGAAAGGGAAAAAAAAGGGAAGGGAAAAAAAAAGAAAACGACTTGTGGTGATCAGATACTAGGAGGCATAGATGATGGACGTAGTCATGGGATTAGGGGGGAGGTGGAAAGGGAGAAGAGGGGAAAAGAGGATAGAGATGCAAATACACAAGATTGACACAAAATATTATATGGATGTAAGATTAGATATGTCTTTTTTTTTTGTGTAATGTATTACTGAATAAAATGCACAAATTGTATGTATTATGAGAATAATTTTCTAAAATAATTTAAAAAAAAGTTTTTGAAGTAAAAAAAAAAAAAATGAAATACATGCACATTTTTTAAATTAATATGGTGTGGTATTAATTACATTTTTGCAAAAGTTTAACTATGCTTTTACCTGTACAGTCATAGGGCAGGACAGGGACCTGTAAGTAATAGTGAAACTGCAGAAGAGAAGGTCCAGTCAGCTCCCCTGCCTGACATGATTATGCTTGTGTGGCAGATCTGTGTAAATCGCAGGACTTGATGGACAGAAATACAAATATTTTTGGCAAGCTCCCATATGAAAATTTTGACATTTTTTTTACCATTTTGTTTGGGTTCAGCCTTAAAGAGTTGGCAAGCCTCCAAACAGTTACATCCGGTCACGGCACGGGCCCTGAAGAAACGGCACGAGCGGCCATTCCTTCAGTGTGCATGCGCCGATGACGTCGGTGGCAGCGTATATAGTAAATATCTCCTAAACGGTGCAAGTTTAGGAGATATTTACAGTACTTACAGGTAAGCCTTATTATAGGCTTACCTGTAGGTACAATTACAGGGAAAGACTTTACTTCCTTTTTAAGGATTAATGTCCAATGCCAGCCAGAACGAGAAAATATATTTTCAGCACTATGGAAAGCTCCAGATGGCACATCCTCTGACTTTGCTATAGTTACTAAACATTTGCTGGACATTCGCTGGTTCTTGTTTCCATGTACACATTCTCAGCATTGTAAACATGGTGAATGTGATGGGCAAATCCTGGTTGTAAACATTTAGGGCTCGTTAAGCCAGATGCAGTCAGATACTGTTTATGCCAGATGCAGTCAGACACTGTTTATGCCAGATGCAGTCAGATACCGTTTAGGCTAGATGCAGTTAGACACTGTTTATGCCAGATGCAGTCTGACACTATTTATGCAAGATGCAGTCAGATACTGTTTACCCCAGATGCAGTCAGATACTGTTTACAGCAGATGCAGTCAGATACTGTTTACGCCAGATGCAGTCAGATACTATTTACGCTAGATGCAGTCAGATACTGTTTACTCAAGATGCAGTCAGATACTGTTTACAGCAGATGCAGTCAGATACTGTTTACAGCAGATGCAGTCAGATACTGTTTACAGCAGATGCAGTCAGATATTGTTTACGCCAGATGCAGTCAGATACTGTTTAAGCCAGATGCAGTCAGACACTGTTTATGGCAGATGCAGTCATATATTGTTTATGCCAGAAGCAGTTAGATACTGTTTACGCCAGATGCAGTCAGATATTGTTTACGCCAGATGCAGTCAGGTACTGTTTACAGATGCAGTCAGACACTGTTTATGACAGATGCAGTAGTATATTGTTTACGCCAGATGCAGTCAGGTACTGTTTACAGATGCAGTCAGACACTGTTTATGGCAGATGCAGTAGTATATTGTTTATGCCAGATGCAGTCAGACACTGTTTATGCCAGATGCAGTCAGATATTGTTTACACCAGATGCAGACAGACACTGTTTATTGGGATTGTGAGGTAAACAAGTCCTTAGTGCTCGTTTACACTTGTGGTGCCATCTGAAAAACTATCTGTAATATATCGCTTTTCAGGGGGCTTTTCAAAGTCGGTGAAGAGGCATTATGTCACCTCCTTTACCACCTGTTATAACCTGGGCATGTGAACACCCCCATCTGCTGCCTTTGCAGCTTAAAGTGATATTAAAGGAAGTTTTTTTTAAATAAAAAATATGTCATACTTACCTGCTCTGTGCAGTGGTTTTACACAGAGCAGCCCTAATTCTCCTTTTCTCTGGTCCCCTGTCGGAACTCCAGGCCCCTCCCTTCCACTGAGTGACCCCATAGCAAGCAGCTTGCTATGGGGGCACCCAGGCAGGCTTGCTCCAGAGCCGCTGCTCTGTGTGTCCATTTACCCATGGAGCATGGCTGGGTCCTGCCCCCACTCTTTCCTCATTGGCTCCCTGGCTGTGATTTCCAGTAATGAGAGCCAATGGCTCCCACTGCTGTCTCAGCCAGTTAGCAGGTAGAGACCTGGGAGAGCCGCTGCTCGTGTGCACATCGCTGGATCGAGATGGGGCTCAGGTAAGTGTTAGGGGGGATGGGGTGCTGCTGCACACAGAAGGTTTATTCCCCCACCATGCACAGCCAGGCACACCGAATTTTCACAGTCACTCAGAGTCAGAAAACAGTCCGTGACTTTTTTTTTTGTTTAATTGAGGGTAATGAACTTGGATGGGGATAAGAGGTATTCCAGCATGAATGGGCGTAGCATAAGGGGTTGCAGGGGTCACAATAGCAACCCCACCATTAGCTCCAGGGGGCCCCAGCAGACTCCCTGTCATATTATCATATCCTTCACAAAGTCCAGCTCCGATTTGCCCTAGGGCCCCACAGCCATGCTCCAGTACTGGGCTTCTACTTTGCCTTCCACAGTCCACACCCCTCCAATCTCATTGGCTGGGGGGAAGCTATGAGGCATTTCCTGAATGGAGAGGAGCAGGAGGTTACATAGTTACATAGTTACATAGTTAGTCAGGTTGAAAAAAGACACAAGTCCATCCAGTTCAACCGTAAAAAAATAAAAAAAATAAAAATAAACATATATCGTACAATCCCATATACCCAATTCTATACCCACAGTTAGAACAGCCCAGGATGGGGAAGTGTCTGTGCTGTGTGCTGGCAACATGGAATGGTAACCGTGCTTAGCGAGGCAAGAGGAGAAAAGTGCCGTCCTATAGCCACGATGGCACCGATGTCACTGGTGAGGTAAGACACCGCTCAGTGTCTCTTGGTCACCAGCTGGGATTCTCTGTACCCCCCGACCTGGGGATGTCCGCTTAACCCCCTTCCCTGACAACTGGGGAAAAGACACACATCTCCGGGAGGTGACCTTCCCCCAACACCTGCCAACACTGACAGAGAAACCTTCAGAAATTGCTAAAACAAATCCCTTAACACCTCCTCAGGGGGCCCCTGAAGGGCTGCAGGCTCCAGATTTTGTGTCACATGACTTTGCCTTCCCAGATCTAAGTTGCACCCCCCCCCCAAAGCCCCCTGACCACCCCCTCTGCTCTGGATTAGGGATGAGCCGAACACCCCCGTGTTCGGTTTGCACCAGAACCCGCGTACGGACCGAACGTTCGCACGAATGTTAGAACCCTATTAAATACAATGGATGCGAACGTTCGAAATCTAAAGTGCTAATTATAACGACTATTATGCATGTTATTGTCCTAAAAAGGGTTTGGGAACCCGGGTTCTGCACCAGGGGACATGTATCAATGCAAAAATAAGTTTTAAAAACGGACGTTTTTCGGGAGCAGTCATTTTAATGATGCATAAAGTAAAAAAAAAAAAAGTCAAATATTCCTTTAAATATCGTACATGGGGGGTGTCTAAAGTATGCCTGTGAAGTGGCACGTGTTTCCCTTGTTTAGAACTGTCCCTGCACAAAATGACATTTCTAAAGGAAAAAAAGCCATTTAAAACTGCTTGCGGCTTTAATGTAATGTCTTGTCCCGGTAATATGGATGAAAATCTTTAAGAAAAATGGCATAGCTACCCCGTCACCCCCCCCCCCCCCTACCCCAGCCCATTACCAGCCCCTTTGGGTCTTGTATGGATATTAAGGGGAACACCGCACACAAAATAAAAAAGGCCCATAATACAAGACAGGGACTGTAGGTTTGTTCTTATGTAGAATCTGTTTGTAATTTTGAACAGGTACATTGTTTAAGTGTAGCTCCAGCCAAAAAATACACTTTTAAGCTTTTTGGAAAACATAGGGAAGGGTTATCACCCCTGTAACATTTGTTTTGCTGTCTGTGCCCCTGTTCAGAACATTTCACCTCACTTTCCATCCCAATGACAAATGTTTTTGAAAAGTGGGGTTTTTATTGAAACAAGGATTGGTGATAAAGCATCAGTAGAGAGGAGACACCTTTTTCCCATATTAACTCTTACAGGAGAGAATTTGCCTTCCTATGGGTAGATTTCCTCTCACTTCCTGTTGTCTCCTTCCGTTTGCAAGTAGGAGTCGTTTGTAAGTTGGATGTTTGAAAGTAGGGGCCTGCCCTATATACTCTGAAATACGCTGAAATTTGCCCTTTACATGTTGGTGTTGCCACAAAACTGTAAGCCCTGACAGTTACTCTTGGTGGGCGCATGAATGGGCCCTGCTGTGAAATATTAGATCAAGAATTGTAATTGCATGCCCCTGTTGAACAGGGGCTGAAAAATTGGGCCTTTGGTGGTGGTGGTGTTGACACAACACTGTAAGCCCTCACAGTTACTCTTGGTGGGCGCATGAATGGGCCCTGCTGTGAATTATTAGATCAAGAATTGTAATTGCATGCCCCTGTTGAACAGGGGCTGAAAAATTGGGCCTTTGGTGGTGGTGGTGGTGGTGTTGACACAACACTGTAAGGCCTCACAGTTACTCTTGGTGGGCGCAGGAATGGGCTCTGCTGTGAATTATTAGATCAAGAATTGTAATTACATGCCCCTGTTAAACAGGGGCAGAAAAATTGGGCCTTAGGCACTGGTGCCACAACACTGCAACCCCTCACAGATACTGTACTTGGAGCACAGCAATGAGCCCTGTTGCAAAGTATTGCATCAAAAATTGTAATTACACGCCCCTGTTAAACAGGGGCTGAAAAATTGGGCCTTAGGCACTGGTGCTGGTCCCACGACACTGCAACCTCTCCCAGATACTCTAGTTGGAGTGCAGGAATGAGCCCTGCTGCAAAGCATTGCATAAAAACTTGTAATTACATGCCCCTGATAAACAGGGGCTGAAAAATTGGGCCTTAGGCACTGGTGGCGGCACCCAGAAACAAAAATGTTCTTCCAAGCTATCATCATCAATCGGATCATTGAGGAGGAGGAGGATAGTCAGTCAACATAACAGGACAGTCTCTCAGCATCAGCATCAGTCTTGAAGGGATGTGACATTTGAAAATAAATTAGTCTGTTATATCAGCTTCAGGTGTTTGGTAGCTGGTGGTGATCCAAGACTGGTTCATCTTTATGAAAGTCAGTCGATCAAACGAGTCGGTGGACAGGCGCACCCTGTGATCCGTGACAAATCCTCCAGCAGCACTGAATGTGCGTTCTGAAAGAACGCTGGATGCAGGACAGGCCAGTAGCTCAATTGCATACTGTGCAAGCTCTGGCCAGTGATCCATCCTCAAGACCCAGTAAGCCAGAGGATTTTCGGTGGGGAAGGTGTCCAAGTCTGACCTTGCCCCTAGGTATTCCTGCACCATGTATATCAGACGCTGGCGATGGTTGCTGAAACCGATCATACCTTGGGGCTGCGGACTAAAGAATTGTCTGAACGCATCGGTCAGACGGCCACCTTCCCCACCGCTCCTTCTTTGACTGACCGAAGCCTCAGCAACTCGTTGTCCAGGACCAGGAGTTTGTAACCTCCCAGTCTCTGGGAACGCCTTGCACAGACCTTTCTGCAAGGCCTCCCGGAGTTGTCTCATCCTCTGCTCCCTCTGTGACGGTAAGATAAGGTCCACAACCTTACCCTTGTACCGTGGATCAAGGAGAGTGGCCAGCCAGTAATGGTCCCTCTCCTTGACCTGAAGAATACAAGGATCCTTCCGCAGACTTTGCAGGATCAGGGAGGCCATGCAGCGTAGGTTAGCTGAGGCATTTGGTCCGGAGTCCTCTGGGTCACTAAGGACGACATGATCCGCAGCCACCTCCTCCCAGCCACGTACAAGTCCACGGGTTTCTTGGGACTGTAAATCATCCCTAAAAGACTGCTGCTGATGATGCTGAGTGCCAAACTCCACCTCCATGCTGACACAATCCTCCTCCTCCTCCTCTTCCTGTGCGATGGGTGGGACAGAAGGAACACTGTCTGGGTAAAGGGGGCCTTGAGAGGCAAGGAAGTCCTCCTCTTCCTGCCTCTGTTCTGCCTCAAGTGCCCTGTCCATTATTCCACGCAGCGTATGTTCCAACAGGTGGACAAGAGGTACAGTGTCACTGATGCATGCACTGTCACTGCTCACCATCCTCGTGGCCTCCTCAAATGGTGCCAGGACAGTGCATGCATCCCTGATCATGCCCCACTGGCGTGGTGAAATAAAACCGAGCTCCCCTGACCCTGTCCTGGTGCCGTAGTCGCACAGGTACTCATTGATGGCCCTCTGCTGCGTGTGCAGCCGCTGCAGCATGGCCAACATTGAGTTCCACCTGGTGGGCATGTCACATATAAGGCGGTTCTTGGGCAGGTTCAACTCCTTTTGCAGCTCAGCCAGGCGAGCACTGGCATTATAAGATCTGCGGAAATGCACACAGACTTTCCTGGCCTGCCTTAGGACATCCTGTAAGCCCGGGTACCTGCCCAAGAACTGCTGCACCACTAGGTTAAGGACGTGAGCCACACAGGGCACATGGGTCAGTTGTCCCTGTCGGAGGGCGGAGAGGAGGTTGGTGCCATTGTCGCAAACCACCATTCCTCGTTTAAGCTGGCGTGGCGTCAACCACCTCTCGGCCTGCCCCTGCAGAGCAGACAGAACCTCTGCCCCAGTGTGGCTCCTGTCCCCCAAACACACCAGCGCAAGCACAGCATGGCATCTTTTTGCCTGCGTACTTGCGTAGCCCCTTGAACGCCTACAGAGCACCGCTGGTTCCGAGGACAAAGCACAGGAAGAGGCCATGGAGGAAGAAGAAGAGGAGGGGGTGGAGGAGAGAGGTGTGTCACAACCAGTAGTAGCATTTTGAAGGCGTGGCGGCGGAACAACCTCCAACACTACTGCACCTTGTCCTGCATCCTTCCCAGCTGCCAAAAGAGTGACCCAATGGGCCGTGAAATAAAGGTAACGTCCCTGTCCATGCCTGCTGGACCATGAGTCAGCGGTAATATGCACCTTACCGCTGACCGCCCTGTCCAGCGAGGCCAAGACATTGCCTTCCACATGCCGGTAGAGAGCCGGAATCGCCTTCCTTGAGAAAAAGTGGTGTTTGGGAACCTGCCACTGAGGAACCGCACATTGCACAAACTCACGGAAGGGGGCCGAGTCTACCAACTGAAAAGGCAGCAGTTGAAGCGCTAGCAATTTAGCCAAGCTAGCATTCAACCACTGGGCATTTGGATGGCTGGGAGTGAACTTCTTTCGACGGTCCAGCAGCTCGGGCAGGGAAATTTTCCTGCTAGAATCGGACGTCAGTGTACTGCTAGCAGAGTGCCCGCAAGTACTTGGCTGTGACACACCTAATTCTACACCTTCATTCCTCTCAGTGCAGGTTTCAGAGAGGACTGAAGGTATAGTGGGGTTTTAGATCCCAGCTGATGCGGTGCAAGGAGAGGTCCGCTTTGTTCTTTGGTGTGGGTCTTTAAGGTAGGCTTGCCAACGAGCTGCATGGCAGGTCAACATATGCCTGGTCAAGCATGTGGTGCCCAAGCGGCTGATGTTTTGGCCACACGATATACGCTTGAGACATATGTTGCAAACAGCAGCTGTGCGATCTGATGCACTCGACTCAAAAAAGGCCCACACCAAAGAACTTTTTGAATAACGGGCAGAGGCATCGCCCTGCACAGGCGGAGCTCTGCGGTGTGATTCCGTCGGTGTGCTGCCCTTACGCTGGCCCCCCCGAGGGCATCCTGCCTCGTTGGAGATGTGCCTCCTCCTCATCCTCCTCCTCCTTCTCTCTCCTATTAGGCACCCACGTGGAGTCAGTGACCTCATCATCTCCTCCCTCCTCATCACTGGAGCCAATCTGGCAGTATGCTGCAGCTGCTGGAACATGACTGCCAGATTGGTGTCCTTCTTGAGCATCCCCTCTCTCTGCTCTCACGCTACTGCCTTCCTCTAGCTGGGTATCATCATCAGACCCTTCGAAACGCTGGGCATCCTCCTGGAGCATGTACCCAACACTGTGCTCAAACAGTTCGGGGGACTCCTCAGGAGGACATGGTGGGTCTAGGGAAGGAGTGACTGATGATGACATTGATAAAAGGGAAGAGGACGCTTTGGCAGCTGCTTTGCCAGTACCCTGAGCCTGGGTGAGAGAGGATGAGGAGGATGAGGAGGGCTTGGTCATCCACTCTACCAAGTCTTCGGCATGATGCGGCTCAACACATCCAGCTGCCGAAAAGAAGGACAAGCGTGTCCCATGGCCACGTGCTGATGGCGATGCACCGCATTCACGACCAGCACTGTTGTCTCTAGACACAGAGCCTGCTTGCCCTCTTTTATTGGCTCCTGACTGTCTGCCTCCCAGACATTCTAATGGCCTGCAGGGAGATGGGAAAACCAACAATAATGCCTAGCTTCAGGAGTATATTTTGCAGGAAGCACACTACGCCCGCTGTAAGTGCTGCAAATGCCTGTTGGTGTAACACACCAGGAAAACACAGCAATACGGGCTAGCTTCAGGTGTATATTTTGCAGGAATCACACTACGCCTGCTGTAAGTGCTGCAAATGCCTGTTGGTGTAACACACCAGGAAAACACAGCAATACGGGCTAGCTTCAGGAGTATATTTTGCAGGAATCACACTACGCCTGCTGTAAGTGCTGCAAATGCCTGGTGGTGTAACACACCAGGAAAACACAGCAATACGGGCTAGCTTCAGGAGTATATTTTGCAGGAATCACACTACGCCTGCTGTAAGTGCTGCAAATGCCTGTTGGTGTAACACACTAGGAAAACAGAGCAATAAGGCATAGCTTCAGGAGTATATTTTGCAGGAATCACACTACGCCTGCTATAAGTGCTGCAAATGCCTGTTGGTGTAACACACTAGGAAAACACAGCAATACGGGCTAGCTTCAGGAGTATATTTTGCAGGAATCACACTACGTCTGCTGTAAGTGCTGCAAATGCCTGTTGGTGTAACACACTAGGAAAACAGAGCAATAAGGCGTAGCTTCAGGGGTATATTTTGCAGGAATCACACTACACCTGCTGTAAGTGCTGCAAATGCCTGTTGGTGTAACACACCAGGAAAACACAGCAATACGGGCTAGCTTCAGGAGTATATTTTGCAGGAATCACACTACGCCTGCTGTAAGTGCTGCAAATGCCTGTTGGTGTAACACACCAGGAAAACACAGCAATACGGGCTAGCTTCAGGAGTATATTTTGCAGGAATCACACTACGCCTGCTGTAAGTGCTGCAAATGCCTGTTGGTGTAAAACACCAGGAAAACACAGCAATACGGGCTAGCTTCAGGAGTATATTATGCAGGAATCACACTACGCCTGCTGTAAGTGCTGCAAATGCCTGTTGGTGTAACACACCAGGAAAACACAGCAATACGGGCTAGCTTCAGGAGTATATTATGCAGGAATCACACTACACCTTCTGTAAGTGCTGCAAATGCCTGTTGGTGTAACACACCAGGAAAACACAGTAATACGGGCTAGCTTCAGGTGTATATTCTGCAGTAATCACACTACGCCTGCTGTAAGTGCTGCAAATGCCTGTTGGTGTAACACACTAGGAAAACACAGCAATAAGGCGTAGCTTCAGGAGTATATTTTGCAGGAATCACACTACGCCTGCTGTAAGTGCTGCAAATGCCTGTTGGTGTAACACACCAGGAAAACACAGCAATACGGGCTAGCTTCAGGTGTATAATGTGCAGGAGACACACTCCGCCCGCTGTAAGTGCTGCAAATGCCTGTTAGTGTAACACACCAGGAAAACACAGCAATAAGGGCTAGCTTCAGGTGTATACTGTGCAGGAGGCTTAGCAACAATGACACTGACACTGTCCCCTGCCTATCCTTCTCTCTCCCTGCACACAAGGTTTATCAATGAATATGACACTGACACTCTCCCTGCCTATCCTTCTCTCTCCCTGCACACAAGGTTTAGCAAAGAATATGACACTGACACTCTCCCTGCCTATCCTTCTCTATCCCTGCACACAAGAATAGCACAAAGAATATCACACTGTCCCTGCCTATCCTTCTCTTTCCCTGCGCCGGAACACACTACACAAGGCCGCCGCGCTGGCAGCCTTTTATAGTGTGGGGCGTGTGCTAAACCCCTGAGCTATAATTGGCCACAGGCAACCTGCCTGTGGCCAATTATAGCTCTCCTAGCTGCCGGCGCTGTGATTGGCCAAGCATGCGGGGTCACAGTGCATGCTTGGCCAATCACAGCGCCGGGATTGCACTGCGATGGCGCAGTGTATTGTGGGCCGTTCGCGTCACTCGAATTTGGCGCGAACGGCCCAAATCGTTCGATGTTCGCCGAACAATCGAACAGCCGATGTTTGAGTCGAACGTATGTTCGACTCGAACACCGAGCTCATCCCTACTCTGGATACTATGCCCGGCTGCTGAGCTCCTTTCCCATTACAGCACTCTATACTGTTCCTCCTCTGCAGGGCTGAAATCACATTCCTTTACAACACAGCCAGTTAGCCATAATCTGCACAGAGTGTATCTGCCTACTGCAACTACACTGCCATTCTGACCAAAGAATTTCACAGGTCAGAAGGGCAACATAAAAGCCAGAAACACCCTGTGAAGACTGACAGACTGTGTGTAAATGAATGTAAATTTAGCCCTGTGTAGTGTCGGGGGGAGCTGTATACAGTGCTGGGATGGGAAAGGAGCTCTGCCAAGTGACCTGCCAGGGGTCCCTGTCCTCTGATTCTCCAGCGGTGATCCCTGTCCTCTGATTTTCCAGTGGTCATCCCTGTCCTCTGATGTAAAGAGGAACTCTGGGAACTAAAAATTCTTAAGCCACTTTGAGTATCTTGGCGTGCGGTGGATGTATCTGCACGCACGGTGGAAGACGCCTCTGCCAGAATTCCCACTTGACTTCAAACAACTTCAGGTACTACTTCTCCTATATACCGTCTATATACACTCCTCACTTCCCCCAGCACACTTGCTTGCAGATCTCCAGCCGACACACTGTTTGTGGATCTGACAAAAAGCACTCAGATTTAGAGCAATAGCCTGTTATAAGCAGAAACCCGAAGCCCCTTTAGTGTGTAGAAATAATCAGTGTCAGCTTACTTCTATGTGGCTACTGATCCCAGCACCACCTCTTCAGGCACTGCCAACCCACCTGGCTGCAGCTGCCCCTTTCACTAGCTCTTCTGGCTAACTTTTCCACAGTCCTCCCAAAATGACACTTTCTCTCCTCGGTCCACTCCAGACTGAACACTCACCATGACATCCAGTGGCATCACTAGGGTTGGTGTCACCTGGTGCAGTAAAACATGGCGTCACCCCCCACCCGACACCAAACAGGTTAGTGCATCGGTGCAGCTCTCCCCCCTCTAACATGCCCCAATGGATGGAGCTGGGTTAGGATTGGGGTGGTAGATAGAGCCGGAATAGGATCAGGGAAATGGATAGAGACGGAATGGGATCGGGGGGATGGATGGAGCCAGGATGGGATCGGGGGGGTGGATGGAGCCGGGATGGGATCAGGGGGGGGTGGATGGAGCCAAGATGGGATCAGGGGGCATGGATGGAGCCGGGATGGGATCGGGGGAGGTAGATGGAGCCAGGATGGGATTGGGGGGGTGGACGGAGCAGGGATGGGATTGGGGGGGTGGATGGAGCAGGTATGGGATCAGGAGGTTGGATGGAGCAGGGATTGGATCAGGAGGGTGGATGGAGCAGGGATGGGATCAGGGGGGTGAATGGAGCAGGGATGGGATCAAGGAGGTGGATGGAGCCGGGATGGGATCAGGGGGGGTTGATGGAGCCGGGATGGGATCTTTGATTTGGGGGGTTAGAGGATATGTGCTAGGAGGTGCTTTGGGAGGGGAGAAGAATTGTGCTGGGGGTGTCAAACTTCAAATCCTCTCTAACCCCAAAAAATCACCCTTAGCACCGGGGACATGTGATTGTGGCCGCGGCGTGTGGGGGTGTAATGGATGAACCGAGATGGACCAGGGGACCCTGTCTCTCTGCCTCACTCCCTCCTCCCCCCAGTCTCTCTCCCTGCACATATCGTGGAGCAGAGAAGATCCCGGAAGGGGAGGAGGAAGCCACTGAGCAGAGCCCCGCTCAATGCAACGCCGGTGCCAGTCTGAGGCGAGCCTGGTGTCACCCTCTGGCGGGTGTCACCTGGGTGCGGGCCGCACCCCTCGCACCCCCATAGCAACGCCACTGCTGACTTCTCAGGAGATCTCCCGAACATGCTGTCTCACATCTGCTGTCCTCTACTTGCTCCCGTGCCTCCAGGATAGAATTCCTATGTGTGTTGTAAAGCAGGGGTCATCAACCCCCGGGCCCCGGCCCACTGCCTGACGTGCGGTGGTGGAGGGAGCAGAGAGATGAGATCATCTCTCACTGCCCGCCTGCATCGCCGCTCCTCCACGCTCACAGTGGGGCTGCTATAATGCTAGAGGTGAGGCGGGTGAGCAGAGAGATGATATCATCTCTCATTGCCCACCCGCATCACTGCTCCTCCGCCGACACAGCGCGGCAGAACACCGATACACTGCTGGAGGTGAGGCAGGAGAGCAGAGAGATGAGATCATCTTTAACCACTCGCGCTAACACCAGCCATTGCACCGATAGATTGCCTGCGAAAAGCCGCATACAACCCCCCAGGCCTTGGCACAATTTTCTTCAACAACGCCGGTCCCCGGTGCCAAAAAGGTTGGGGACCACTGTTGTAGAGGGTCCCTCCAGCACCCGAGCCCCAGGCCCGAGGTCACCTCGGGCTCGGGTGCTGCAAGGGCCTCCGACAGCCTCCTTAGCACTCCATCTCCATCTTCCTCCCGACTGCCCCATGCTGTCAGGACCCATTTATGAGGTGGCCTGCCCCCTGTCAGCCCATATGCTGGGGATTGGCTTGGGCCCTCATCAATTCTCTAAGCAGCTCCTCCTAGACTCTACCCACTGATTCTGGAAGCTTCTCCAAGGTTCCAGAAAGCAGGAGGAGTCACCAGAGATGCTGCTTGCTGAGTCATCCAGCCTCCCTGAGTCAATTAGCCCTGTCCCAAATTCAACCCAGGCCTGGCTTTCAGCCAAACCAATTTTCCGACACTAACAAACCTACAGTATATACATCTAGCTCACCATCTAGAGGGTGCTACATGTTGAACCTTTACAACTACTTTAAGGGGGAGAGGTTGGACAGCAGTAAAAGCTTGGTTCAACCACATGTTTATATCCCCCCAAATGCAAGTGTAAACCTCGCCTGACTGTTTATAAGTGTTTCTCTAGGAAAGGCAATACATTCCACTTAATGGACTGTAATTGGTATCCGTCAAAGTACTTTTCAATGCCTGTGTCGCACATTATCCTTTTCATACAAATACAGAATTGCAAAGTTCATGCGGCACTTCCAGCCGATCCATGTGAAGTATGCTGTTATTGTACTGAATGCTTTTGAGCGGTGCAGTGAATGTCTATCAGCATTGATGTTTTCTCACATTACATATAAAGAACTAAAATCTTAGTGTAGACCTAAATCTCTACATGTGGCAGCTGTACAAGGATATCCATTCTATTCTTGTAAAGTGACGTAATGTGGGAATAAAGGCACAAACCGTCCAGCTACTAACATGGAGCAATGCAAGCACGCATAGATGCCAACCTTGTCATAACATAGCCTGCTAGCTAACAGCCGTCATCATCATAGTCTTACCTCTACTTCCTTACTACAACTGTTGTGCAAGGCATCTAAATATGACAAGTCTAATCAGAAACAAGGTTTGAGCTAGTGCACTCAGCAATTAGCGTCGAGTAGCAGACACTCCCCCTCTCTTTTCCCTGACCTCGTTCACACGGGCAGGGCTGGGGAAAGGATTTCGACACCCTAGGTGAAACCTAACTTTGCTGCCTTCCCCTTGGCTCGACCCCTGACTCCACCCCAAACCATGCCTCCCAGCGTCATAAACCTCTTAAAGGGCCGGGAAGCGCCAGCACTAAGAGGTTAACAATGGCCCAAGGGAATTGCTGTGCAATGGCGACCAGCAATAAAGAATGACCTTTGAAAAGTGTTTTATTTGGGACAGGGTGGGCTTTCGCCCGCCCACCAATCCTGAAGATACCATTGTGACATCACCACCCCACCTATCCACCTTGTCCAAGCAAAGAACACTTTACATTCATTCAGAAAATTCAAAGCATTCTCTTAACTGCTTGCCGACCACCACAATCTGGCTGCTGGTGTATGTGCAGCTATCTTGTGGATACTGTTTATTATACAGTCCGATACACATGATTTTTCCCCTCAAAATAGCAATACTCTGTCTATATCGGACAACTTTGGACATAAACTGTTTTGGCTATCCTCGTTGCTCCTGTGCTCACCCAGAGAGACCTTTTATGCAGGCATATTTACACATGCAGGCCAGTGAGACCTGTTTCCATATCCCCCTTATGTGTGTCCTGAGGAAGCAAACCAGCGAAACGCGTAGATAAACACAGGGGTTCACGCATTTATGATGCTCCACTTTTGAATGCCAATTGGGTATATGTGACTATGGATGAGCCGAACACCCTTCCAGTTCGGTTTGCACCAGAACTTGCGAACAGGCAATAAATTTGTTTGAACATCTGAACACCGTTAAAGTCTATGGGACTCGAACATGAAAAATCTAAAGTGCTCATTTTAAAGGCTTATATGCAAGTTATTGTCATAAAAAGTGTTTGGGGACCCGGGTCCTGCCCCAGGGGACATGTATCAATGCAAAAAAAAGTTTTAAAAACTAAAAGTTTTTTCGGGAGCAGTGATTTTAATAATGCTTAAAGTGAAACAATAAAAGTGAAATATTCCTTTAAATTTCATACCTGGGGGGGGGGGGGGGTGTATAGTATGCCTGTTGTTTCCCGTGCTTAGAACTGTCCCTGCACAAAGTGTCATTTCTGAAGGAAAAAAAGTCATTTAAAAGCACTCGCGGCTCCCGGCAATACAGAGAAAAGTCATTGATAAAAAAAACAAAAATGCATGGGGGTCCACCCAAATTCAATTACCAGGCCCCTCAGGTCTGGTATGGATTTTAAGGGGAACTCCACGCCAAATTTAAAAAAAAAATGGCATGGAGTTCCCCCCAAAAATCAACACCAGACCCTTTATCCGAGCACGCAACCAGAGCGGAGACACCCCGGGAATGACGCAGCTTCAGCCAGTGACAGTGTGGGGAGCTGAACAAGCAGGTCCAATGTGTTTTGTCCCAATGGACTTCAACTGGGGCCATCTATATATATATATATATATATATATATATATATATATATATATATGGATGGCCCCAGTTGAAGTCCATTGGGACAAAACATATTGGACCTGCTTGTTCAGCTCCCCACACTGTTTTTACTTTGTGATCACATTTTGTACACATCCATGCTTTGATGTTTGTACTTTTAAAGTAAACCCACCTGTTTTGACCTACACCATATGGAGGCTTTTTCCTTTTTATCTCTCTACTCCTCTGGATAAGAGTGTCTTGCATTCACTGCCTGCACCCCGATTGATCTCATCCGAGTTCCAGTTCCATCTTCCCCTGTGAGATTTCCAGGGTCTTACACCGGAGTTCCATGCCTTGGCTTTCTGAGCGTGATTGACCCACTGCCGCTGTCATGTGAGTCCAATACATCCGGTAAGAGCATTTACCCCTCACCCCAGGTGGAGGACACACCATCCCTGGTGTTCTGTCTATGATAGTGGCTGTTCCATTTCACTCTTGAATCCCTTCCAAAGGTGGACTGTAATTACTATTTTTTAGCTACCAGCCCCACTTGAACTCACTTTTTTCAGTGACTCACTTTTATCACTGGTCTTGTTTTTCCTTTTTTGCACTTTGCATTCAGCACTTTATATTTATATCCAATATTTACACGATTGACATGTTTTGTATGACATATTGTACTTTATATGTTTCATTGTCTCTTTTGTAGCGCTACACTGTTTACCACCACTGTTTGAATATTGTCAATTTTGTGTTAGCTGCTTTATCTATTAGGCCCCTTTCACACTGGGGCGAGCAGGTGCGCTGGCGGTATAGCGGCTTTTTTTAGCGCTTTTTTTATCGCCGCTATACCGTCGTTTTTACTGCGATAATCAGCCGCTAGCGGTGTGGTTTTAACCCGCTAGCGCCCGAAAAAGGGTTAATACTGCCCGCAAACTACTGTTACAGCAGCGGTTTGTGGGCGGTATAGCCACGGTGTCCCATTGATTTCAATGGGAAGGAGCGGTAAAGGAGCGGTATACACACCGCTCCTTCGCCGCTCCAAAGATGCGGCTTGCAGGAGATTTTTTTTCCTTCCGCCCTCGGGCTTTCACATTGAGAATGCTGGGGCAGGATTATTTCAGGCGTTATTTATGCGCTATTTTTAGCGCTAAAACGCCTGAAATACGCCTCAGTGTGAAAGGGGCCTGGGGGTTAGCTCAGTAATTTCACACATTTTTAACTGTGTATCTATGCCTTTTTAATATTTATATTGTGTAAATATGTATGTTTTGTCTATCCTCATGTACAATAAAATATGTGAATTTTAAAATTAATATCGTTAGTCCAACCTACCTTCAAAGTCCGACCTAGGGGTTTTTTCTTTCTGTTCAAACGATGTATACGAATGTGGCCTAGGAGTGACAAACTTTCAAATTTACTGATTTACCAAACCAACTATGTATTTCATACCGTACATTATACTCTGTTGTTATTTGGTTTATTAATGCACTGAAAATTTTTATATTTCTATTTAATCCTCGAAAAAAAACTGTCTCAAACAGTAAACTAGCCCAGTCTAGGCCCACAAATCCTGGACTGAGGTTTATCAGAGCTCGAAGGGCTTTCCCATTTTTACAGTTGTGTAGATGACTTCAACATGAGCCTAGATAATAATTTGTTGCTCAAGCCATCCTCTGATTTAATGTTTGCTCTGAGTTTTTTGATACTGTCACTACCAAGGCATCGATGCAGTGTGACACTGATCCCTTATTTATGAACGCTATATAAATGATTATATTGATATGATTATTAAGTGCCTCTTATCCGCTGTCAAATCCATCTCTTTTATGTCTTCCATGGCATTCTACTGCTCAGAATTCTCCCAGCCATAACACTTCAGGCAGACCCTGCCGCAGGTGCTGCTTTATGCCAGAAGCCTGGTGATTTAAATGGAAGTGTGCGACAAAGGCATCTCCCTCCATTGTAATGAGATCCGCTCGGAGTGCAGCACTTGTGATGACAATGAAGGTTATGATTTAGGTATAATACCATAAATAAGATTACAAGATAGGTTGCAGGAGTACAAAACTGAGCACAGTGCAGTGTGTCCTTGTGCAGGATGCAAAGAAAATTGGTTGGAGCCCTACCAAGTCATTGTAAAAAAACACACTACAGCCTCCCAAATAAAATGTAACCCCTTCACACCCGGCCTGGTGTTCCTTTAATCAGTCCTGAATACCCAGGGGGCAGGAAGGATCGTCAATCATGTGACCACTGTCACAGTGGTCACATGATCGGAAGCCAGTCCTACCAGCTGCTGCTCTTTAGTCTGGACCGAGAGATGTCTTGAACGGCTTGGTCTTTACGCTGGGACTGTGCAGTGAGAGCTCTCTCCCTTACCCCCTAGAGGCTCTGGTCTGACATTTCAGGCTCTTGGCTTTTTGTGGGGTGTAAAGAATTGGGCAAAAGTCACTTTTTAAAGGGTTAGCAGAGTTTTTTTGACCCATATGCAGACTCCCAATCCTACTTACAGTAAATATTGAAAAAGACCTTTAAGTCAGATTTTCACTCCAGAGTATTTTTTACTGTAGAGCAGTTGCAGCACATGAACCCCCTGGATGATCCACCAGAGCCATGGCCGAGCCCATATCAGGTTCTCTGAACACTCTTATAGCAGACAAAGTTTGCCCCTAGTGCTACAATCCAAGTTCCACCTTTGTTCCCACTGGGCTACATCAAGGACAGCACTACCTTACGGGGGAGATCAAAGCACTTGATTGACAGTAGCTCCTTCCTGGAGCCTTGCTGTCATTTGTTCTCACAGCAGTCCTGCAAAGCTGACTGTCAATACCAGGTTCACACCCCTATCAGTGCTAAGAAAATGGAGGACAGATAGAGGTTCTGTCACCGCTTAAAAATCGTTGAGAAAAAATTTGTAGCTCTTTTGGCATATTTCTTCTATTATGAAGGTTAAAGGCAGCCGCGTGTGGACAGGTCTGGGTGACAGGGTGGTTGTCAGGCCCTCCATGTTTCCCTCCTCATTGGGCACCAAGCAAGGGTCACATGAGAGGCCTCCCCCCGGGGTGGGTTCTTGTGGGCTATGCTAGACACTATGTACAGGGTCAGTGCAGTACACATGGGGTACCTTTACTTGAGTTACGTTCACGACCCAGACAGATGACTAAACATGAACAAACTCTAACAAACTCTCTTGATGTATTCTTTATCACTTTGGTCACTTGTGCATTTAAGAGGGACACCCAGAGCCAATGCCCTCTCCACCTGTCCAGCATATCACCGCTACCTCACTCCCAGTAACAGTATGGGGTCCCGCTAGGCACCTAGGGCAGACTACATGCACTTAACCCTTTGTCTTTCGTACCTGTGCACAGTTTAAGGGCCTCAGCAGTGCAGATCTGCTCCCATTTCTATGGGAGACAGATCGCTGCTGAAGGAGTTCGGCACACATCTCCCTCACTGCAAGAGACTATCTCACCTGCCACATGTACACGCTTAACGACAAGCTGCTAGAGAAACCTTTGTTACATTTGGTAACCCCTTGCTTGTACATCACACTGTATGAACTCTTTGTAGCTCTGTCTTTATACCCCAATGTGTTTAGTGACCCTGGCTGTAAACTATATGTGCTGGTTACTTGCATTGTACTCCTTTAGTAACTTCAGACCAAGCAAAGGAAAAGTTTCAAACAAGATAAAGTGCCAACATTTCCTAGCATCCCTAGTCCCTAACTTCAGGCTTATGGCTGCCCCGGCATACCTGCATAGGAAATAGTTCATTCTTGGCAGGGTCCATGGTTGGTATCTTCAGGAGGGACTGCAAGTTCCAGCAATCTTCCTACATGTGGAAGGCTCCTGGACACAGGCGAATGGCAGCTTTACTGGAATCAGGAACAGGAACACTCTCCCACATCTTGCTGGTTGTTTGTGTCTTTCCTTCCCATTCAGACAGTGTGTCTGGGCAGAGTCATTCCCCCTTTTATTTGCAGCACAGGGAGAGAGGGGTAGAGCTCAGCAAAAATGCAGGAAACAAGTTAACTGTTTCCCTTCTGGCTTGGGCAGCATTATTGGATGTAAACCCTCTCATATACCCAGTGAAGTGAACAGCCTCAGATGATACACAGAGATGAAACAAATCTCCCTACATAAGTTTTACATGTATATTTGCTGTCTTTAGCTTTCTACATTGCAGCTCTTGTTACAAATCTTTCTTCCTGTTTCAGCAGTATGAGGGGAGTCTGGGCATACACTGTGTGTGAGCTGATTGGAGAAAAGCGACACCCCCACTCCACATAGGCAGAGGAACAAAGAACCTTGCAGAGCTGTGCTGTGAATAGACAAGCTCTCTGCTTATCTATCTCTAAGTTCCCTCCCCGATACAAATTTCCAGCTGCTTTTATCTCCTGTGTCGGAGAACTTGTCAGAAGTTATCATGCTGATAACAGAGGAACAGAGCAACAGAAAGACAGGACACTTAAGGCTTTGGAGAGAGATAAGTAAACACTACAGATATATGTGCCCAGGTCAGATTTCATGAATGGGGTTTACAAC
Source organism: Rana muscosa (assembly GCA_029206835.1). Taxonomy (NCBI): domain Eukaryota; kingdom Metazoa; phylum Chordata; class Amphibia; order Anura; family Ranidae; genus Rana; species Rana muscosa. The sequence continues at coordinate 1,068,104,075 of CM055117.1, forward strand.
CACTTTAACCACTACCTGTCTACACATGTAATCTGTGTTTTTTGTTGGGCAGCCTCTTGGTTTAGATGCGCTTTAAATCTAACTCCAACATTACAATCGGACAAAATACAGTGTGAGCAAATGTCCTAACCCTCTCTCACTTTCTTTCCTTCTTGTACTGGTGTTTTTTGGTTTTCCATTGACTGACAACCCAGATACATTTTTAGTAAAGTTGTCCTTTTTGGCCCCCTTCCCACCCCCCCTTCCAGAGGGTAAATGCTTCTCAGCAGTCCCATTTTGGAAATCTATACTATTCTGTCCAGTACCACGCAGCCAGGAAAGATATCAAATTAATGCCCATTTATACTTATGGATGGATCCATCCTCATTGTGAAGTTGTCTTTTAACTGGCTATAACTCCGAAAGTACTGAAAGTACTGAAGGCAGAGAAAGCAACTAACATTTTCAAAAAGAAGGTCAAAAAAGACAAACAGTTAGGTTTTCCTGAAAGCAGCAATGCTACAAATAATATTTTTTTTGCCGTTTTCCTTTTATGTTCTGTTCCTCTAAGCTGTTGCTTTTCCTAGCTGACCTATACCAGGGATTAATTTAAGGCTTCTGTTTCACTAACTGTCTCAGTAAAAGTGATCTAGACTTGAGATTGAATGCTTCAACCTGTACAATGGTCATTAGGTCACAAAACAGCAATCTGTGGCCTTTTAGACATCTAAAGTAGATGGTTAAGTGTTAGCAGGCGTCATGGAAATCTGTACATAAGTAGTGTCATATTGAGGTTACACCATGTACACCCTCCATAGTTATATTGCGTATAGCTATTTTGTACTGAAACCACCTGGATTTTAAAGAGCAACTCTGAATAAGTATCTGTAACACCTTCTTCTACCTGTTGGATCTTGGTACTCTTCACTTCCAGCAGACCAAATTTATCAAGGCTCCCAAGTAAAAAGTAGAATGTCTATGCAAATGTTTTGGGTGGAGTGAGGAAGGGTTTGATTGCTGCCGTTTGATCTATTTTCTAATAAGTGCAGGAACTTCCAGATGTCTGCGTGAATCATCAGTTTTCCGAGCCCTGATACCTACAACCAGAGGTGGTATTGTCATGCTCTGGCCTCTCACCCCTGTGCTTTATTCTTGGCCAATGATGCTCTGGTTGTCATATGTGTAACAGAGTTCCCCGGGTTTGAGGACTTCTGGAGAGCTTTGGAAATCATCTTGTGATTCTGGGCTGAAAAGTAGGCTGAAGAGGGGCTTTCCTTGGGTGAATCATCAGAGGAGGCTTCACCACTTCCAAGTCCAAGTCTTGCCACTCCACCCCTGCTCCAACTAGCCCTTGATCCTTGCAGCCCACCAGAAGAAAAGGACATGAAAGACTACCTACCGATGGTGTCATCTTTTAGGCTACATCTCCATACTTGTTATATCCTTCCTCTGCTTGGACCTAATGGTGGAAGGCCCTTAGTATGCTATGACGCTGATACAAGAAGGGATGGGGGTACATTTATGGTTTAGGTTATCAGCGCTATGGGAAGAAAGAAGAAGTTTCTTCTCATAATTGAAGTAGTAGTGTGTGAACTGCTGTTGGATAGAGTGAAATGTTGCTGGGTGGGTGAGGGAGGGTAATGATGGGTGGTAAGAAAATGCTGAGAGAGTAAAATTTTACTGAATAGGGTAAAATGCTAGTGCGGAAAGGGTAAAATGTTGCAGTTAATTGGAATTAGATTTAAATTGCTTTTGGGTGATTTATTATGCCATTGAATAATATAACACTCCACTAACTGATATTCTGCCATGTTATATAATTTGCTGCAATGATTTGAAATTTTCACACTGGATGATCCAACTCGCTCTTGTGGTTTATTACATTGTGCAGTTGTAGAACAATATGTTCTTGATCAATTATGTAATTTATAGGTATGGCATGATGTAATATGCTTTTGTGGTTTAATATAAAGTACCGTGTTGGCATATGTGTTACGGTTATCCCTACAGATATGGTGCGAATGGGTCCTTAACAATAACAGTTTGCTGTACACACCACGCTACCCTATCTTTGGTGCCCTGGTTCTCTTGGTAATGCCCTTGTTGACCTACCAGCCTTCTTCTAGGAGCAGCAGAGAACTTTTCTTGCCTTTCACAGTCCAGACAAATAATCAATCCAGATATTCTATTACCAGATTGTCGAAGCCCTTCTCTGGGCAAAAAGTAACCCTTCTATTATTCCTCTCCTCACTCAACCAGCATGTTTTTTGTTTAACACAAGTTTTGTGTTCATCTAAGTCAGCCGTCTGAGTCCCTTGCAAGCGCCGTTTCTGGGTAAGTAGGACCAGTAATCAATAGATGTAGATGGTCTCGGTCTTTAAAGGTCTTCTAAAATTGTGATGGCCAGTCTCCTCTGAGACTCCTCTTCTGGATCCTAAGAAGACTCAGCACTGCACATCCAATAGGAAGAATAACCCTACCTCCTCTAAACAGAAGAAGATAGAAGCCTTAAAGCCGTCCAGGTGGCACAGAACCCAGATCACCTGACCTCACCCAAATAAATAGGCTCTCCCAGCAGGCCAAGGGACCCAAGAAGATCCCTGCTCATTACCTCCTCTAAACAGAAGAAGATAGAAGCCTTAAAACTGGAGCATCACAGATTTAGGTGAATAAAAAGGGAATTAAAACAAAAGATTCCAGCGATTAGTAACAGGGGCATTTGGGGTTGCCCAGGGATTGCTTTAAACTAACAAATACTAGGATAATTTATAGTGAGTAAATATTTTCTTGAATACGCCTTTCTCTATAAAAATCTAGCTTCCAATCCCTGTGCCAATGTCCCAATGTCTCAATGTTATTTAAAGGTGCATAGGGAAATTATGTGCTTGTAATGCCTTGTACACACGGTCGGACTATTGTCCGACCAAAGGCACATCAGTAAAAGAGAACATGTTCTCTATCTAAACTCCAACGGAATTCTTCGGAATTAAGTCCGATGGGGCACACACATGGTCGGAATATCCAATGAAAAAAGTCAGTCGGACTTTTTTCATCGGAAATTCCGACCATGTGTACAAGGCATAATGGGACAAACCAGTGGTTGATTATAAGAGGGGGTGCATACTTTGGCCTTTTCTTCTTTTTGTGCTAGGGGATATTGTCCAGGCATTGCTTCAAGAAGACCCTCTTTGTCATATTTTAGGAGGCTATATGTACTCATTAAAGCATCTGATCAGTAGGAAGACAGTAATTACAGCAATCTTCCCCTTTCTTTCTGAAAGGAGAAAACCTGCATGCACTGTTATTTGTTCTGTACAGCTTAATTATTTATAACTTAGATTTACTGCTGGAAAAAACACTGTATACAGTACCCCTAATAAATATACTCCTAATAAATTAAAGTACAAACTGTTACTATGTTACTTTACCTTCATACCAGTCCTGTAATAAAATCCAAATTAATTTGCTTAACATCCGCCAAGCTGTGTCTTTTTTTTTTAATGAGAATAATGTATTGTTGGTTTGTGAGACATAACAAATTCCACAGAAGACAGCTAAGGTAGCTAATTGAATAATTCATAAAGGAAAGTGACATCTCTTCAGCATCCTTTTCATCCTCCTGCTGGCTGATTAGAGACAGGACTCAGACGCAAAATAAATTGCACAACAGCTGCAAGAGGCGTCTGCTCCCTGCCTTTCCACTAATGAGTGTTTGACAATGGTACAGCCACTGCTCTTTCTTTCTAATCACTGCCTGTTTGAATATCTTTTTCAAGTGGGCGTGTTTGAGCACCTCGGAACCTAAGTTCCACCCATGAGGTGTCTATTTTTGCTCAAGCAGCATAATGACATTTATCAAAGCTGCAGCATGGCCATGTATATAGTCAATGCACATACGCTACCTGTATATATACACTGTGTAGTTCCACTTTTGTATCTCAGGAGCCTGTGCACATTTTGCTAATTTAGAGTTGCTAATTTAGAGTGGCTAAATGTCACTTTTGGGAGATGGTACACTAGCCATCTTTCACCACATTTGTGGTTAAATAGCTGTAGCCAAGTTCCGGGCCTCTCCAAGCCTAATGGTGACCTCCAGAGTTAGGGACAGCTGACATTCTTCTGTGTAGAGTGGGTAACAAGGCATGGTGGGTGCAATGTAAGGTAGTTTAATGAGCGCCAGACACTTCTTAAATGCAAAGAGATTTATTGTCTCTTAAACAGAACTGTGGGAGAGAGGGTTTAGGGCCAGGACACCCTTTAGTAGTTGCAATGTTAATTAGCAGACTCCGAGACTTCTATAGGTAGTCAGCCATGCAGGGAAAGGCACCCAGCCGGAGGCCACATCTGCATGTGTAGACACGCTGTCTCCTACCGCAACAGTTTCACACAAAGGTTGCAATGAACTCTTTCACTTTCCTTACAATCTCCTCTTTTGATCTTCACTCAACTGAGCTCCCAGTCTATCACCTAGACCCACTGATCCACTGCCACTGGATTTTCTGAGCTCTTACGATCTTTTCACTGAGTATCTTCCTCAAGCATTGCCCCTGCGTCCCTGCTGGGTCACTAGCTTGACACTCACAGATACTCCTCAAGCTTCACCCCACTGGTCTGCTCGGTCCCTAGCTTGGCACACAAGACTGCTCTGCATGCGTCACCTCCACTGGCTGGGTCCCTGGCTTGACACCTGCTGAAGTTTCCCAATTCTTCACCATCCCCGGTTGGTGAGAATACTGCTCTGGTACTTGCTTCAGCTACTCACGGTGGTTCCTGGTAACAAGGTGGAAGGTCCCTAAGTGGCGACAGCTTCCCCTCTATCTCCGATCACGACAGGTTCTCCGGCCGGCAGAACTGTCACTTCTGGTTGGACTGCAAGCCACAGTCCCAACCCTATGTTGCTCTCCTACTTCTGAATAGGCCCTCAGTCAGTCTAGCAGGATCTGGCCTAGCAGCCTGGGGCAATACAACACACATCCACCCGGACAGCCGTCCAGGTGGCACAGAACCCAGATCAACTGACCTCACCCAAATAAATAGGCTCTCCCAGCAGGCCAAGGGACCCAAGAACATCCCTGCCCATTGGCTGAGATACCCCATCTATTCCTAATCTGTCCTTGCAATGCCCTTGTCTTATCTAGTGCCATCAGATACCATCTAGTGACAGAAGAGAGAAGTGCAGCAATTCCAGAATTAGAATCTCCTAGGTAGGTAAATTTACTAGCTACCCTGCCCAAACATCAGGGTGCTACATAGCTAACAAGATTGTTTTATTTTCAGGAATAAATGCTCTATGTTTGTTAAAAACAACACACCTGCCACAAAGGATATTACTGTACCTATCAAACTTAGAGCCAGAGGCTCTAGTAGCCTCTTATTTAATTTTTTTAAACGGTTAGCAAATGGTGAACTGGAAAGTGGGTGAACTAAACCATCAAACATGACCAAAAAGAACAAAAGAACACACATTTTCTAAAAATGTTTTTTTACGTATTACTGAAAGCGAACTTTTTTTTTTAAATAGGTGAGGGATTAGAATAGCTGTAAAAAAAAATGATTGTGTCCTGTGTCCTTGTTGGGAAGATCCGCCCTCTCTATTTGCTTTGATGACTGTTATCAATAAAAAAGAAAATCCCAATTTTTGAGTGGTCACCAGAACAGGAATAGAGGGGAAATATTCCATTGGGAATACTAGTTCTGGTGACCTCGGTGACTATCAGAGATTTACCTTACTTTCACTTACTGTTGTGGCTATGAGGCAGGAAGTGAAAGGAAATCTCTGCATTGGGGCACAGATGGCAAAAATACTGAGAGGGATTATAACCCTCCCTTATGCCCCATACACACGATCGTTTTTCTTGCCATTTTTTTTCTTGCCGTTTTTCACGTCGTTTTTTTTCATGTTTCCTCTCAAGCCTGTCTTGCGTACACACGATCATTTAAAAAAATGATCAAGCAAAGCGCAGTGACGTACAACACGTACGACGGCACTATAAAGGGGAAGTTCCGTTCGAATGGCGCCACCCTTCTTGTTAGTAAAGTTTGTTGAGCGACGATTCGCTCTTTTCAGTCTCGTGCTTTTCAGTCCGTGACTGCGTGACGAATGTGCTATCTCCATTACGAACGCTAGTTTTACCAGAACGAGCGCTCCTGTCTCATACTTGATTGTGAGCATGCGCGTTTTTTTCACGTCGTTAAAGCATACACACTATCGTTTTTCACGTCGTTAAAAAAAACGACATGAAAAACTACGTGAAAAAAGAGAGCATGTTCGAAATTTTTAATGGCCGTTTTTCACGTCGTTAAAAATGCTCTGGAGCCTACACACGATCATTTTTAATGGCCATTTTTTTTAATGGCATTTTTAACGGCATGAAAAACGATCGTGTGTATGGGGCATTACTCTATCCAAAATGGGGAAAAAAAAGTTTTGCATTTAGTTCAACTTTAACACTTTTCAAAAGCATCCTCAAACCACACTCAATATTTAAAAAAACTCTAGCTTTTAGTAATTGGTAACAATGACTGGACTATTGTTGAAGAGATTTTGCAGCTTATCCAAGCCACTTCTTCAGTTTTAGTCAGTGTCAGGAACATTCCTCAGCACTTATATCCATACAGGTAACACAAACACCTTAATCCAGGTTACCATAGTGTCATACAGTGTGTCACGGCAGATGTATGGGTATATTACCAACACCTATTTGAACCAAGAAAGCCACTAAGATGAGTGTGCAAACATCTTCAACATTACAGAACAAGCCCAGTTCAATAGGACTAACTACTATTATGCCGCGTACACACGATCATTATTAACGGCGGTTTAAAAACCGCCGTGAATAATGACATTTTAAACGAGGGAACAGCTTGTTCCCCACACACGGTCATTTTTCTCGTCATTTTTTAAAATGACGAGAAAAACGATCGTCTATGGGCTCCGCGGCAGTGTTTCCCTATGGGAAACACTGCCGCGGAAGAAATGTCAGGAAAAACGACGAGAAAAATTAGAACATGTTCTAATTTTCCTCATCGTGATTAATGCCGTTTTTCCCGTCGGGAAAAACGGCAAAAAGCCCACAGACGATCGTTTTTCTCGTCCAAAGGAAAAAATGTCATTTTTCCCGACGGGAAAAATGATCGTGTGTACGCGGCATTAGTGTGGGGTTCCAGGGCTGGGGTTTTTATATAGGAGCATAGATTATTGTTCTAATTTTTAGGTTGTTTTTTTTCTCTTCCTTTCTTCGGGAAATATTGAGTATATGTGTTTTTATGTATTGTAAAGTGTGTTATATGTTGAAAAATTTATAGAAAAGAGATATTAAAAAAAAAAACTACTATTAAAGCGGTGTTCCGCCTAAAAAATAATAATTAAAAACCAGCAGCTACACATACTGCAGCTGCTGGCTTTTAATAAATGGACACTTACCTGTCCTGGAGTCCAGCGATGTCGGCACCCGCAGCTGATGTTCACATCAGCTGTCGGGTGCTGCCGCCGCCATTGCGGGTAAGGGTACCCGGCAGTGTAGCCTTTCGGCTTCACGCCAGGAACCCTATTGCACTTGCGTGAGGCCCGCTCCTCTCTCCTACTGGCCCGGCGGCCAGAGAAGGAGGAGGGAGGAGGAGGGAGCCCCGCGCTGACTCCCGGAAGTGGAAAAGGATACCTGTCAAAGACAGGTATCCTGACCCCCCTCCCCCCCGAAAGGTGCCAATTGTAGCACCGGAGGAAGGGAGGAATCCGATTAGAGGAAGTTCCACTTTTGGGTGGAACTCTGCTTTAACTATATGGGGTCTTGAAATAAAATTCATGGCTAAAAGTTAATTGACACCTGACTATTACATCTAGCTAAAAATATGTGGATACCTCTCCAATCAATCAATATCCAGTGAAGGGTCCCGTAACTGTTTCAGAATAGAGGTGATATTTTAGACAGTAGTTGTACACTTCTAACCTTATGACATCAGTTTAGGGAAGGTTATTTTCTGTTCCAGCATGACTGTACCCCCGTGCACAAAGCCAGCTCCTTAAAGACATGGTTTGATGAGTTTGGTGTGGAGGAACTCAAGTGGCCTGCACAGAACCCTGACTTCAACCCTACTGAACACCTTTATGATGCATTGGACTAGTGATTGCGAGCCAAGTCTTCTCATTCAAGTCATATTCCAAGGCACTTTAGAAAATGGAACTAATTACACCAGTTTCTGTTCAAAAGGAACTTACTTGGCAATTGTTACAGAAATGTATACACTTATGCCCTGTACACATGATCGGATTTCCGATGGAATAAAATCCGATGGAATTTTCCGTCGGAATTCCGATGAAGCTGACTTTCATCAGTCTTTCCTTCACACCATCAGACAAAATTCCGTCCGTCCAAAACGCGGTGACGTAAAACACTCAGACGAGCCGAGAAGGTTAATGCTTCTGAGCATGCGTTGACTTGATTCTGAGCATGCGTGTGTTTTTTCTCCATTGGAGTTCCACACAGACGATCGGAATTTCCTATCGTTTTTTTTTTTCCATCGGAAAAATTTAAAACATGTTCTATTGTAGCGGGGTGTTCCCCTTTAATGCAGAGAGACAAGAAGTTCCAGGTGAGAGGTGAGTCGGGAGGAAGTAAAGAGACATTATGGAAGTGAAAGCAGAGGAGAGAGAGACTACATCTCCCAGTACATCTTGCAGCACCCAGGGTGCATTGCTCCAGAACAGAGACTGCTGGGGCAGACTTTATAAAGGGGAGGCGGAGTTTTGGTCGGTCTCTTTGGACCCCCCTCTCCTAGCAAGAGGATGTCTGTGCTGAACTGCTGTGTGCACAAGGCCTGAAGCCCGGGCCGTGTGCTCCTTTCCAAAGAGCCCTCTGCCAGCCTAGCAGAGCCTTAGAGACATCTAATCCTCCTTGCTGCAGTACACCAGAAGGATTGAAGACTTGGATGTCGGTGGATTCCTGTTCCTAGACGAATCGATGGAGGAAAGGGACTTGGACTTGTCCAGGTGGTGAGAGCTGTTTAAAGACAGATACTTTATCTTTACTATTCGTTGGGATTACAAAGTTGTTCTTCAAGTGCACCACCGAGAGATTGCTAGCGAATATTGTTTCACTGAACTTCCATTTAGATCAGTCAGGCCTGACTGCATAGGTAGACATTGCTGGGTGTTAGTCTACCCATGAGGGGAAGTAGCTGTAAAAGGGCAGCGCTAGAGTTGCATAGCAATACTTTATTATTCTGATTACTCTGTTTATCTTTATTACTGTTTATTGCAGGGATCTGCAACTTGTTATACTGTTGTTTATTACTTGCCCATTAGCCTCAGTAAAATATCTGGGTAAAGTACATTTGGTGTCAGTTCCGCTTACTTTAATAGGAGTTTTAAAGTATATTCTGTGTATGTTTGTTATAGGACTGCGTCACCAACAGTTGCGATCACGCGGTCCTATCTCTCTATCACCAGCTGTGCCACGGGAGGTTAGAGCCGATTGCCGGGGGTTGACAGCGGTGCACTGCAGGGCCCAAATCAATATCAGCGGCTCTCTTAACTGGGGGTAGCGCTACACGTGGGGGCTCGAGTCCGGGATCCTTGTACGTTGCACGCTGCAATCAAGCCGGTCAGAAGTACCAGCATGGACCCGCTGGCAATGTCACAGTGGTGCGCAGCGATTGGCGCCGATCCAACCGCGGCGGTAGTCATTGTACTCCCGGGGGAAAGATGGAAGGAAGAGGAGATAAAACAGCTCGTATTGTTACTGTCTCCGAGCCACAAAGCATGGGTGATGGATTTTAGGCCAGATCCAGTGATCTCGTTTACATACGCACTGGTAGAATGGAAAAACGAAATCCCAGAGCATTTTAAAAGTCAGAGTATACAAGCCATAGATAATCAGATCTATCACTTGATACATACGCTGCCAGTGAAGGAAGAATGGTTTCAGACACCAAAGCCATCACTCCCACAATTATCTCCACCACTATCCCCTAAAGCAGAAAAGCTTAAGGAACTATTAAGCCCGGGATCACCGCTGGCCGCTATAGGGCCTGAATTGTTGAATGCTCTAGGAGACCTTGTAATTAAGTGCCAGAAAAGCAGTACGGTGCATGTGGAGGCCGGTTACCGGAAGCTTAGCACCTTCTCAGGGAAGCTCCCCGTCCCTGCGGGGGAGGAAGATTTTGACACTTGGGTGGAACAGGCATTGCAGGCAGTAGAAGCATGGGAGGTGCCTGAGGCACAGAAGAGACAGCGAGTCTTAGAAAGTCTGAAAGGTGCCGCGACAGAAGCGGTGAAGAGCTTCCGGTTTGGAAATGAAAACTGTACAGCTCAAGATTGCCTGGCCATGCTGCAGGAAGAGTTTGGTCAGCTGGAGAAGGTGTCAGAGATGATTTATCAAATTGAACACACTCTCCAGCAACCGAATGAGAAACTGTCAGAATATGTTAGAAGGCTGAACAGGCAGTTATGCAAGATTGTACTGAAGAAGGGAATGCTGCCCAAAGATGCAGATGAAGCACGCATGAAGCAGATCATGAGGGGAGCGCGGCGCTCAGACCGGGTCTGGCTGCACCTGAAAACCTCAGGAGGAGGAATGTCACTAACCTACTCTGATCTAATAAAAATTATTAGGGATGAAGAGGCGCTGGAGGAAGATCAGCAGGTGGCCAAGGCGAATGTCACACCTGTACCAGTGTTGGTCCATTCGGTCAAGAGCCCAGAAAGAGATGCGGAGGTTGACACTCTGAAATCGCAAATGGCCCAAGTGTTGGAGATGCTGACCTCTTTGATGGAGAAAGATCAGAGAAGACGAGAGAAACCAAGCCCAAGAAAGGAGTTGTTCCCGAACACCTCAGCACCGGCCTCCCTACAGGACCGAGAAGAGGTGATTTGCTATAACTGCGGAGGGAGTGGCCACTTTGCTAACGTATGCTCCAGCCCAAAGAAGAAGAGAACAGATAATTGCAAGCCGGCGGGAAACTCCAAAGGGCCCCGGTGAAGGAGTCAACCGGGTGCCCATCATCTTCAGTGCGCTCCAAACTAAAAAAAAAGGCCAAGAATGGAGGAGACAAAACTCCTAGGAGGAGGTATAGTACACCCCCACCAAGATGTACCCCAGAGGGAGGGGGCAAGACCCCTCAGTGGAAGTACAGCACCCCAAAGAATGAACATCCACCTAAAAGGAACAATAACATCCCTCAGCGGGTTTGTGCCCCCATTGAGAGGGAGAAAGTCAATGCATGCCAGGCTCAGGAAAAATTAAAGTCCAAAAGGAGCAGGGCAAGGGTCGAAAGCCAAAAAAAAGAGGTGACCCCAGTCCGGCCATACCCAAAGGAACTGGTGGGCCCGTCTCCTACTGTGCCCATTCAAGTGGAAGGAGTCTATACTAAAGCTCTTTTGGACACCGGAGCACAGGTGACTTTACTATACCGGGACTTCTATGATAGGCACTTGAGTCATCTGCCTATCCAGAAGATAGAAGAGCTGGAGATATGGGGACTTGGAACCCAGAGTTTCCCTTATGATGGGTACCTGCCCATAAAGATGACTTTCGACCCATCCGTGGCTGGGAAGGCTGAAGTGTTTGACACCCTGGCAGTTGTGTGTCCCCGGCCGCCTGGAGCCAGCAAGATTTCCCTGATCATTGGGACAAACACGGATCTAGTCAGGAGACTCCTGACCCCTCTAGTGAAAGAGAGAAACCATTCAGCCACGAAAATCCATCCCATGCTAAAGACGGCCTACCAACGACTGGTCTTAGAGCAGAAGACCCCGGGAGAGGGGATAGGGAAGATGTGGAGACTTGGCAGAGAAGGAGTAGTGCTACAGCCCGGAGAAGTAACCTGTCTTAGGGCCACTGTGAAGCTTTCGTGGGAACAACCTGGCCCCTTTGTCATGCTGGAATCAGACCCAAGGGAAGAGTCCTCAGGCCTGGAAGTGATACCAGAAGTGATTCCGTTCAAGGCCCTGAAGAAGGCCCATGGCAGAGTTCCGGTGAGTGTTAGGAACACTACGGGAGGACCCATGGAGATCCCTGCCAGAGTGTTGCTTGGTCAGGTGAGCCCTGCTGCCCCGGTCACTTGGTCCGAAGTCAAGGGGACGGGTGACGGAGGAGATGTTTGGGAGAAACTGTCTGTGGAAAACCCAAACCTACCCAGGGCTTGGAAAGAAAGAGCCAAGGCCCAGCTGACCAGGTGGGAGAAGATCTTTTCCGAAGATGAATTCGATGTGGGGTGTGCAAGAAGTGCCACCCATCGGATCCGCCTCCAAGAAGATAAGCCCTTCCGAGAGAGGGTCAGGCGGGTCCCCCTGGCAGATCTGGAGGATCTGAGGGAACAACTTGTAGAACTAAAGAAGACTGGTGTGATCCGGGAGTCTAGAAGTCCCTATGCCTCCCCAATCGTGGTGGTCAGAAAGAAGAATGGGTCGTTGAGGCTTTGTATCGATTACAGGACTCTCAACAGGAGAACCATCCCTGACCAATACACCACGCCAAGGATAGAAGATGCCCTACAAAGTTTGTCTGGAGCCAAATGGTTCAGTGTGATGGACCTCAAGAGTGGGTACTATCAAATCCCTATGCACCCAGAAGACAGGGAGAAGACAGCCTTCATAACCCCGGTGGGATTCTTCGAATTCAATAGGATGCCTCAGGGTCTGTCTGGAGCTCCTGCTACCTTTCAACGCCTTATGGAGAAGACTGTTGGAGACATGAATCTTATAGAAGTCCTTGTGTACTTGGATGATGTCATTGTCTTTGGAAGAACCTTGGAAGAACATGAAGCCAGGTTGGAGAAAGTATTGAGAAGACTCAGTGAAGAGGGACTTAAGCTTTCCCCCGAGAAGTGTCGGTTCTACCAGTCTTCTGTGAACTATCTGGGGCACATAGTGTCTGAAGAAGGGGTGGCCACAGATCCTGAGAAGTTGGAAGCAGTCACTTCCTGGCCACGACCCACCACAGTAACAGAGCTCAGATCCTTCCTGGGGTTCTGCTCCTATTATAGGAGGTTTGTGGAGGGGTTTGCTCGGATTGCCCACCCGTTGAATGAATTGCTAAAGGCAGAAGGGGAAGAGGATGACTCAGGGCCCAGGAGGCCTGGTGAGTCAGTTCAAGATCAGTGGAACCCAAGGTGTGAAGAGGCCTTTCATGCTCTGAAGAGGAGCTTAACCACTGCCCCAGTCCTGGCCTACGCCGACCCTACCAGACCTTATGAATTACATGTGGATGCCAGCCATGAGGGTCTAGGTGGTGTACTCTACCAAGAACATGAAGGACAACTGCGACCAGTGGCCTATGTGAGCAGGAGCCTGACCCCCTCAGAAAAGAATTACCCCACTCATAAGCTGGAATTCCTGGCCCTCAAATGGGCGGTAGTAGACAAGCTAAAAGACTACTTGTATGGGGCAGAGTTTACTGTGAAGACAGACAACAACCCCCTGACCTACCTCTTCACCACCGCGAAACTAGATGCCACCGGACACAGGTGGTTGGCCGCATTGTCTGGATTCAACTTCAGTCTGAAGTACAGACCAGGAGCCGGAAATAGGGATGCAGATGCCCTGTCCCGGAGGTCTCATGCCACGACAAATGCCTGGGAAGATTGGACCCAAGTGGCACCGAACGGGGTGCGGGCCCTTTGTCAAGGGGCTGAATTCCAAGCCAGAGGAGGCTCCAGAGCAGAAGAAATAGGGGTTACCATGGTAGGAGTCCCCAAACACTATTGTGGGGTAACTCAACTGGAGGAAGACAACCTACCGAGACTGTCCAAGAAGGAGTTGAGGTGTGACCAATTGGAAGACCCCATGGGGAGATTGGTCCTCGAAGCCCTGGAGAATCAGGATCCCAACAAATTCCTTCATCACCCCTCAAAGGAGGCTCGCCTGTTGAGGAAGGAATTGGACAGGCTACAGGTACATCAGGGAGTGGTCTACCGAAGGGGCCCCTCTGATGACTCAGAAGATAAGTGGCAGTTATTTCTTCCAGAGAAGCACCGAGAGACTGTACTAATTGCCCTGCATGACCATCATGGTCACCTAGGGGCAGAAAGGACCTTCCAGCTTGTCAGAAATCGGTTCTATTGGCCCTGCATGAGGGCAGAAGTAGAGGAGTATTGCCATTCCTGTGCACGATGCATTCAGAGAAAGACCCTACCCCATCAAGCTGCCCCAATGAGCCACTTACAGAGTCAAGGCCCAATGGATCTGGTATGCATTGACTTTCTCTGCCTCGAACTCGACCTGAGTGGATTGGGGAATGTTCTGGTAATAACCGACCATTTCACCCGCTATGCTCAAGCTTTCCCAACCAAAGATCAGAAGGCATCCACCGTGGCCAAGATACTTATGGAGAAGTATTTTGTCCATTACGGACTACCACAGAGACTCCACTCAGATCAAGGAAGGGACTTTGAGAGTCGGTTGATCCGAAGACTTTTGGATTCATTAGGAATAAAGAAGACCAGAACCACGCCTTACCACCCACAAGGAGATGCTCAGCCGGAGAGATTTAACCGGACCCTGCTCAACATGTTGGGAACCTTAGAAACAGAGAAGAAGCAACACTGGAGTCAGCACATATCAGCCCTAGTACATGCCTATAACTGTACCACAAGTGACGCCACTGGCTACTCCCCTTATCGACTTATGTTTGGGAGAGAAGCAAGGCTACCTGTGGACCTGGCCTTTGGCACTTCTATAGACAATACCTCAGCTACATCCCACAAGGGATACGTGGACAGACTTAGACGTAGCTTGCAGGTGGCCTATGAACAAGCCCAGGCGGCTTCGGATCAAAGGGGGGCCCGCAACAAGAGAAATTTTGATCTGAAGGTTCGAGTGCAAGATCTGCAGCCCGGGGACCGAGTACTGCTACGCAATCTGGGGGTCCCTGGAAAACACAAGCTTGCCGACAGGTGGAGATCTGAGCCCTATGTTGTCTGTAGGAAGTTGCCCGGTTTGCCTGTCTACAAACTAAAGCCAGAAGGAAAGGTGGGTCCACTGAAGACGTGGCATCGGAACCACCTGCTCCCACTTGCTGAGGCAGTCAGAATACCTCCCGTGAGAGACTCCCCTGAACCGGCCTCTATCCTGGATATTCCTAGGCCGAACACTCGGTCCCAGACCTCTCGAGCCAAAGATGGGGAGGCCTCCCAATTGAGTACAGAAGAAGGTGGAGAACTGGACTGGCTGTGGCCTCCCTCGACTCTGGGAACGTCCGCCATAGATCTCCCAAATGGAGGGGATACCCCAGATGCAACGCTGAATCCGGAGGCTACTGAATTCATACCCTTCAGTCCCTCAGCTGATTACTGGGAAGATGTTCCTGACACTTGCGCAGAGGAGGACTCTAGAGATTCCATACGTCAGTCGACTTCTGAATCAGAGGTTCCAGAACCAGCAATGTTACCTGAACTTACTCCTGAAGAAGAGCCTGTGGTGCCAGAGTCAGAAGCACCAAGAGAGCAGAGGGCTCGCAGAGTCATCAGGCCTCCCAAGAAACTAACTTACCCCCAAATGGGGACGAGCTCAGAGGACTCTGTTGTAACGGCTAGGAGAAGTGTTGAACAACCTGATCCTTCCACCGTCCATTTGGTGGAGGGCAACCCCAGCTCACTCTCTGGCACAGTTAGGCAGGCCACTCATGGTAGTGTGACCTGTGGGCAAGAGAGTTCCATCCCAAAGTTTTGGTGGGAATTCCCTATGCCAACATCATGCTCGACATTGTCCAAAATGGTAAACAGTCTTTGTTGAAGTTTATCTTTTGGGGACCAAAGAGTTCAAGTGGGGGGAGTGTGTAGCGGGGTGTTCCCCTTTAATGCAGAGAGACAAGAAGTTCCAGGTGAGAGGTGAGTTGGGAGGAAGTAAAGAGACATTATGGAAGTGAAAGCAGAGGAGAGAGAGACTACATCTCCCAGTACATCTTGCAGCACCCAGGGTGCATTGCTCCAGAACAGAGACTGCTGGGGCAGACTTTATAAAGGGGAGGCGGAGTTTTGGTCGGTCTCTTTGGACCCCCCTCTCCTAGCAAGAGGATGTCTGTGCTGAACTGCTGTGTGCACAAGGCCTGAAGCCCGGGCCGTGTGCTCCTTTCCAAAGAGCCCTCTGCCAGCCTAGCAGAGCCTTAGAGACATCTAATCCTCCTTGCTGCAGTACACCAGAAGGATTGAAGACTTGGATGTCGGTGGATTCCTGTTCCTAGACGAATCGATGGAGGAAAGGGACTTGGACTTGTCCAGGTGGTGAGAGCTGTTTAAAGACAGATACTTTATCTTTACTATTCGTTGGGATTACAAAGTTGTTCTTCAAGTGCACCACCGAGAGATTGCTAGCGAATATTGTTTCACTGAACTTCCATTTAGATCAGTCAGGCCTGACTGCATAGGTAGACATTGCTGGGTGTTAGTCTACCCATGAGGGGAAGTAGCTGTAAAAGGGCAGCGCTAGAGTTGCATAGCAATACTTTATTATTCTGATTACTCTGTTTATCTTTATTACTGTTTATTGCAGGGATCTGCAACTTGTTATACTGTTGTTTATTACTTGCCCATTAGCCTCAGTAAAATATCTGGGTAAAGTACATTTGGTGTCAGTTCCGCTTACTTTAATAGGAGTTTTAAAGTATATTCTGTGTATGTTTGTTATAGGACTGCGTCACCAACAGTTGCGATCACGCGGTCCTATCTCTCTATCACCAGCTGTGCCACGGGAGGTTAGAGCCGATTGCCGGGGGTTGACAGCGGTGCACTGCAGGGCCCAAATCAATATCAGCGGCTCTCTTAACTGGGGGTAGCGCTACATATTTTTTTAAACCGATGGAAAAAAGTCCGATGGGTCCCATACACGATCGTTTTTTCCGATGAAAAAAGTCCATCTGACTTTTTTCATTGGAAAAAACGGTCGTGTGTACAGGGCATAAGGCTCAGTTGTGGGTTGAAGATGATTGGAATGTTGGAGGTAATTCTATAAGACACAAGTAACCCACACAAACAGAAAACATACAAAATACATTTTTTTGTCAATGCCATATGTTTCCTATTAAAGTGGTATGAGCATTGCCTTTCCCTGTCACCCTCAACGGGCTTCCACTAGATACTCGGGGCTACAGAAATAAGCTGGAACACACTGCCATATTTTCCATTTGTCCTAGCAACACTGAGGAATACACGGAAAGAGTCTTACATAATTAGGCCAAGGAAAGCCTTGCATCCGTCCAGGAATCCTGCAGTGTTTGCTTGGTGTATTGGCTCTCAGCCCAGCAGAAACATTTGCACAGTGGAGTATTTAGAGCGTGGTCGAGACCCAAGTGGTGCACCCCCCTTGATAGTGGAGTGTATATGAAGCCTTACTAAGCAGTAGTAATTGGTGAATCCACTTACTACCAGTCAACGTGAACCTGCAATCCCCTTTACAGGTACCAGGTACCATATCTCTATTATAATCAGGGACAAAGACTTTGTAGGTACTATAAAGAGTCACAGCAATATGTACATTTATAAAACATTTTTTTTTTACAAAGAATAAAAAATATACAGTATGCCATATGCCATGTTAGTGGGTTTACACATTGGTGACTGATCATATATGTGCTGCACAAGGCTTAATTTGTAAGCACAGATAGCCAATCAGTGCTTTTGCTTAAATGATCTGCCATCCTATATAAGTATAATAAGAAAAAAATTCTGCGCTAACCTAGTGATGAGAAGGGGTGCTGCAGCTCGTGAGTAGCCCAAATACTAAAGCACAAGAACATGTGAATAAATAAACAAGCGCTCATCCACTCAATTTGACTAATTATGTGAAAAGAAATGAAATATGACTAGTGAATCTAGTCATTAAAAACAAACAAAATATTAATAAAATATACCAATGTAAAAGAGATTCAGAAAATGATGTGAACATATATAAAAAATTATATATACTGTGTATGAACAAACAAAAATCCATATAAATGAATAGCATGAAGTGGCCACGATATGGAGCCTCAAAGATCTTCCAATACGTTGGTACTCTGATGTTCTAAAGCCAGAAGAATAATATCAATGCCGCTTACCAGATATGTAGGATCTCAAATTATAGAGATCACAGGCGCCTGTGCTTCAGCCTGCCGGCAGGAATACAATCTACCTGTAGTTCAATCCAGGAAGAAAGGCTCCTTCGGTTGCAGCAAGATACTTGCAGCGAGATATTTGATTTCAAGAGAAAAAGGTTTCCACAAACAGGAATCGTCCTGAATCCCAGATGGTCCTGGATAATCTCACTCACTGAAAGATAAAGGAGGAAGGCTTTATGGTGTTGTATATCTCAAAATATTTATTTATAAAAAACCATAGCAAAGGTTACATCCAAAAACGGAACGATAAGAAACTATGGGGAAACGCGTCGGGTGGAGCACTAGCCTTTGACGTCATCACGCTGAACAGCCAGCTGGCTTGAGCCGCGGCTGTTTCAAATTAGTTTCTTATCGTTCCGTTTTTGGATGTAACCTTTGCTATGGTTTTTTATGAATAAATCTTTTGAGATATACTACACCATGAAGCCTTCCTCCTTTATCTTTTAGTGAGTGAGATTATCCAGGACCATCTGGGATTCAGGACGATTCCTGTTTGTGGAAACCTTTTTCTCTTGAAATCAAATATCTCGCTGAAAGTATCTTGCTGCAACCGAAGGAGCCTTTCTTCCTGGATTGAACTACAGGTAGATTGTATTCCTGCCGGCAGGCTGATGCACAGGTGCCCGTGATCTCTATAATTTGAGATCCTACATATCTGGTAAGCGGCATTGATATTATACTTCTGGCTTTAGAACATCAGAGTACCAAAGTATTGGAAGATCTTTGAGGCTCCATATCGTGGCCACTTCATGCTATTTATTTATATGGACATTTGTTTGTTCATAAACAGTATATATAATTTTTTATATTTGTTCACATCATTTTCTGAATCTCTTTTACATTGGTATATTTTATTAATATGCTATTTGTTTTAAGGACTTTATGAGATTCACTAGTCATATTTAATTTCTTTTCACATAATTACTCAAATTGAGTGGATGCGCGCTTATTTATTTATTCACATCCTAGATAAGTGACCACATGTCTTACTGCCAAGGCAAGAAGCTGAACAGAGCCCCTGAAGACACAGCTAGGTGAGTATGACATGTTTTAATATTAGATGGCAATAGAAAAGGGGGTGCATTATTTACAGCCTACTCCAGCTTCTCTCTTCCCTCTTAGTCCCCTCGGACTAAGGAAGGAAGGAAGTTCAAAAAGCACAACTCACCTTCTCCAAGCTCCAGTGCTTCCCTCCTTCAACACTAATCTCTGCTCTTCTTCCAGATTAATTGATGCCCGGTGTCCTTGAACCTTTTCCCGGGAACCCATTGTAAGGAGCGTGTAAACTCTCCTGTTCTTTGACAGCTGCTGGTCTCATTCCAGCATCCTGGTTTTGGCTATGATCCATCCCTGTCTGTCTGTCCACCTGCAAGGTGATTGATGTGACCAGTGTCTGGGTGGAGCCCTAACCTGATTTAGGCCAGCCAAGCCTGTAGTCTCATACTTGTGATAGCGTGTGTAATACGTGCTCAAGCTCTCCTGCTCTGCTGTTTGTATTCCCCTGTTGATGACCCCAGATCAGATATCAACCATTCTCTGAACTCTGCCTGCCCTTTGACTACAGATTGGACCCTGACTACTTTGAACCTTGCCTGCCAAGTAGCTTTTTGCTGCGCTCAGTTCACGCCTGCCCCGGCGTTGTGGCCTAAAACTTAAGCATTGTGTATAAGACCTGGGGGCAACCGAGTACCAGTAGGCTGCTGGCCTTATGGGGAAGGGCACTGCAATAGGTAAAGTACAAATTCTGGATGGACCCTCTGCACACTGCTATACACCCTTTCCAGCAAACTATGCAATGAAAAACAGGGATATTTAGATCACATGTATTGCAAGTTTAAAGAGGAACTGCAATCTGCTCACAAATTTTTAATAAAAACATTTTGCCATTCTGAAGCTTCCCTCCAACCACTTTGCATATTATTTTATATATACTGTGATTCTGTACTTGCCAAATATGCTGCAGAAATCTCCCTCCACTGAGTCTGGCTGCAATCATTTTAACTGTGGGCAGCTGAATCTGCCGCCTGTTCACTTCTTGGATTTACAAAGACACACCTCCAGCTCTGCAGCTCTCATTGGCCCTCTTATGACTCATCCCCCCTCCCTTCCTGGCAAACTCTCACGAGAGTTAGAGAGCAAGCTGTGCATGATGTCATAAGCCTTGGCTTATTACCAGACAAGAAACAGGAAGTGGGCTGTATGAGGTATTTACTGGCAGAAAACAAAGGTTTTACTATCCAAAGTTAAAACAACAAGGGCAGAAGATTTAATAGATGGAAAGTTAAAAAAATTACTGAAGTTCCACTTTAAGCTGACCAACTGTGTCAAAGTAATCCCTCTTCTGGACAGTTCTACGCTGCTTTGCCACGGCAAATGCTACGGTGGACACCATTCCAACATGGGACATAAGTGACCAGTTCTGAACCTAGTCGTTCTCCCCCACCTTGGGACTTTATGCCCCATGTTGGCATGGTGTCCGCCACAGGATTTGCAGTGGCAAGGCACTGTAGGACTGGCCAGAAGAGGGATTACTTTGACTTGAGTTAGATAGGAGGAATCTGGCGCACAGAGGGTGTATGCCCAAAATTAAATTACATTAAAAACAAGTCTATTGAAAAGTGGTTGACATAAAAAAGGGACGAGCCTAGCCTTTAAGTCCGAAAAGTCCATAAGACCGTCAGTCATAAGTGAAGTAATTGTAAGCGGTAGCCATCCCAAGAGTGTGTCCAACTCTGAAAAACATGTAAAGGAAGAGAAAGGGGGGTGGCGCTACCTGAGTGTAATATTAATGTAGGATTTTATTGAGCATAGGAATAAAAACACTCACACTCACTACAACTGGCGGAGCCTGCAGGACAACGGGACCTCTCAGGGCTGAGTATTTCACGATGAGCACATTTATTATCATCTTCTTGTGAGTGTTTTTAATCCTATGCTGAACAAAATCCTACATTAATACTACACTCAGGTGGCGCCTCCCCCCTTTTCTCTTCCTTTACATGTGTTTCAGAGTTGGACACACTCTTGGGATGGCTGTAGCTTACAATTACTTCACTTATGACTGGTTGTCTTATGGACTTTTTGGACTTAAAGACTAAGCTTGCCCCCTTTTTTTATGTCAACTACTTTGATGTGTGAACTAAATATCCCTGTTTTTCATTGCATTGTGTGCTGGAAAGGGTTTATAGCAGTGTGTGTGCAGGGGGTGCATCCAGAATTCGTGGTGTTAATATGTGGTCACACCCCTGTAGCACCTGATAGTTTAAACACATGTAAAAGCTATTGGGATTTGAGCACAGGTATATCTTTTTTTTGCTATAGGTAAAGAACACAGAAGCCAGCTATAGTGCCTAACCAATTGAGTTAGGCCCCTTTCACACTGGGGCGGGAGGTGCGCTGGCGGTATAGCGCCGCTATTTTTAGCGGCGCTATACTGTCGGAATTGCGGCGGTATTCGGCCGATAGCGGAGTGGTTTTAACCCCCGCTAGCGGCCAAAAAAGGGTTAATACCACCCGCAATGCGCCTCTGCAGAGGAAAATTGCAGGTGGTATAGCCGCGGTTTCCCATTGCATTCAATGGGAAGGAGCAGTGGAGGAGTGGTAAACACACCGCTCCTTCACCGCTCCAAAGATGCGGCTAGCAGGACTGTTGGAGCGGTCCTGCTAGCACACCGCTCCAGTGATAAAGCCCTCGGGCTTTCACACTGGAGAAACAGCAGCCGCTGTAGCGCCTGCAATAGCGCCTGCAAACCACTACAGTGTGAAAGGGGCCTGAGGGGTAGACTCCATGTGTTCATGCTGTCATTAAAACATCCTCTAAGCCAGCATCATTACACAACCTGGGCTCACAGTATATAGTTGCATAGAAAAGCACTAAGGCCCCTTTCACACTTGTACAAACTTGTCCCACTATTTGGGACTGCAAAGTAACATGACAAGTCGTTCCCCATGATTTCCCATGACAGCCATTCATATTAGTATGACTTCAAGTCATGCCTACTTCAAAGTAGTCCCTGCACTACTTTGGTCCAACTTTGATGCGAGTTACACAGGCATTCCCTAAAATCGTGGCAAAATCAGGGGCCGCGAAATCGCGGTAAACTCGCACGACTTTGAAGTCGCAGTAGTGTGAAAGGGGACTAACATGTCACAACATGAGTGCCATTCTATTAAAGACTTCCCACTGCTCCACAATGGAGATTGGGAAGAGGAATAGCATTATTTAGGTCAGTGGTCATCAACCCTGTCCTCAGGGCCCACTAACAGGTCAGGTTTTATGTATTACCTTGGGGAGATGCAGACTAGAATATTGCAATCACTGAGCAGCAAATATCACCAGTGATGTATTTCAGTAAACTTGCAAACCTGGCCTGTTAGTGGGCCCTGAGGACAAGAGTTGATGACCACTGATTTAGGTGATCACTTGGAAGAAATCTACTTTGAGTAGGTAGTGGGAGTTGGAATTGAAAATATAAATAAATAGTGCAGCGCTACAATAATAATAATGGTAGAAGGAATTACCACTCTGGGATATAGATAATAAACCAAACATCAATGGTGAAACACGAAAAGTAAAGTAAAGTCCAAAGGAAGTGTACACAATGGATATGTGAAAACGTCAATGGATGCGACAAAGTCCATTAACTATAACCACACTATGTGATATTCCTTCCCACGGAATGACCCGGGTTAACAGGAGCAACAAGTTGACTGTTGAGATCAAATACTGGTAATAGAAAAATAGATGGGCTACTCTTACCGCAACAGGTGGACTCATCTATCATATAACAGTGAGTCAAAAAGGCTTGGGGTCTCAACGACCTGGATCGATGGAACAGGATCTCTGTGGATGCCGTGGAGGTCTGAAGCGGTCCTGAGGAGGATGATCCAATGAGCTGAGATATTGATACAGCACTCTTCCCGCATGCAGGCTCCAAGATGGAGAATGGGAACAAAAAATAAAGACAAAAGGGATTGCTCCCAATGGTGCAGGTCAATAAAACCTGCATCATTGCACCCCACATTGCTTTTAATTTGTGATCACATTTTTAGTCCGTATTTTCGTTATTTGTCTGTATGACATTTTATTTCAATAAACCTTGATTGGTTTTATTGACCTGCACAATTGGGAGCAATCCCTTTTGTCTTTATTTTTTGTTCCCATCCTCCATCTTGGAGCCTGCATGCGGGAAGAGTGCTGTATCAATATCTCAGCTCATTGGACCATCCTCCTCAGGACCGCTTTAGACCTCCACGGCATCCACAGAGATCCTGTTCCATCGATCCAGGTCGTTGAGACCCCAAGCCTTTTTTGTTTCAATAGTTTTTATTGAAGGTATTGATAATAAAATGAACAGTTAGCGTCATACATCACACTTGATATTGGATACATGTTGAGGAATATACACATCATGTCAAGTTGTCAAAAATGGTTAAATTGCATGACTATAATAGATGGTGAAGGTAAGGTGGTCTGTGAGGTCCCAAACCCCTAGACACCCCTAATGGGAACATTCTGCATCTAGGGGTAAATAACGAAACTCCACCCTCCAGCAGTGTCGGTGAAGGTTTAGGAAGTAGCTCATACAGCGAAAGTGTTATTAACAACCTGTGGTGGGATATGGAAGTAAAACAACAATAGAGAATGAAGAACTGTCAAGTATGAGTTTGTGCATAAGATAGTACATGTCTAAAGTATTCATACTATCTTGAGTGTACATATGAATGCATATGTATTCAGAGAGCATTGTATACAACTGTTTGAACGATGTGAGAACTAGAATAAAGTAGGGTAAAGTAAACTAACTAAAAAAAAAAAAAAAAGGTGGGGGGGTGGGAGGGGGGTAGAGGAATGAGGGGAGGGGAGGGGAGGGGAGTAGAGAGCAATATGGTAGGTCTATCAATCAGGAGTGTATCAGGTAAGCTTTTTAGCGTACCATTGAGTCCAGGGGAGCCATAGATTATAGATTTTAGAGTATGATGACTTCCCCTTTGAAAAGATTGATTCATAAGCGTAGTGAGAGTGGACCAATGCTATGACTTCATTCGAAGTTGGGGAGACATTAGTTTTCCAGTGTCTGGTTATGAGTAGTCTGGTTGCTAGGAGTATGTGAGTAATGATTAATCGGAGATGTGGCGGTAGTAATTCGGTATTTATATTCAGTATAGCTAATTGTGGAGTAAGTGTAAAAGGGATATGGCATATATCTTGTATGATGCGTTCTACTTCGGTCCACAGTGTTGTTAATCCTGGACATGACCATAACACGTGGAAAAGAGTACCTAACTGGTTACAATTCCTCCAGCAGTTGGGTGATGAGTGGGATCAAAATTTGGCCATTCTCTGTGGTGTCAGGTACCATCTTAGATGGATTTTGTGAGTTAATTCCCATAGAGAGGTGCAGCTAGTGGATTTATAGATTGACTTCAAGGCTGTTTGCCATTGTCGATCAGAAATCTGTATGTTCAAATCTATTTCCCAGTCCGTGTATGGTTTGGATTTATGGAAGGTATTTTTCCCCTGCAGTGTAGAATAGATTAGGGAAGTGCCTTTGGTAGGTGTAGTAGTGTAGAAGAAGTAGTTCCACAGTTTGAGTGGTAATTCTCCTTCTAAGTTTGGGTGTGCTGTGAGACATTGTTGAATCCTATAACAATTGAAGAAATCTAAATTTGGTGCGTGTAATGTTGATTGGATTTGGGCAAAGGTTTTATGTATAATCTTAGTCCTAAGGTCTGCGGTGTCTGTTGTTTGCGTAAGTATCCATTTGGGTATAGTCAGGTCGGGCGATAATAGTTTTAGGGTTTGGACAGGTATTTGTAGTCGTTTGGTAGGTATTTGATACCATTTTGTGGAGTGTAGTGTTTTCCAAGCCTGAACCGATGCTCGGATAGTCGGTGAGTATAAGTGAAGGTGAGGTTGAGTTATTGTGGAGCTGAATAGCCAGTCTTTGAGGTTATGTCCAGGGGTCATAATGTTTTCAATGTTACCCCATAACGTGGTTGGGCGATCGGCGACCCACTCTGTCATTTGAGACAAAATGGAAGCCAGGTAGTAATCCTTGATATCTACGTATCCCATTCCTCCTGCCAGTTTGTGTTTGATGGCTTTAGGGTGACTACATCTGGGTTTTTTACCTTGCCATATGAATTGTTGTATAACGGATTGGAGAGTTTAAGGTATGAGGTAGTTAGTGGAATAGGAAGTGTGCGGAATATGTAAAGCAACCTAGGAAGAATGAGCATTTTGAAAGCAGCTAATCTACCATACCAGGAGAATTCAAATTTTGATAGTTTAGTAGTTTCTGTTATCAGCATTTGTTTACCTTCAATGTAGTTACTATTGAAAAGATTCTTGGTAGATTTAGTAAGTGTTATTCCCAGATACGTTATACCTGTGACTGCCCATGGGTACGGGTAGAAATTCCGCAGGAGGTTGCTGGTGATAGCATCTAATCCAAGGTCTAGAATGTGGGACTTTGTTTCGTTCGCCTTATAATAAGAAATATCACTGAATTTTTGCAATACAGATTGTATCGAAGCCAGGGAGGATATAGGGTTGGTGACCATTAGTATAACGTCGTCGGCAAATAAGTTTATCTTATGTTCTAATGAACCAATTTTAAAGCCAGAGATGGAAATGTTTGCTCTAATATGTTCGGCGAGGGGTTCCATCACTAGATTAAAAACAAGAGGTGATAGGGGGCAACCTTGGCGGGTTCCATTTGAGATCAGAAATGGTTTAGACAGCATTTCAGATGTGTACACCTGAGCTGAAGGTATTGTGTATAGGGCCATTATTGCAGAGAAAATGTGCCCTTGAAGGCCAAACTTTCGGAGTGTGGCTTGGAGATATGCCCAGTTAACTCTATCGAACGCCTTCTCTGCATCCAGTGACAGAAGCAGAGAAGGCGTTCTGGCAGAGTCCGCGTTGTGGATTATATTAATGATTCTACGTGTTGCATCAAATGTTTGCCTGCCTTTCGTGAATCCAGATTGATCCGGGTGGATCAGTGATGGCATAATGTTTACTAACCTTGTTGCTATGAGCTTAGCATAGATTTTCGTGTCAATATTGAGGAGCGAAATAGGACGGAAATTTTGTGGTGAGGTAGGGTCCTTCCCTGGCATCGGTAGGGTGATTATTAAGGCATTTAACATTTCCTGTGGGAGAAAAGAGGAGGAGGCAGCTTCATTACACATTTGCGACAAGAATGGTGCTAGAACAGTGCTGAATTGTTTATAATATTCCCCGATGAGGCCGTCAGGACCAGGGGATTTGTTGGATGGGAGGGTTGCAATTACATCTAGAATTTCTAGTGGCGTGAATGGGGCATTCAGCGTTGATAATTGGTCAGGGGATACAGTGGGAAGATTAATTTCGTGCAAGAAAGTTTCTATATCTTCTATGGACGGTTGGGTAATAGTAGTATCATCTTTCAGGTTATATAGTGTCTTGTAGTAGTGGCTAAACGCATCTGCTATAGCTTGGGGGTCCATCAGTTTTTGTTTAGTAGAGGGATGATAAAGATGGGAGATTTTAGTTTTAGTGTGGTGGCCTTTAATTCTAAGCGCCATGGCTTTCCCAGCTTTATTGCCTGTGGAATAGTAATTAGCTTTAAATCGTTTTTGAGCTCTATTATAGGATTCTAATAATACGTTTCTAAGTTCCTGTCTGAGAAGTACTAACTGTTCCTTATGTTTAGTGTCAGGGTGTTTCTGGTTCTGGGCTTCAGTATTTTTAATTTGGGAAGTGAGGGTGTCAAGACGCTGTGATCTCCTCCTCTTCTCTCTAGCTCCAATTTGGATAAGAATCCCCCTAACGAATGCCTTATGGGCATTCCAAAGTATAGTGTTGTTTGATGTGGAGCCTTGGTTTAGATTAAAGAATTCTTCCAAATGTTTACAAATGTAGGCTGAGTGTTCAGGTGATTGTAGGATCGAGGCGTTGGTTCTCCAGATTTTCGTACGTGGGGAAGATGGTAAAGTATCAATGACGATCGATACAGGTGCATGGTCCAACCATGTGATCGTGTCAATAGATGATTCAGAGATTTTGGGCAGAGTCCATTTGTCAAGAAAGTAGTCAATCCTGGTATAGGAATTGTGCCTGTGGGAGAAGAATGAGTAGTCTCGTTCTGAGGTGTGATGGCATCTCCACACGTCGTACAGATCAGTGTTCCTGAGGAAATGTCCCATAGGCGAGACACGGCTCATATTGCGGGAAGAGGTGTCCAAGGAGTTGTCTGGAACAATGTTGAAATCTCCGCATATGATGAGATTTCCTTGGCAAAATTTGGTGATTGTGGGCATCAGTTTCGATAGGAATCTGATTTGTCTGGTATTGGGCGCGTACACATTGACAATAGTGTATCTGGTATTGTCCATTGTACAGTCTAGAGCCAGGTATCTCCCATCCCTGTCAGTTAAACTGTCATGGAGTATGAAGTTGATTGAGTTTTTGATTGTTATCATAACTCCGTTCTTCTTGGTGGGACCTGGGGCTTGGTAGATGTGGCTACAATTTTTGTTGGTACAATGCGGTTCTGCAGATTTTTAAAAGTGTGTTTCTTGAACACATAAAACGTCACATTTAGACTTTTGTGCAGTGCGCCACAGAGAAGCTCTTTTCGCCGGATGATTCAATCCTTTGGCGTTGAGTGATAGGAATTTTGGCATTTTGGATTTAAGTGTAGATGTCTAAAGAAGGTAAGTATTACTCACAGTTTTGTGGATACGTTCGTCTACTCAGGAGGCTCCAGAGGGTTAGGTGCACTTGTTCGGTCCTGTTGTGTGCTCTCGGGGAGAAAGGATGTGGGTTAAGAAAAAACGGGAAAAGAAAAACAAAAGATATAAACTGAAGCACGGAGAGAGGGGTAAACAGGAATACAGCAAAACTGACAGCAGTCAATTAAAAAAGGGACTGCTGTGTTGTTGTGGGGTGTGAGTTCGTGGAGCAATTAGCACCGAGCAAGGCATCCGGCCGGAGGCTTGAAAATATGGGTCATGTGTAATCCCGCCATTCTTAATGGGGTCAATGCATACCGCCAAAGCGGCGTTCATCAGAGGATTGGGTGTTCCTCCTGCGGCTGGGTTGTGCTGGTAGAGGAGGTTCAGGGATGATTCCCCACATGTTGAGTAGTTTGAGGCCTTCTTCTATTGTGGAGATGTGATGTTTAACCCCATTTTTGGTGATTATGATCTTAGTAGGGAAACCCCATTGATAGAGAATCTTGTGGTTGTTAAGTGGTTTTGTAATGGTGTTAAGTTGTCTCCTCATCTGGCGGGTATGCTGTGAAAGGTCAGCGTACAGTTGGATATTGGTGTATGGGGCTGGAAGTTGACCGAGCTGTCTCGACTTTAGGAGGAGCTGATCTTTGGCGTGAAAAAAGTGTATCCTCATAAGAACATCTCGTGGTACTTCCGCCTGGAGGTGCGGGGGTTTGGGAAGGTGGTGGATTCGATCAATGATAGTTTCCATGGGGGTGAGATCTGGCAAGATCGTGGTAATCAATTTCCTGGCGTATGCGTTAAGGTCATGTGGCAGTACTGATTCAGGGATCCCTCTGAGTTTTACATTATTGCGGCGGGACCTGTCCTCGAGGTCCGCCATCTTGGCCCTCATCCATTGCTGTTCTTCTTGTGTATGGTCATGGGCATCTACAAGGTCATTTACGGTTTCAGTCATCTGCCCCATTTGTTTTTCTACTAGGTGCATTTTCTGACCCATACAGTGCATTTGTAACGAGAATCTGTTGAACATGGTGGGGATGTCATTATGAAGGGATCTGTGAAGGGAGATGAGCATCTCCTTCATGGTAGTGTCTAGTACAGGCTGGTCTGTGGTGGGGAAGGCCGCGATGAGGGATGGAGAGGCTGGGATGTGATCAGATACAGGGCTCACCTCGTTTGCTGCCGAATCTGCATCCAGTCGCATCCGCGATTTAGCAGGGCTGTTGCCGGCGGAGGAAGTGAGGGATGATGGAGAGGCATCAGGGGAGTGAGGTTGTGGAGATATTTCCAGTCCATCAGCGTCCGGAAGATCTGTATAGGCCGCAGGATGTTCCATGAATAATCTCGCGGGTGCCATCTTGGATGTTCGGCAGTGTGAAGAAATCTGTCAGTTTTTTAGGCTGACGATAATCTTTCCGTTTGCGGGTCGGTCCGGACATTCTGGGTTATTAGTGAGGCAATCTGGGAAGATTTGTGGGCGCTGTAGGCTATCAGAATAGCGGGGATGCTGCTCAATATTCCGGTCGGTGCAGGAGCTGTGTAATTACACGTCCATCTTGCTCAGCGGTTAGCCACGCCCCCCGACCCCAAGCCTTTTTGACTCACTGTTATATGATAGATGAGTCCACCTGTTGCGGTAAGAGTACCCCATCTATTTTTCCATTACCAGTATTTGATCTCAACAGTCAACTTGTTGCTCCTGTTAACCCGGGTCATTCCGTGGGAAGGAATATCACAGAGTGCGGTTATAGTTCATGGACTTTGTCGCATATATTGAAGTTTTTCACATATCCATTGTGTACACTTCCTTTGGACTTTACTTTAAACAGAAGTTCTCACATTTCACTTTTGTGTTTCACCATTGATGTTTGGTTTATTATCTATATCACAGAGTGGTAATTCCTTTTACCATTATTATCATTGTACTATTGCACTATTTATTTATATTTTCAGTTTACTTTGTTTGTTTGAGTGCTAGCTGCTTGTGTTTTACCTTTATTTTGGGTTCTAGCACAGTTTTTTTTTCCACTTTATCTTTCGGAGTTGGAATTGAGCCTTAAAGCAGAACTAAACCCTCCTATCCTTTACAGCCAAGGAATCTGCCATCTTAGCCCCTGTTTGATCTGCAGTTGCCATGGTGCTGCAAATGTGATCAGTTATGACACCAGATGGCTTGACAGTTTGGTTGAGTTATCAAGCAACTGTGACAGTTATCATTCACAACATGCCTTTAAATGGAACCGTTTTTGAAAACTGAAATTGATGGGTTTAGTTCCACTTTAAGATGTAAAATTGATGATGAAAAAGAAAAAGAATAGAGAGAACAGGCAAAATATCTGTTCCCCCCAAGGCAATGGGTTATGTTGCCTTTTCATAAAAATCAGTCTTGCCCACTCTGCCACTGACAAGAAGATTCTAGCGTTTGACAATATATCATTTAATTTCCCCTGCTAGGCTGTCAACGTCTCTCTGTCGAAACCTTGAACGCTTCTACTGCTGTACAAGGAGAGAAAAAAAAAAAATATTCTAAAAATATCTCTCATTACGATCAAAAGGATCACCCACAGATTTTATTGAGAAATCCTTTAACGTAGCAAGAACCATTACGTACGTCTCCTTTCAGTTCTTTGCAACATGCCCCTTGCTGTGTTGTTTTCTGAGTTAAGATTACTGATGTCTTTGATATTCTTCTTGTTTTCAGAGATCGGTTTATAGGGTATTCAGGCAGATGGCATGTGTGCTTAACAGAAGCTGTCTTTAAACAAGACGTGTTCTCCGTTTAAAAAAAAAAAAGAAAAAAAAGTGCTTTAACCCAGTAGTGTATCAGAAGCCAGGCAAAGGATGTTAAGACATGTGCCTTGTAATTGTAGAAGATAAGTTGGACGATTGAGAGCGGAAAAAAAAAAAAAAAAATTGGCACAGCTGATGGTTTTGGCCATGATGAAGCATTTTAGGATTCTCCTCTGTATTTAAAAGTCTGGTTCTTCCTGATCTGTTGTATTTGCCTCTTATCTGGTTTAGCCGGGAAAAAAAAAAAAATTGAAGGATATTTTGATTAGAAGGACATTTTTGATCAGAGACGTAACATTGATTGGTGGCACAATTACACTCGGAAGTTTGGGATTTTCTTGATCTTTTACGGATTTCCAGATACCTGTATTAACCAGACATGCTGAGATCACTGTGAAAGAAGACTTGCTTTCCGTACTGAAGAGGCCCGATAGAGAGAAAAAAAAAAAAAAGCACATACACAGCAACACAGCAACACAGGCACACACGGTCCTTGCAGCTTGGTGATTCCTGTATTGTTCTGGGGATTTTCTTTTTTTTTTTTTGTCTTACAAGAGATTTTCCTCCGTTCGCTTTATGATTTGCGTTCCGTCCGGCCGAGCATCACGAAATGGATTGCCTCTGTATTGTTACAACAAAGGTAGGATTGTAATCTTTATGCAGTGTGTGTGTGTGTGCCGTTGTATTAGCAGGGGCTGTGTGTTGCTGCTGATGCTGCAGCAAGGCTCTCTGACTGTTCTTAAGCTGCAAGTTGCTCTCTGGAAGTGCTAAGAAAATTGTGCAAATAATGATTTATTTTTTATTGGTGAAAATGAAAAAATAAAATAAAATAAATCGATACGGTAACTGAACAGGAAATGTCATCACAGGATGTGTGTTTGGAAGGGTCCGTTTTAAAAGTCTTTTGGCAGTGAAAAGCTTTACTTTTAAATTTCAGAAAATGTGAATCGTATTATTCTTGTTATTTTTTATGCTTTTTAAAAAAATGGTATTATTATGTTGTTGGCAAATTTTCAAATGGGATTCTTAGATGTTGTTCACTTTAAATGATGGGTTTTGCAATGCTTATTATTATTTCAGTTTTTTCTTTTTGTTTTGTGAATTAAGGAATTTTATTGTACGAAACATATTGACAAAATGATAAAGCTGCTTTTAAAGGGAGCAGTAAACCTAAATTCCAGTAATTGTGATAAAACTCTGAGAACTACGATAAAAACTAGACTGAGCACATATGTTAGTCAAAGTTTACAGCTCTGTGTATGGGGGTTCAATGGCTTTGCAATTGAAGGTAATGTTATAGGGAACTTGCACTAAGGACCCTTTCACACTGGGGCGGGGAGGTGCGCTGGCGGTATAGCAGCGCTATTTTTAGCGCCGCTATACCATCGGATTTGCTGCGATATTCGGCCACTAGCGGTGCGGTTTTAACCCCCCGCTAGCGGCCGAGAAAGGGTTAAAACCGCCCGCAGCGGTTTGCGGGCGGTATAGCCGCGGTGTCCTATTGATTTCAATGGGAAGGAGCGGTATACACACCGCTCCTTCACCGCTTCAA
This sequence comes from Rana muscosa, assembly GCA_029206835.1. NCBI lineage: Eukaryota > Metazoa > Chordata > Amphibia > Anura > Ranidae > Rana > Rana muscosa. Next base: position 1,068,136,211 of record CM055117.1, read on the forward strand.
AGATGCTGCTTGCGGGAGATTTTTCTTCCTCTCACCAGCACATCACCTCAGTGTGAAAGCCCTCGGCCTTTCACATTGAGAATGCCGGGGCAGGATTATTTCAGGCGTTATTTATGCGCTATTTTTAGCGCTAAAACGCCTGAAATACGCCTCAGTGTGAAAGGGGCCTAAAGCCGTGTACACGCAATAGGTTTTACCAATGAAAACAGTCCGATGGACTTTTTTCATTGGACAAACTGATCGTGTATGGGCCCCATCGGTCTTTTTTCCATCAGTGTTTAAAAATAGAACATGTTTTAAATTTATCCGATGGTTAAAAAACCGATGGCGAATTCCGATCGTCTGTGGGGAACTCCATCGGATAAAATACCCACGCATGCTCAGAATCAAGTCGACGCATGCTCAAAAGCATTGAACTTCATATTTCTCGGCTCATCGGAGTGTTTTACGTCACCGCGTTTGGAACGGTCGGTTTTTTGACTGATGGTGTGTAGGCAAGACTGATGGACGTCAGCTTCATCAATTTTCCGATGGAAAAATCCATCAGTTTAAAAACCATAGGAAATCCGATCGTGTGTACAGGGCTTTAGAGTAACACTGTGGCTGCCATCGGTGACCACCTTCTAAAAATACTTTTTGCTTGGCTGTCATGCTAATTAAATCCTGCCAGTACTTAAAGGGGTTGTAAACCTTTGTGTTTTTTCACCTTAATGCATCCTATGCATTAAGGTGAAAAAACACCTTGCAGTGTCCAGCCCCCCGTTTTACTTACCTGAGCCCCGAATTCCCGTGGGCGCATCCCAGACGTCCTTCTCTCCTTGGAGTCCCGGCTTTGATTTGATAGATTGATAGCAGCGCAGACATTGGCTCCCTCTGCTGTCAATCAAATCCAATGACGCGGGCGCTGGGGGGCGGGGGCGAGTCATACACTCGACGTCTATGGACGCCGAGTGTATGACACAGGAGCGCGCCCGCAAGGTAACCCCCTCGGGAGAGAGCTTCCCAGAGGGGGTTATCTAATGTGGGGAGGAGCTGCGAGAGCCACAGAGGGACCCCAGAACAGGAGGATCGGGGCCACTCTGTGCAAAACGAACTGCACAGTGGAGGTAAGTATGACATGTTTGTTATTTAAAAAAAAACTTTAGTGTCACTTTAAAGAGGAAGTAAACTCTGGGGTTTTTTCCCCTTTTTTTTCTTCCCTGCAAAGTAATATCGCATACTAACACATTATGTGACACTTACCTGCAAACGAAGCCCGAGTCGTCCCTGTTGCAGGCCACATCCATCTTCGCCCGTCTTCCTTCCGAGGCCGCGGTCTCCGGCTGTGTGACTGGCCGAGCCGCGTGACGTCACTCACGCGCATGCGCGCAAGAGCCGCCAGTCACAGCACACGATCCTGGGCGGTCGTTCCTTCAGAGCGCATGCGCCGATGACATCATCGGCGCAGTATACAGTAAATATCTCCTAAACGGTACCTGTTTAGGAGATATTTACAGTACCTATAGGTAAGCCTTATTCTAGGCTTACCTATAGGTACAAATCATAAAGCAGGGGTCTCCTAACTATGACCCTCCAGTTGTTCAGGAACTACAATTCCCATCATGCCTAGTCATGTCTGTGAGATTCAGAGTTTTACAATGCCTCATGGGATGTGTATATTTCCGCAACAGCCTAAGGGCCGTAGTTTGGAGATCCTTGTTATAAAGGAAGGTATACAACCTCTTTAAAGTAGTTGTAAACCTCAGACATGAAATCTGAAAAAGCATATCCCTCTATAGTGTGTACTTGTCTCAATTAAGAGCGCTAAGTCTCGGTTCACACTGGTGCGATGCGGCAACCAGAGTGATTCCTGTGCGGGTTCCCACATTACATCACATCAGTTCACACTGACATCTACGAACCACTGCGGGCATCAATGTAGAGTTAATGACACCCCCAAATCGGTTCGCAGATGCAGTGCAAACTATGGAATCGGATCACATAGGTCTGAACAGTGCAGACCAAAAAAAGGGTCCTGCACCATTTTGGTGAGGATGCAATGAGATTTCAGCTATACAAACTGTATGACTGAATTTGCATCGCACAGACATTGCATGTGACGTGCACAGCAATGCGGTGAAAATCACATGCAATGTCTGGCATTGCATAGATGAACCCAGCCTAAGTGTCACTTTTATCTGCTACTTTGTTCCTCTGACCTCCACATGAATCACTTCTGATAAGTTTTCTTGACACTAAGAGAAAAATGGTGGCAGGGGAGGGACCTCCAGCTAACGACAGCCTCAGCTTTGTTCATGTGTGCTGTGCGGAGGGGGGGGGGGAGGGGGGTGCCTCTTCCCTCCAATCAGCTGTCAGAGCTCTCCTCACTGAGCTCTGCAGTGTTTAGTTTCAGATCTCTGCTCCCTTTTTTCTGAACTCTCAGACAAGCTTTAATATTTTGCAATTTGAACAGATGTAGAAAAGAGAATACAGCAGATAAACAGGTGCAACGTATGTAGGAGGATTTGTGTAATCTCTGTTTATCACCTGAGGCCAGTCACTTTACTTGGTATATGTAAGGGTTTACAATCACTTTCCAATAACGTATCCAATATAGGACGTGTCACGGTCGATACACGAGGTACCCATGGGCCACCAAATGGGTACTAGGTCTATTTATTCAAATCTTTACAACCACTTTAACTAGTTGCTGTGTAGGTGCTGTAAGTTCACTTTGATTTAAAAAGTTAGATGCGTGTTCCAGGTCAGTGTTTCAGAATACTGAATCCATATGGAGCCAGGCAGCTAACGTTTTCAGAATGAGGTCAGCAATGGAAGCTTACATGTTGTTCCTGCAGAGGTTTACCTTTAACGTGGTTGTAAAATACAGAGTGAAGTGACTGGCCTCAGGTGATACAGGGATTAAGCACATCTTCCTATATAAATTGTACCTGTTTACTTGCAGTCTTCTCTTCTCTACAGCCATTCAAAATCCACGATTTATAAAGTTTGTCAGAGCTTTAAAGTGTTACTAAACTCACAACAGTTAAATCAGCCTGTATATGCAGCATGGCATGCTTGTTATACTCACTGTGGAACTTAAGGGGTTAATCCTCTGCATTGTGTAAAAAGACTGTTTTATCCTGTATGCACAGAACCTTTCCCTCCTGCACAGTCTAGCTTTGGAAGGCCAGCTAACACACAGGCAATAGTCAACCTGCACATGCTCAGTTGTGTCTTTTATGCTGGAGAGAACAGTTACTTGTTCTCAGAGATAGCCAGGTCACATGATATTGACATCACACATGTGGGCGTGTATACAGGCTGCAGCGGAAATCTCCTCCTCACTGAACTCACAGCACTTGAGAAACTCAGCAGTTTATCATGTAACCGTGGTATACAGATCAGCGAAAAAAGTATATAGTGGCAGTATTTTAATGTAAAAAAAAGATTTATAAGCCGTGGGCACTGTGGGGGGGGGGAGGGGTGCAGATTAACTATTTTCATATTACTGGGTTTACCTTAAGAAAAAGGGGGTGGGGAGCTGAAGTTACACTCTGCAGAGCTCAGTAAGAAGAGCTCTAAGAGCTGATTGGAGGGAAGGGACACCCCCCCCTTCACACAGCACACAGGAACAGAGTTGAGACTGTCTATCAGCTGTAAATCCCTCCACTGTCACCATTTTTCTCTTAGTGTCAGGAAGACTTGTCAGAAGAAGTGATTTATGCAGATAGCAGAGGATTGAAGCAGCAGACAGAAATAACAATTAGTGCTCTGGGTTGAGACAAGTACACACTATAGAGGTAAATGCTTTGTTCATATTTCATGTCTGAGGTTTACAACCACTAAAGCCCTGTACACACGATCGGATTTCCTATGGTTTTTAAACCAATGGATTTTTCCATCGGAAAACCGATGAAGCTGACTTCCATCAGTCTTGCCTACACACCATCAGTCTAAAAACCGACCGTTCCAAACGCTGTGACGTAAAACACTCAGATGAGCCGAGAAAAATTAAGTTCAATGCTTCTGAGCATGCGTCGACTTGATTCTGAGCATGCGTGGGTTTTTTATCCAATGGAGTTCCACACAGACGATAGTAATTTGCTATCGGTTTTTTAACCATCGGATAAATTTAAAACATGTTCTATTTTTAAACACCGATGGAAAAAAGACCAATGGGGCCCATACACGATCGTTTTTTCCAATGAAAACAGTCCATCGGACTGTTTTCATCGGTAAAACCTATCGTGTGTACACGGCTTTAGTGTATTATAGGGGAGATTTTATGATACTGCCTGTTGTGTCCTTTCATTTGATTACTGGACAGAAAGTCAACTTCGTGCCTACTCCAACAGTCATAGCTTTATGTTCATGCTGCAAAATCTTCCGTTTTAATAACTTCTGGACTTTACATAAAGTATACTGTATATGTTAAGTTTGTACTTTCACATAATTATTTATTACTGTCACCTTTACTATTCAGAGCAAAGTCACAGGGTCTGTGTAACTCTCCCCCTCAGAACCACCACTACTCACTTCTCCAGCAATCCCCTGCCACCCTTTCCTCGGCCATAGTTGCTACCAAAATATCCAGTGTCGGCTGGTGTTGGAGCTCAGGGTAAGCACTGTTCTTAGGCCTAGTGATTTTCTACCAGGCAAGATGGGAGGGGGTCACATGCTCCCCGATACCGGGATATTTTGTAGGCGGACACAGAGGAAGGAGCAGCAGGGGAACACTGAAGACGTAAGTATCAGGTAGTCAGAGGGGGCATTTTTTATTTTTGTCATCCATGTGTAGGCAGGTTGAAATGTGTTGGTTCAAAAAATGAGACAAACCTCTCCTGGTTGTGGACAAAAGGCTGCTAGCCCAATTACAATTGTGAAAAAAGAGAAAGGAAAACTCCCAGGGGCTTTTGCGCAGCTTACAAGAAATATTATACTTGTTGAATGTAAAAAATATATATACTTTATTATTCCAATTGATATAAAAGCAACAACAACATCAGCTCTGAAGAAATATACATGGTGGATGTGCAAAGGACACTAACATTTAAACATTACACAAGAAATATGTCTCTGTGAATGTTATTGTTTCGAAAAACCCAACGTGTTTCAATCATATTTTGTTGGTGATCTTCTTCAGGGAGTGTGGACATCTTCAATGAAGAGAATCATGTATAGCCAGAGCAAAAAAAAAATCAAACCAGGATATTGTCAGGGTGGTCAGCCATCAAGGGAGAAAATGAGGAATCCAATTTGGCCTTACTTAGATATATGTATGTTCCAAAAGAAATGTATTAATATATCCACTGTTTGCCATGGCTTGTGAGAAGGATGTCGTAGATTAACCAGCAGTGTTCTTTCAAGAGTTAATGGTATCAAACATTCCTCACTCTTGTAGCACCCAAATGTGGGAACCATCTATCACCACTTAATCCTATATTGCAGCTGTTGGTTCTAGCAAATTAGCGGCTGGCCCAGGTTGGGAGAAAGGGTTACTGTTGTAAGCTCAGTTCCCAGGCTTTTGGTCCTAGCCAGCCCACCTGCGCTATAAAAAGGACAAAGGCTGAGGTCCAGGAGCCCTTGGTAGCCGATTTGGTTGATTCTATACCTGCTTCCGGTTGGGAGGTACTGGAACTGCTGCTTCAGCCCGCTAAGGCACCGGGACTCTCTGAGACATCCAAGCCATGGAGGATGCCAAGATGGACCATCACCTCAAGGAGGTATGCCTGGGCAGCCACACCACAGTGATTAGTTAAGGGAAAAAGACGTTCATATTGAACTGTTATGCAGCAATCTCTTTAGTAAAATGACATTAACAGTTATGAGCCTGGTCTGAAGTTATTCAAAGGGGTGCATGTTGGTTCTGGCGCATCTAAAGAACGAGGGTCTATAAAAGTAATTCATATGAAACAGTAGGAATACAAAGGAATGTCTCCAAAAAGAATAGCAAAGAGGAGGCTCAACCACGGTAAGTTACATTTGAGGGATTTCCCTTCACTTCCTGTCCTTTAGATAGAACAGGAAGTGGGAGGAAATTTCTAAGTGAGGCAAGTCCCTTCATAGTCGTCACTGGAACAGTATGCAGCCATTGGCAGATTTCCCCTTTTATGACAACTCAAAATTTGGTATTTTTCCTTACTTTCAGTCCTGGAGCTATTGGTCACCAGGACATATTTTGTCCGTGAATCTCCCTAGTGGGGACAGAAAATAACAACCCAACGGAGGTTCTAACCCATCATCAAAAAGTAAAACAAAGTTTTGCCTTTAGATACAAGATTTGCAAGCTCTTCACATGTTTTTTTTTTCTCATTGACAAGTAGTAAATAGTATATGTACATTATAAAGCATTATAGAGCAAAAAAAACTATTTCAATATTTATTTTGGCTGTTTGATATTCTTTCACCAGCAGGCAAATGTGGACAGTTCTGATACAATGACTGCAAGACTATGGGGGGAAAAGACTACAGTGCCACATCCCAAAACAACTATACAAAACATAGAAAGGATCTGACCCCCCCAATGGGGAACTTTACAGGCTCCATACCTGAGGCACCAGTAACACAATCAAGAAGTATAAAAATGCAAATTTTATAAATCACATTCTGTGAATAAAAAAATAACCAATCGCCTTGGTACAGTTGAATAATATCGGGTATCATAAAAATAATGCACCATTCCGTGCTAAAAGACGAATACATAGTCCATGATGAATTTCAATAGTTCATGATGAATTTCAATAATGCATTATTTAAGCTCCAAGTTTTTTGTTTTGTATGACTATCTGGCCTTGGTAGGCCCTAATAAGATAAGATGACATAGCCACAAAAGGAAGATGTAGGATGAAAAATGTATAAACTGTACCAGGACAATAATAATGTTCCTGGCTGGGTGGCACCAGCAAACAGGGTAGCAGGATGGAACATTTTATTATTATCATAAGAATTTACTACTGACAGTCAACAACATGGTATATGACTAGCTGTGTACCGTGTGGGGGAGCCCTGCCACCCTAGACCATGACCTATGTTAGATATTTAGAGATACAGCCCTGTTTCAAAGGAAAGATTCCTCATAGTTCCAAGATGATCCATTGAGAACGATTAATGGCAAATACTGGTCTACGTAACATTTGTTAGCAGTTGTAAATTGACAATTGACTTTGTAACATTTGACACTTTTTTTATTAGTAAGTGCCATTAAGTCGATGTCGACCCCTGAGGACTACGTGGATAGTGTTTCTCCTGAATCTTCTATATTCTATTTGGATCTTCAGACTTCGCAATGGCGTGTTCATACTTTTTGTGACTTCCTCTATCTACGTTACTACTGGTTGTCTTCTTCTTTCTCTTCAACTTTTCTAAGCATTATTATGTTTTTGCATATCTAAAGTGACTTGGTTCTTCTAATAATATATCTAAAAAAATGACAGCTTCAATTTAGTCATCTGTTCTTCCAGTGAAAGGTTGGGTTTGGTTTGTTAAAAGGATCCATTTGTTTCTTTCCTGTGCAGTCCATGGTATTTGTAGAATTCTTCACCAACATCAACATTTAAAGGCATTGGTGCTTTTCCTACTTGCTTTTTCAGTGTCCAGCCTTCACATCACTCTGAATTAGGGGAATTCAAAAATCTCTTATGGAGACCCACGCTACCGAATCCCATTCTTATACTAAATACTGTATGTGCAATTCATTCCATTTATTATAATATTGGAGCCTTTGGTATTTGCATGTTTTCCAGGTAACCTTAAATAGACTAACTACTGACAACAAATAGTGAATCCAGGCCAGCAAATGTGTCCAACTTTTGTGTTTTTTAATTATTATTTTTTTTTGCATGATATAATAAGGCATTATTTATGATATACCAGATATCTGATGTCCACGTAGCAAAATGGGGCCCTCTTGAAGACCTTCTACTTTTTACATGTGGTTCTCTGTGCCTTGTCAAAGACCCATCTCCAGTCAACATTTTTTTTTTTTTTTTAGTTCAGGACAAGGTGGTAAAGTTTAGAACCTCAGTCAGTAGAAATTTTGGTTTACTTTTGGATGCATTTGTTCTTTGAAGAAGTTTGCTTTGTCATATTCATTACATTAAACCAATTTGTTTTCAGAAAAGGTTTCATATCTTTGCCATTCGTTTCATACGTCCGGTTGGATTCTAAATATTTTGCAGTTTTCTCAGGAAATTGCTGTACACTTAAAGTGGATGTAAACCCCATTTTTTATTTTTTTTGCTGTCACAATGTAGTGTATAGGATTTACTATCATATGTGCCCAGTCTTTCCACAAAGAGTTAATCCAGCTCTTTTCTTTTTTCAGTGAGATAAACGGACAAACAGGAGAACTTTTGTCCGTTCCGGCCCCTTGCTGTGAGTGACAGGTTATTTACATATCTCGTGCACTAAGCCTGAGACCGGCATTATTTTTTAATTCCCACCCCCACTCCTTTTCTGAAGTCATGTGGTGACTTTTCTGGATTTTGACTGGATGTTAGTGATCATAGCAGAAGTTCAGTGTAAGGAATACACAGGAGAAAATGCATGTTGACAAGGGGAGTATAGAGGTGGGCGGGGAGTCTACTAACATCACGACTCCACCCACCGAGCTCCAAACAACAGATCCACCCACAGAATCTGCAGTTTTTCAGTTCTTATAACAGACAGTGGGGAGACATTTGACAGGTAAGGATACATGCAGGAGGCATCTATATCCTTATAGATCAGCACTATGGCAGTAGTTTAGAAAGGATGAGAGTGGGTTTACATCCACTTTAATATATTATCGAATCAGAACGGTTCAATTTTTTCGGACGCTAGTTCAACCCACCATGAGAAATGGCATGAGCTGATTGGGCAATATTGACTGGCGTCATGTGCATCCAAAGGAACTAAACAAATGAAGTTTGTATTCATTCATTATCCGAATCTGCATTGTTGAACAAATTCAAAATTTTTATTAATTTCCCCATGGACCCAAACTACTATCTCATCATGTGACATCATCCAAATGAAACAAATACATTCATTTATTGCGTTATAACTTTTTTCTGATTCATTGACATTTGTTACTATGTCCATTTAAAGATTCGTATACAGTGCCTATTCATACCCCTTGATATTTTCAACATTTTGACATGTTACAACCAAAAACATAAATGTATATTATTGGGATTTTAGTTGCTAGACCAACACAAATTGGCACATGAGGAAAATGATAAATGGTTTTCATTTTTTTTTTTTTTACAAATAAATATCTGAAATGTGTGGTGTGCATTTGTATGCAGCCCCCTTTACTCTGATACCCCTAACTAAAATCTAGTGGAACTAATTGCCTTCAGAAGTCACCTAATTAGTAAATAGAGTCCACCTGTGTGTAATTCAATCTCAGTATAAATACAGCTGTTCTGTGAAGCCCTCAGAAGTTTGTTAGAGAACCTTAGTGAACAAACAGAATCATGAAGGGCAAGGAGCCCACCAGACAGGTCAGGGAAAAAGTTGTGAAGACGTTTAAAGCAGGGTTGGGTTATAAAAAAATATTCCAAGCTTTAAACATCTCCCTGAGCACTGTTTAATACATAATCCAAAAATGGAAAGAGTATGGCACAACTGCAAACCTACCAAGAGTTGGCCGTCCACCTAAATCGATAGGCCAGGCAAGGAGAGCATTAATCAGAGAAGCAGCCAAGAGGCCCATGGTAACTCTGGAGGAGCTGCAAAGACCCACAGCTCAGGTGAGAGAATCTGTCCACAGGAGAACTATTGGTTGTGCACTTCACAAATCTGACCTTTATGGAAGAGTGGCAAGAAGAAAGCCATTGTTGAAAGAAAACCATAAGTCCTGTTTGTAGTTTGCAAGAAGCCTTGTGGGGGACACAACAAACATGTGGAAGAAGGTGCTCTGGTCAGATGAGACCAAAATTGAATGTTTTAGCCTAAAAGCAAAAAGCTATGTGTGGCGGAAAACTAACACTCCACATCGTCCTGAATACACCATCACAACCGTGAAACATGGTGGTGGATGCTTTTCTTCAGCAGGGACAGGGAAGCTGGTCAGAGTTGATGGGAAGATGGATAAATCCAAAAGCAGGGCAATCTTAGAAGAAAACCTGTTATGCCCTGTACACACGACCGGTTTTCCCATCGGAATAAACTCCGATGGTTTTTCTGACAGAATTCCGCTCAAGCTGTCTTGCATACATACACTAAAATCCGACCGTCAAAAACGCGGTGACGTACAACACGTACGACGGCAGTATAAAGCGGAAGTTCCATTCCAACTGCGCCACCCTTTGGGCTGCTTTAGCTGATCTCGTGTTAGTAAAAGTTTGGTGAGAGACAATTCGCGCTTTTCAGTCTCCGTGCTTTCAGATCATTTTTCTGCTGTTCAGTTGGTGCTTGTGGGTTCGTATCTGTCTTTCAGGGCGTGTAGTCAGGTCGTATCTGTTTTTCAGTGCGTTCTTGTCCACTCTTTTCTGATTTTCAGGTCGTTCTTCATAGGCCTTTCTGTTCTTCAGTGCGTTCTGTTTAGTTCGGTCTGACCAGCCCACCGTTTTCTAGCTATGTTGCGGGTACGCACTCGTCATAGGGTTCGTGCTGCATATGGGCTTGGTGTTGGGGTTCATGCTTGGACCCAAGCTCAGTTCATGAACAGGGTGAGGAGGAGTTCATGGACGAAGAATTGGTTTCTCCAGCGTTGCCTTCCTCTTTATTTTGTTACCCAGAATAAATTGGTATTTTTTTTTTTAGAAAATACTTGCCTATGTGTTTTTCTTAAAAGGGACATTTTGGTTGTGAGTAGGCAGGTACATTTCAAAAATACAATGTCAAATAACAAGGGACACCAACTCCAACCTCCTTGAGGTAAAAAAAATACAAGATAATAATGTTATTGTGGTAACTTGACAAAAAAATAAATAAAAGGAGATCTTGATTAAAAAAAAAAAAAAGACTATAAAAAATAATTCAAAACATTATTATGGAGATCCAGCTTTAAAAAAAATAGTATTCATGAGATCACAAGAAAATATAAAGAAATACGTTTGTCTGAACTCTGTGTGAAAATCAACAGCAAAACAACGTCATTATTCTAGCATTATAAAGAACAAAGGAATGCGCTATGTTAAAAGATCCCAGAATTTGCAGCGTGATGAATGTGATATCTCCATTACGAACGGTAGTTTTACCAGACCAGGCATTTCCGTCTTGTACTTGAATCTGAGCATGCATGGTTTTTAGTCCATTGGAATTGCATACAGACGAACGGAAATTCCGAAATGCTTTCATCGGAAAAATTGAGAACATGTTCTCTATCTAATTCCATCAGAATTTCCGACGGAAAAAGTCAGATGGGGCATACACATGGACGGAAAATATCCGATGAAAAGCTTCCGTCTGACTTTTTCCGTCGGAAATTCTGCTTGTGTGTACAAGGCATTAGAACCTACAAAAGACTTGAGACTGGGGCAGAGGTTCACCTTCCAGCAGGACAACGACCCTAAACATACAGCCAGAGCTACAATGGAATGGTTTAGATCAAAGCATATTCATGTGTAATGCCTTGTACACACGATCGGATTTTCCGTCGGGATAAACGCCGACGGATTTTTCAGACGAAATTCCATTCAAGCTGTCTTGCATACACACTGTCACACCAAATTCCAACCGTCAAGAACGCAGTGACGTACAACACTACGACGAGCAGAGAACAATTAAGTTCAATGCTTCCGAGCATGCGTTGAGTTGATTCTGAGCATGCGTGGTTTTTTCTCCCTCGGAGTTCCATACAGACGGACAGAATTTCTGATACAAATTTTTTTAGACGGAAAAAAAGAGAACATCTTCTCTTTCTAACTCCGTCGGAATTTCCAAAGGAAAAAGTCCAATGGGGCACACACACTGACTTTTTTCATTGGAAATTCCGACCGTGTCTACAAGGCATTAGAATGGCCCAGTCAAAGTCCAGACCTAAATCCAACTGAGAATCTGTGGCAAGGCTTGAAAATTGCTGTTTACAGACGCTCTCCATCCAATCTGACAGAACTTGAGATATTTTGCAAAGAAGAATGAGCAAAAATGTCCCTCTGTAGATGTGCAAAACTGGTAGAGACATCCCCAAAAAGACTTGCAGCTGTAATTGCAGTGAAAGGTGGAAGTATTGACTCCAGGGGGTTGAATACAAATGTACCCCACACTTTTCATATATTTATTTGTAAAAAAAATTGAAAACCATTTATCCTTTTCCTTCCACTTCACAATTATGTGCCACTTTGTGTTGGTTATAAAAGCCAAAATGTAAGTTTTTGGTTGAAACATGACAAAATGTGGAAAATTTCAAGGGGGATGATTACTTTTTCAAGGCACTGTACATCTGAAACTCCGAAAATAAATTTTTTGGGTGAAAAATTAATTGTAACGAAACGCACATGATTATCTGTTACCTGTTTATGTATCCTCATTAGAAAAACAGGTGAACTTTTTTTTTAGTAAAGACAATTTAGAACTTTCACCAGGGTTTTTTTTTTTTTTGCTGATTGTGTTGCCATTAGGAAACAAACTAAAGTAGTCAATGGATTCCCTTTACAGTTCATGCCAAGTTTACCTTGTAAATGTAAGGTGTTTCAGCAACTCCCGAGGTGGAGGCTTTCTGTTCATATTGTCCAGATGAATAAAGTTACCAGTGTTTGAATATTTTTCAGAGTACATCTGGTCTTTTCCTTTGGATTTGAGCAATAAAGGTTGACAGAGGTCAAAAAAAATAAAAATAAAAAAAAGGTTCACAGAGGTCTTCCTGACTTTGTCTAAACCTAAAAAAATTTAATTAACTGGAGCTCAGCTTAATTTTTCTGGTTCAGAGAACATTTTTGCAGCCTTTAAACCAGCGGTATGTTCCTGTGTATCATATCTCACTCTGCATCATACACTACTCATATACTTGGAGCTAAGCAAAAGGTTGTCTAATTTATAGCAATTCATTAAAATGTCTAACTTTATAAAGCTAGCAATGAGCTCATAATTGCTCCACTGGTGATCCCATAAATGGGAACTTGTGCTCCACCTTGGACTGACCTCTGCAGATTGCTAACATTACATTAACTGTTGAAGTTCTTTGGACTGCTTTCCAGTGCATTTTTATAATCCCTCTCCAGTCCTTGGTGAATGGAACGCCAAGTGAATAGGGTGATCACGTGTCCCGGATTGCCCGGGACAGTCCCGCATTTTTCAGGTCTGTTGTCCCGGGCACATTTATTCCAGGACAATACAGTGACCCGGAATGAAACTGACACAACCACCCCCCCGGCCCCCAAAAAAGTCTGCCACATCACTGATTTACTCACTGACAGTACTTGTCCTGGCCAGGAATGCCTGGAGGAGCACAATCCCGCCCACTGCTTGTGATTGGAGAAATTATAAATCCCGCCTCTTGTGTCCAATCACTGTGCTGTGATTCGTTACAGCACAAGCTGATTTTTGGGAAGGGGGGGGTGACCCAATAAGTTAGACCGGCTTACATCAAATAACACGTCATCATGATGTAAACCCCACATGTTATAATTTGACTGTGTACTCACCTTTAAATCTACTAAAAACGATGTAATTCAGGAGGCTGTCTAATTGGTTGCAAATTAAAGCAGAATTATAGCCAAAGCTTTTTTGTCTATACAGTGGAACCTTGGATTACGAGCATAATCCGTTCCAGGAGAATTTTCGTAATCCAAAGCACTCGCATATCAAAACGAGTTTCCCCATAGAAGTCAATGGAAACAAAAATAATTAGTTCCGCATTGACTTCAATGGCATGCAATACCGCATGTGGCCAGAGGTAGGGGGCGCCGGAGAGCCTCGGAAACACTCGCAAAGGCCCGGGGACAGCCCGGCTGACTTCAGAAACCCTCGGAAAGGCTCAAAAACACCCGAGAACTGAGTATTTCCGAGTATTTCCGCCTCTGATCGGCTCCGCTCGGCTCTGCTAGGCTCCGGCGCCCCCGTACCTCAGCCCAATTGCGGTACTGCACAACCCATTAGCTTGAATTCTGCTTGTTTTGCGAGACAACACTCGAGTCAGATTTTTTTTTTTTAAAGTTGCTCGTCTTTCAAAATGCTCGTTAACCACGTTACTCGTAAACCAAGGTTCCACTGTACTTCTCTTGTGGAGCACAGGAGTGTAGTTCATTCTGCAATCCTGTGATGCATTTTCAGCCGAAGCCTGCTGTCGGCTGACCTCGCAGAGCAGGTCCAGGCTATGGAAAGATCCCACCCAGAAGCCTGGATTGGCACCTGGCTTTGCCTATCAGTAATCCACATAGCACCTGAGCCAGCCCCTTCTGTCCCTCCACAGCCCAGTGCTCCAGTGAGCGCTGGAGGAGAGAGCAGAGTGGAGAGGAGAACTTAGCGATCCAGCGGTGTTTGATCGCTCAGTTCTCACTACAGAACCAGCGGGGGACAGATGCAGTGTCAGATCGATGGTGCATCCACCTAGGTGAGTATAAATGTTTTTGTTTTTTTTGGAAAGCCCATACTTCTATTTTAAAAAGGTAGTTTAGGTCCATTCCATTCAGGAGTTTTGGGAAATTTAAAGGAGATTGTATAGTCAGTTTGTAATGCGTATGGTGAGCTTTACCTGGACTGTAGCAAGTTCTTATCTGCAGGTACAGGTGATCCCTGTGCTTGCTGCCAGAGCCACCAGAAATAGGCACTCCCCTGATGATGTGCCACGGAGCATGCACTATAGAGTATTCCAAGATCTCCTGCAATGCATGACGTGAGAATCCCAGGAAGCTGTGGGCAACCGAGGACATCACTCTTGCATAGGAAGTGTGAGAAAAGCCCCCCCCCCCACCAAAAAAAAATATATATATATATAAATATGTATATATAAAATTAAATAAGAAGCAAATGTCTGATTGGAAGATAATAGGGAGGAGGGGGAAATGATAGAAGGTGGGTGGGGAGTGGGACTGGGGAGGATAAAGGTCTACTTATACCAGTATACATGTTTTAACCACTTAAGCCCCGGACCAATACGCAGCATAAAGACCAGGCCCTTTTTTGCGATTCGGCACTGCGTCGCTTTAACTGACAATTGCGCGGTCGTGCGCTGTGGCTCCCAAACAGAATTGACGTCCTTTTTTCCCCACAAATAGAGCTTTCTTTTGGTGGTATTTGATCACCTCTGTGGTTTTTATTTTTTGCGCTATAAACAAAAATAAAGCGACAATTTGGAAAAAAAATGCAATATTTTTTACTTTTTGCTATAATAAATATCCCCAAAAATATATAAAAACATTTTTTTTTCCTCAGTTTAGGCCGATACGTATTCTTCTACATATTTTTGGTAAAAAAAAATCGCAATCGCCGTTTATTGATTGGTTTGTGCAAAAATTATAGCCTTTACAAAATAGGAGATAGTTTTATGGCATTTTTATATATTTTTTTTTTTTTTACTAGTAATGGCGGTGATCAGCGATTTTTTTTCGTGACTGCGACATTATGGCGGACACATCGGACACTTTTGACACATTTTTGGGACCATTGTCATTTTTACAGCGATCAGTGCTATAAAAATGCACTGGTTACTGTAAAAATGACACTGGCAGTGAAGGGGCTAACCACTAGGGGCGCTGAAGGGGTTAAGTGTGCCTAGGGGCGTGTTTATAACTGAGAGGGGGGGCGTGGCTACGAGTGACACGTCACCGATCTCCGCTCTGATTACACAGAGCGGAGATCGGTGACAGTGTCAGTAGGGGAGCGGGGAGATGTTGTGTTTACACTAACATCTCCCCGCTCCATCCCTCCGTGAGACGATCGCGGGGATCCCCGCGGCGATCGAGTCCGCGGGACCCGCGGTCCGACTCACGGGGATGACTGCAGGGTTGCGAGCGTGACGCCAGCGGCGCGCGTGCGATGCCGCCGGCGCACGTGCGACCACACGCCAGGCAGTTAAAGGGGACGTACAGGTACGTGATTGTGCCTGTACGTGCCATTCTGCCGACGTATATATGCCATGAGCGGTCCTTAAGTGGTTAAAGTAAGTCCTCGCTGACACATTTAGCTGCAGGCACTGTGAAGCATTTCAACCCCAAAATTCATAATAAAAGCAGTAAAATTGTTCAAGTCTAGTCTCAGCATTCTGCTCTCTTCTCATTTAGAATGAATTACTTTGCAGTGCTTGCAGCTTCATAGGTCAGTGAGGGCTTGTTTTAATGTTAAAGTGGTATTAAACCCAAAACCAAAAATGTAATATATTGCAGCTTACCAATCATTAGATGTGGTGGCTGAATTAGTTTTCTTTTTTAGGCTTTTCCCCCTCTGTTTTCACCTAGTGATCTGGCCAGTAAAACACCTCTTGTATTAGAGTGCCCCCCACTCTGGATGAAGAAGCACAGGAGCACCTTTGGACAGCAGCATTGTCAGTCTTTGGGGAGGGGAGTGTTATATGTACTAGCAGATTTTAATACACTTATGCCTCGCACACACGACCGGTTTTCCTGTTGGAAAAAGTCTGATGAGAGCTTTTGGTCAGGAATCCCGACCTTGTGTATGCTCCATCGGACTTTTTCCAACAGGAAAACTGCTGGAAAAAAAAAAAGAGAGCAGGATCTCTTTTTTCCCGTCAGGAAAAAATCCTAGCAGGAAAACCGTTCGTCTGTTTGCGTTTCCAACAGAAAAAAATACGCATGCTCGGAAACTAGACATGTGCACTGCCGAAAAATTCGTTTTTTTCGTTTTTGTTTTTTTGCTTTTTCGTAAATTCGGGAAATTCGAAAAAAAAAATTGTTTTTGTTTTTTTCGTTTTTTTGCTTTTTTCGGAAATTCGGAAATTTGGGAAATTCGAAAAATTCTTTTTTTTCGTTTTTGTTTTTTTGCTTTTTCGGAAATTTGGGAAATTCGAAAAAATAGCTTTTTTGCTTTTTTCGGAAATTCGGGAAATTCGGAATTCCAAATTTACGAATTTTCGAATTTACGAATTTCCAAAAAGACGAAAACGAAAAAAACTAATTTTTCTAATTTCTGAAAAAAGCAAATAAACGAATTTACGATTTTCGGAAACTCGGAAATTCTAAAAATTCGGAATTCGGAAATTCAAATTTACAAATTTCTCATTTTCGAATTTTGCAATTCGAAAATTTGAAAATTCGAAAATCCGAAATTCCGAATTTCCGAAATTCGGATTTCAGAATTTCGGAAATTCGGAAATTTGAAATTTCGGGAATCCGAAAATTCGTAAATTGAAAAATTCGTAAATTCGAAATTTCGGAAATCCGAAAATTCGGAAATTGAAAAATTCGGAAATTCGGAAATTTCGGAATTAACGGATTTCACTAAATTTGTGAAAAACGAATTAGAAACTAAACAAATTGCACTTGTCTATCGGAAACAATTCAACGCATGCTCGGAAGCATAGAACTTAATTTTGACGGCTCGTTGTAGTCTTTTACGTCACCGCGTTCTTGGCAGTCAAAAGTTCACCGGACTTTTGTGTGACCGTGTGCATGCAAGGCAGGCTTGAGAGGAATTCCGTCGGGAAAACCATCGTTTTTTTTTTCCGACGGGAAAACCGCTCGTGTGTACAGGGCATAACATATTGTAGCCAAATTCCAGCTAATACTATATAGGCAGTTACAGCAAACTGTGTTTTTTCCTTTTTCCTAAAATATAAAACTAATACAGACATCACATCTAAAAATGTGTAAGTTGCAATATAATAAATGACTGCTTTTGGGTTTAATATCGCTTTCATTTGCTCCTTGTGAAGAAAGTGTAAATATTTGAATGCCCATAGTCTGGCCACAGTTCTTATTTAATGTGCTTCAAATGATAAATTGGCAAACACATTCACTAATTACTAATTGTCACTGCTATTCATCCATATTCACATCATGCGCTGTTGAATTAGGGTTCTTGCACACATAACTGATGTATTTAAGCCATATCTTCCTTACGGGAAGTTCCTGTATAAAAACCAGTCTGTCCAAAGTATGCGCTGTATAGGGTACAAGGTTACATGCGAATAGACGTGCAAATGTCCATACATGTAAATGCGCATAAAAATTCCACAGTGATTTTTTTTAGCTCCCAGAATTGAAGATTTATGCATGTACCTGTGCATTGACACATACACTATATTACCAAAAATATTGGGACACCTGCCTTTACACGCACATGAACTTTAATGGCATCCCAGTCTTAAGCCCCATACACACGGTCGGACTTCCATCTGACTTTTCCCTGGATTTTTGTCCGAACGGAGTTGGTCGGGAACACCCATAGCATACACACCACAGGACTTTTCTGCAAACTTTCCCAAAACTTTTTGCAACATCACGTGGTTTTTCTGCTCTTTTCTGCTCTTTACCGCCACCCTTTGGTCAACTTCTGCTATTGTTGGTTGATTTTAACATTAGTTGTTTTGTCCATTGGACAAAAGTCCGATGGTTTTCTGTACACACGGTCGGACTTTGCTTCATCTGACTTTTGTTGGGCAAAAGTTTGTCCGTTTGCAGACCCAACTTTTGTCCGATGAAAACACAAAAAAAAAAAAAAAAAAAGTTTGTCCGATGGAGCGTACACACGGTCGGATTGTTGGTCCAACTTGCTCCAAATGAAGTTTGTTGGCCAAAAGTCCGACCGTGTGTACGGGGCTTTAGGCCTCGTACACACGGTACAAAAATCAGAAGAGAAAAGTCTGAAGACGAGCTGTCTGCGGATTTTCGGATCGTTAGTACGGTGCATTCGACAGAGGGTTTGACTTTTACATCAGACAAAAGCTGGATGTGTAGACTATAAAATTTTTGTCTGATGTGAACTCAACATCTGATTTTCGGATGGAAAGTACAGAAATCAGTCACACAAAAATCGAAAGTTCAAACACGCATGATCGGAATCAAGGAACGACTTGGAAGTGTTTGGTCTTGTAAACTACTGTTCGTAATCTAGAATTAACATTCGTGACGCGAAATGTCAAAATTCTCATCTTCTTTAATGGGATAATAATGAAGCTGCTTTGCATGTAGTTATGCCAAATGTGTTTTAAAAGACATTTGTTTTGTATGATCTGAAAATCGCGAATCAACGCTCACCAAACTTCTACTAACACGAAATTAGCAGAAGGGGCCCAAAGGGTGGCGCTTGAGAAATGAACTTCCTCTTTATAGTCTCGTAGTACGTCACTACGTTCGTGTTTGTCAAACGACAATTTGCGGATAGTTAGTATGCAAGACAAGATCCTGGCACACGCCCTTTTGACAAAAATCAGAAGCCTGGTCGTCCAACAATCAAACCGTGTGTACGAGGCCTAAGTCCGTAGGGTTCAATATCCAGTTGGCCCACCCTTTGCAGCTATAACAGCTTCAACTCTTCTGGGAAGGCTGTCCACAAGGTTTAGGAGTGTGTCTATGGGAATGTTTGACCATTCTTCTAGAAGGACATTTGTGAGGTTCAGGCACTGTTCCTCCAGCCCAAACTCGCTCATCCATGTCTTTATGGACCTTGCACACTGGTGCGCAGTCATGTTGGAACAGGAAGGGGCCACCCCCAAACTGTTCCCACAAAGTTGGGAGCATAAAATTGTCCAAAATGCCTTGGTATGCTGACGCCTTAAGAGTTCCCTTCACTGGAACTAAGTGGCCAAACCCAACCCCTGAAAAAACAACCCCACAACCATAATCCCCCCTCCACCAAATGATTTGGACAAGTGCACAAAGCAAGGTCCATAAAGACATGGATAAGCAAGTTTGGGGTGGAGGAACTTGACTGGCCTGCACAGAATCCTGACCTCAACCCGATAGAACACCTTTGGGATGAATTAGAGTGGAGACTGGAAGCCAGGTCTTCTCGCCCAACATCAGTGTCTGACCTCACAAATGCGCTTCTGGAAGAATGGTCAAACATTCCCATAGACAATCCTAAACCTTGTGGACAGTCTTGCCCGAAGAGTTGAAGCTGTTATAGCTGCAAAGGGTGGGCCAACTCAATATTGAACCCTACGGACTAAAGCCTCGTACACACGGCCGAGAATCTCGTCGCAAAAAAAACGTTGTTTTTCTCGACGGGTTTCTTGTCAAGCTTTCCTTGCATACACACTGTCAATCCAAAATCTCGTCGGTCTAAAGCGCGGTGACGTACAACACGTACGCCAGCAGTATAAAGGGGAAGTTCCATTCTCATGGCGCCACCCCTTGGGCTGCTTTTGCTAATCTCGTGTTACTGTGTGTTAGTAAAAGTTTTAGTGAGAGACGATTTGCGCTTTTCAGTCTTTGTGCTTTCAGTCCGTTACAGCGTGACGAATGTGCTATCTCCATTACGAACGCTAGTTTTACCAGAAGGAGCGCTCCCGTCTCATACTTGATTCTGACCATGCACGGTTTTTGAAGACTCGGAAAAGCTTACACACGAACGGTTTTCTCGTCCAAAAACAGTCTGACGAGAATCACGACAAGAAAAAAGAAAGCAGGTTTTCTTTTTTTCTCGTCGAGATTCACAACAGTTTTCTCGACGAGAAACCATACACACGAACTGTTTTCTCAGCAAGAAAGCTCTCCCAACAGTTTTCTTGTCGCTTCTTGCAGAGAAAACCAGTCGTGTGTACGAGGCTTGAGTCTGGGATGCCATTAAAGTTCATGTGCGTGTAAAGGCAGGTGTCCCAATACTTTTAGTAATATAGTGTATGTGTGTAACTTACTGACCAGTAACGCAGACTTTCTTTTTTAATTGATGTAAATTTGGCACTAGTTTACTGACATTGGCATACTTTTGTGTACAGGCCCTTTACAAGCAATAGACTACATTCAGATCAGTAGAAAAAAAATGTCTGAATGCCTTAAAACATGGTGCCCGTGTGGACGAGCCCTTAAGCTGGCCATAGATGTTTAGAATCTTGGCCGGTTCAGCAGGAACCGGTGGAGATTCTAGCCATCTGTGGGCAGGCTGATTGTACCCAACGATCGACTTGAGTACAACCAGGATGTCAGATTTTTAATGCGATTATTGCCAGCGTTTGTTCTCCCAGGAGGGACAGCTCACCGCCAGGAGGACACCATAGCTCCGCAGAAGGGATTCCCCCATCAACACTGACTGTGTTAATGGGGGAATCAAACGATTTTCTTTCCTGCAACCACTGGTTGCAAGAAAGAAAATCACACCTGTAGCACACAGACCCCCTTTTACCTGCCTTGTTCTTCGGCTCTTCGCAGGAAGAAGGGGCACACCTCGCCACAAGCCCGTACCCTCCTGTATTAAGAGGTTGAGCGGTGTTGTTGGTGGGTCATTTCACAGTTGAGCCAGAAAATGTTTTCTCACCTCTGTGGATAACAGATTTGAGTACTTGTTTCCCCCA
This sequence comes from Rana muscosa, assembly GCA_029206835.1. Classification (NCBI taxonomy): domain Eukaryota; kingdom Metazoa; phylum Chordata; class Amphibia; order Anura; family Ranidae; genus Rana; species Rana muscosa. The sequence goes on from CM055117.1 coordinate 1,068,157,527, forward strand.
GTGAATAGAATGTCCACACTTTCTAGAACTCCAACAGAGAGTTTATTTCTTCTTTCAGCAAATAACAGTCTCTTGATAGAAACAAAGGTTGGAGCAAGAAAAGGACAGCACAAGATGTGGGGAGAGGTCCAGGCACAATCTTAATCACCTCATTGTCCAGCTTCTTGAACAGACTCAAATGGATAGTCTACTTAGAACAAAACTAGCAGCCAAATGACACTCACGCTTTACTCAAGGTCTCTGCCACAGACCTGGTGAAATTGACCTTGGCCTAGGGAGAAGACATCCCTCCGGAGAATTACCGGGACCCTTTCCTTCACCGTGACTACCGCATCAGTCCTTCGGAATGGTTCCTCACCCGGCCTCCTCTACTCAGATACGGGTCCCCTTGCAAGGCGGCACCCTGAGACTCCTAGATCCCCGACGGGCCCCAGCCAAAGGTGCTGGGCCCAGGCCTTTGCTGCAATTCCCGAGTCCTCGCATCCAGGACGGACAGGAACAGCAGAGTAGTACCTCACCCTGGGACTAAAGGTGCCCAGGATGGAACCGGAACAGAGAACACCCGCCCCTGGGCCTAGGATGCCCAGGAAGGACTGGAACCAGAACCAGGGGTAGGACCCCACCGACTAACCCTGAACAGGCAGTCTGCCCCTTTTATCTCCTCTCCCAGCATGCACAGCAGGTTATCCCCGCCCCACTGTAGTTTGCCGAGAGGGGACACAAAAAGCACAGCCCTGTACTAGTGGTTCAACCCTAGCCTACCATGGCAGCGCCACCTATAGGCCACAGGGAACTGTACACCAATACTCTCCCTGTGGATAAAATGGTTGTAAACCCTGATAAATCAAGGTGTTTGGGCATACTACCTCCCAAACACTCCCCTTAAATTGAGGACCCCGCTACACACCATTTATGGCCAGCTATGGTCGGAGGAGGGATTCTCTCTGTTTTGCTAATCAAAAGATCCTGTATACATTTCAGGCCAATTATGCTCTTCGTAACTTGTTAAAGTTAAGTAAAAAAATGTAAATTAAATTAATCATTAGCCTTTATAGTTCCTCTTCAAAGCTGAATTCCTCCGAACAAGCCAGAAATCATTAATGAAATACTAGGCTCCCTGCATAGCTGAGATAACGGAAAATTGAATACTCACCTTTCCGTAATTTTCCTTTCCTGGTGCCGACCCATGGCAGCATACTAATGGTTGATGGCTCCGCCCCCGGTCAACCCCCAGGACCACGTAACTCTATAAAAGAAAGAGTTACTCCCCCCTTCAGACATTCTTTGTAACTAGACTTCAGAACTTTAAGGATTATAGCAGGGAGGGTGCATGCTGCCATGGGTCGGCACCAGGAAAGGAAAATTACGGAAAGGTGAGTATTCAATTTTCCGTTTTCCTGGTGCCTTCCATGGCAGCATACTAATGGTAAATAACTCGCTTATAGGGAGGGAACTGCGATAATAAATTTTTTTAATGGCTTTTTGAAAGTGATAGTTCCAGAGTCCTTTTCCCGAAGTCTCGGGAGGTAAGGACCGCAGGATCCAAGCTATAATGCGACATAAAGGTATTGAACGATGACCAGCTAGCCGCTCTACAAATTGTCTCCGGGGAGACCCTAGCCATAGCCGCCCAGGATGATGCGATTCCTCTTGTTGAATGTGCATTCACCGCGTTTGGAACTGGAAGACCACTAGCCCGGTATGCCCTTTGAATTATCTTCACGATCCAACTGGCTAATGTTGTTTTAGAAGCTGCCAAGCCTCTTTTGGTGCCTTTGGGGATAACAAAGAGTCGTTGATCCCTTCTGAACTGCTGTGTCAGCTCCAAATAACGCTTTAGAGATCTGGCCACGTCCAGTTCATGTAGTTTTGAGGAGGATGGATCCTCTCCGAAAGCTGGGAGTACCCACTCCTGGTTGGAATGGTAGACTGAAGGCACTTTGGGGACAAATTGATGGATAGGCTGTAGGACTACCCTGTCCGGAAAAAAAGTGACGTAGGGCTCCTCTGCCCCTAGGGCTTGTATCTCTGATACTCTTCGACCCGAGGTGACAGCGATCAGGAAAACCGTTTTGCCGGTGATATCTTCCAAGGAGCACTCCTCTGTGGGTGTAAAGGGAGAGCTTGCTAAGACGTTAAGAACAACCGTTAGGTCCCATTTGGGATACAGCGTTTTCCTGGGAGGACGTAATCTTAACACCGCCTTCAAGAAACGTTCCACCAAGGGGTTTAGTGCCCAGCGTGTGTCTGTAAAGGCTGACAGGGCTGAAATATGCACTTTTAGCGTGCTGAGACCTAAGCCTAGGTCCAGGCCATTTTGCAGGAAAAGTAGGATATCTTGGACCCCAGGATTCAGAGGGTTGAAATGATTCGTTTCGGCCAGTGTAGAGAATTTTTTCCATATTCTGCAGTAGGTGGCATTAGTGGATGCCTTTCTTGCCTGTAATAACGTTTGTACCACGTCCCGAGAGCAACCTAGGTCGCCCAACCTCCTCCTTTCAACTTCCAGGCCCTCAAGTCTAGGATCTCTGGGTGCGGGTGTAGAAAAGCGCCTTGAGATAGCAGCTTGCTCGTGGGTGGGAGGGGTAATGGGTTGCCCAGGGCCATCTCTACTAAGAGCGGAAACCACGGTCTTCTCGGCCAGTAAGGAACAACCGCCAGGATGGTGACCCTCTCTAGAGTCAGTCGCTGGAGAAACCTGAGGATTAAGGGTGTCGGAGGGAAGGCGTAGCCTATCTGGAATTCCCATGGTTGGACTAGAGCATCCGCCCCTGTCGACATCGGAGATGGTGACCTCGTGAAGAAGAGAGGTGCTTTCGCGTTGTGCGGAGACGCAAAGAGATCTATCTGGGGATGCCCCAACTGTTGGCATATCCAGCTGAAAACCTGTGGGTCCAACGACCATTCGTTGTTGGATGTGAAGGATCTCGAGAGATGATCTGCCAGCTGATTCTCGGGGGCTGGAATGTAGGTAGCCTGGAGATCTAATAAATTCTTCTCGGCCCATGCAATAATTGGGGCTGCTTCGCTGGCTAGTGTATTGCTGTGTGTTCCCCCTTGATTTTGGATATAGGCTACTGCCGCTCTGTTGTCCATTTGTAATAGCACGGATTTTCCCTTGAGGAGAGGAGCCAAATGCAGGATTGCCATCCATGCTGCCCTTAGTTCCAGGATGTTGGATACCATCCCTTCCGCATTGAACCTCCATCTGCCCTGAACCAGCTGATCTTGGAGGTGTGCCCCCCAACCCAGCTGGCTTGCGTCTGATGTGATAATGGTCCATGAGATTGGGCCGAGAGGACAAGCAGCTAGTAGATTCGGAGACCTCGTCCACCACCAGAGGCTGGACTTCATCGAGGGAGTGATGGCTATCCTCTGACCGAGACGCTTTCTCCTCCACTGCTTCAGAAAACCTTGTTGAAAACCCCGTAAGTGGCTTCTGGCCCATTTTACCATCGGTATGCAGGCCGAGAGGGACCCTAGAAGGCTCAGGCAATCTGACGCTGGCATAGCGTGACTCCCCAATGCATGCTTCACCTTCTGCACCAACACCGGAATTTTGGCTGGTGGAAAGGACACTGACTTCCTCGGTGTGTTGAATAAGGCACCTAGGTATATCATTTTTTGTGTAGGTACAAACTGACTCTTCGAGTGGTTGATTAGCCATCCGAATTGTGTCAAGGTGTTCAAGACCATCTGCAGGTGCGACTGTAGAACTTCTCTGTGCTGAGACAGAATTAATATGTCGTCCAGATAGTGTAGGACTCGTATGCCCTTCTCCCGAAGGGGGGCTAAGATGGCTACCAGAACTTTGGTGAAGGTTCTGGGTGCTGATGAAATCCCGAAGGGGAGACACTGGAACTGAAAATGTAGGTTGCCTATTTGAAACCGTAGAAAATGTTGAAAGTTGTAGTGGATGGGGATGTGCAGATATGCGTCCTGGAGGTCTACAGACACCATCCAGTCCCCTGGCTGTACTGAAAGGATTACCGTGTTCAGAGACTCCATCTTGAAGTGTTCTACATAAAGGTACCTGTTTAGCCTTTTCAGGTCTAAAACCGGTCTCCAGCCCCCCGTTTTTTTGGGGACCAAGAAGACTGGGGAATAGAACCCTAAGTGCTTTTCCGATTCCGGAACCGGTAGGATTGCCCGTTGAGATAGAAGTATTTGCACGTATTGGACAAGTGTTTCCCTCTTTTGTTTTCCGGCTGGTATCTTGGTTGATTGGTAGGAGAAGGATGGAGGGCGGCATCTGAATTTCCAGAAATGTCCCTGAAGGACTGTGGATACCGCCCACTGGTCTGTACAATTTTCCACCCAAACCCGGGCAAAGGATCTGAGTCTTGCTCCCACTGGCCCGGCTTGGGTGGAGGGCGTGTCAAAAGGACTTCTGGTTTTCTATCGCCAGTGTAGGGGCCTTTGACTTTAGTTTGAGGAAAGAGGCCTGTGAGCCTTTCCAGTCCCTTCTGTATTGTTTACCCGGGCGATAAGCCCTGGAGTCTCTTGATCTCTGTTGGAAATTTGCCTGCGGAGTAAACTTCCTCCTTCTGCTCCTATCCTGGGGAATAAGACCGCTTTTCCCGCCTGTGACTCTGGATATTGCCATATCCATTTTATCTCCAAATAAGGACTTCCCGTCATACGGGATGCGACACCATGACTGTTTTGACGACGGGTCTGCTGACCATGGCTTAAGCCATAACGCTCTCCTGGCTGTGATAGAGTAAAGCATTGCTCTGGAGGAGCATCTTAGAACGTCTATGGCTGCTTCCGCCATGAAATCAGAGGTCAGCTTCAATTCATCTAGAGCTTTAATGATTTCTTCAGTATCTAGGCCACGTCTGAGGGCCAATTCAATATTATCTGTCCACACCCTGGTGGCTTTGGAGATTGAGGATAGGGCCACCGCCGGTTTGCAGGCTCCCCCCGATGCTTGGTATACTTTTTTCAGATCGGCGTCTATTCTGCGGTCTAGGACGTCTCTAAAGGAGACTGCGTCTTCTAAAGGTAGTGTTGTATTCCTAGCCAGTCGCATGACAGATGCATCTACTGACGGGACGGCATCAAAAATCTGAGCATCTCCTTCCGTTAGTGGGTAGAGTTTGGAAAAGCGGTTGAAGGCAAAGGGTCGTTTATCTACCTTCTTCCACTCCTCCAATACCACCCCCTTAATCTCCTCTATTAGGGGAAAGGCTGATTTCTTCCTGGCCAAATGTGGGAAGTATTTTCCTGCTTTATGTGGAGGTTCAGGATCTTCCTCCCACTGAATTGCATCCTTAACTGCACCAATAAAGGGTTCAATTAACCCAAAGTCGAAGGTCGATGTGCCCTCTTCTGGTATATTTCCGTCATCTTCCGAATTGAGCTCAGAATCAGGCTGGAGACTAGCTGTCTCCGCTACCCTTTGTTCAACAAGTGGGGTGGATTGATCCTGGGATGAGGCCAATTCCCTGATGGTGTCCTTGACTAATTCTTTGATTGAGCCTATGGACCCTTGTCTGTCGACCGTAGCCTCCAAAAAACACTGGCCACAGGCTAGCTTGTCTGGTAAGGCTTGCTTGCCGCATACCCAGCAATCCTTCCTCCCTGGTTGCAAAGACTTGCGCTGGGAGTCGTGTCTACTTGAGGAGTGGCGGGGTGACCTTCGGTCACTACGGGAAGCATGGGTTGAGGGTGAGCGACCCGAGCTTCTATGTCCCCCCGAACGTCCGTCACGAGAACTTCGATGAGAAGAAGTGCGGGCTGCTTCACGGCGTGGGCTATAAAGAAACAAAACAACTGGTGTTTCTATATATCCTCTAAAGTAGTAGTGCTCTTTGAATGGAAACAACTTACCTAACGTTGCAGCCCTTACCTAGTGGTATGTTGAGGATCTTTTTGATGCGGCAATACTGGGGCAGCTGTGTAAAATTTTTTAGCTAGTCAATACAGCACCGTGCAATGTCAGCGAATGTACATTTATATGTTTACCATCATTACGCTGCAAAATAACATTTTAGCATTAACACACAGGTAATTACCTTGGCTGGGTTCCATCTGGCATGTAGAATAGTTAATACTCACAGCAAGGTGTATTTTCTGACAATCTGCCATTTGATTGTGGTCCCAGGCTGTTTAAATAGGATTTTTTGCTTGGGTGTACCAAGATGGCCGCCGCGCGACTTCCTCCGGCTATTGCGCATGCGCGATTGCGTCATGCCGTGACTCCGCCCCCCGGACGAGTAAAGCTAGGTTGTGTGGGGCGCGCGAAGCGTCCACACTAGCCATAGGCATTTGCAGAAAGCAGACATTTAAATGCAGCAGTGCTAAGCTGCTTAAAGAGATCATTACCCGGGTAAAGCAATGTGTGACCCGAGGATTGTAACTGCCGCTGAGGAGAAAGTATGCTCCTGTGTGCCCTTCATGCCCAAAAAAAGATCCACAGAAAAAGGGGCTCCCACACTTATATGGCGCATTTAGCAGCCCAAGATGCGGGACTCCGTACTGCAGGAGAGCATGAACCTGCAACGGTAGCACCATGAGACGGTGAGGTAAGGCTGAATAGTGATCCTGTAGGGATTGAGGACAGGAAAAAGAATGTCTGAAGGGGGGAGTAACTCTTTCTTTTATAGAGTTACGTGGTCCTGGGGGTTGACCGGGGGCGGAGCCATCAACCATTAGTATGCTGCCATGGAAGGCACCAGGAAATCACATTTCTCAAAGCACTGCCATTTGCTTCCTGCAATCCTCAGTGGTATCCGCTGTGTCTATGGGGTTAGGTGACACCACTTTGGTATACTAAGAAAGCACAGTTTCTGGGGTCAACTTACCTCCTCGTTGCATAGAGTTTTAGAAGACTTATTAGATCAAGACATCACTTGTTGCACGTTTTTAGGTAGCTGGACACAACAGGCAACACATAGGGTTGGCACAATGTCCTCACCCCTCTGATCTTTAATTGAGTGATAGAGATGAGGACACATATTTGCCTGGGACATTTGCCTATTTTGGAGTTAGCTTCACTATTGCAACCCTCCACTAGACAGACGTGATATGAAATTTTTAGCAGTTACACAGCATGACAAGAGCCGATCTTTAATGAGACTCAATAAGAACTGCAGTTAGCATCCACGGGAAAATGAAATCATTCCAAATGTGCAGGTTTACTTATGAAAGATTTCCATTTGCTTCCTATTGCTTTTTTTGCTTTGCCTGTGTCTGACTCTTCAGCCCTGTACACACGGCCGGGAATCCCGTCAGGAAAAAAATGTCAGTTTTCCTGACAAGATTCCTGGCAAGCTTTTCTTGCAAAGCCGTGCATACAGATGGCCATTCAAAAGAACCGCCGTTCTTTTGAATGGCAAGAAAGCGGTGACGTCATCGACTACGACGAGCCTGCGCTTGTCACATTTGATGCCGTCGCCGCCATCTTGCTTCACCCTACACTACCCTTGTAAGCATGCATCCAAGTCTCATCGAGCATGCGCAGGCTTACCTGGGGACAGGTAAGCATGTAGCCTCATACACACGCATGGGTTTCTCGTCAGGAAACAGGCCGACGAGAATCCCGACGAGATCAGGTTCTCTATTTTTCTCGTCGAGATTCCCGGCAGTTTTCCCGACGAGAAAACACACACACACAACCGTTTTTTTGTGGGGGAAATAAGGACGTCAATTTTGTTTGGGAGCCACGTCGCACGACTGCACAGTTGTCAGTTAAAGCAATGCAGTGCCGAATCGCAAAAAGTGGCCTGGTCATTTGGCAGCCAAATGGTCTGGGGCTGAAGTGGTTAAGCTGAAGTTTGGGAAATGTTATTCTTCCCATGCAGTGGGGCAGTGCCTGCACTGCATGGGTTAACTGCTCGTTTTTGTCTAGGAGATTGGAGAGCCAAGAGATACACACCTAATTCTCAGATTCTCCCTGCGGTGGCGCTCCCCGTGATCTAGCGGGCAGTGGAATGTTCCTGATGTCATCACGCCCATAGACCGGCTTTGGACATTAAGATATCAGGAACATCCACAGCTGGACATAGGAGAGTGCCGTTTTCTGGAAAATCAAAGGATCAGGTGAGTATAGGCTTTGTGTTCACCCTTATACAAAACGAGCAGTTAACCCATCCAGTGTGGGCACAGCCCCACTGCATGGGAAAAAAAATTTGTTGAGTTGAACTTTAAACACCTGTTCTGCCAGCATCTGGATGTGTAGTGCTAGTCCCCTCACAGATGCTACACAACGTATGGAGCGAACGTTGACTGCTCTTATGAAGATGTTACACTGTCAGTAGAGCCATATTGAGACATATTCAACAAAAGGAAACCACAAAGCATATACACAGCTGAGGATGGGTCTATGCAATGTGCAGCCTTTGTCAGATACATATGAAGATTGAACGTAACCTGGAGTGGCCACCAACCATGGAGCCCAATGTGGAAAATGGAGCAGGCCTTGATCAGTACCTTATTATTAGGGCTGTATATAGACATGATTCTTCTCTAGACATATGTGAATGATGATACCCTTTCGTAAAAGATTTGCCCTTTGTGTACTGTGATGGCTGTAGTCAAACTGCTGCACTATTGGGGGCAATACAGGGCCTTCTTCAGCTATCTTTCAACTGAAACATGATAAAAAGGGAGATGGTTTCATGTTTTCTGAGCTATAAAGAGCCTTGTGACTCTTATCAGCATCCCCTGCTAACCTTTCCCCTTCAGTTCCCTTGTAGGAATTAGCAACCAAGGTCCAGGAATGAACTAGAGAAGGAAAAACCTTAACACATTTTTTACATATTGAGGCTTGGTGCTGCCCAGTGCCCACTCTAACCCTGCTGTCCTAGACCTTGGTACAATTATGGTACGGTATATCCATTTTATTTGATTCTATTTTTTTCAGTTCTATTCTTTTCTTTTATATTCTATTGGGCAGCCTAAGCCTATGAGTCATCATCTTATTTCACTTTGTTTTACCTTACTGTATTTATTGCAATATGTTTCCATTTCAAATTCCAATTCATTTTCAAATTCCAATTCAAAATTATTTTTGAATTCAAATTAATTTACAAATTTGAATTTGGATACTTTGTTTCATTATAAATTATTTTGAATTAATTGAAATTTGTAACTGTTGTGATTCGGAAGTTCAGATACATCCGAATCTCCAAAAAACAAAAATTGTGTCCAAATTTGGATTAGTAACAAAACGAATCATACATGTCTAATGATAGCTTGCTGGTGGCCAAAGCTATTTGTGACTATTCAAACAGACAGCGATCACCACAGGTAATGGCTGGCTGTGTGAACAGTCGCAAATAGCTGCGGCCACCGGCGTCCTGTCATTAGAGTAAACGGGGCTGGTGGCCGCCACTAGCCGCTAACAGCCAAATCAGGAATCGGAAGATTTCTACCACTGCAATTTGCACTGGCCCAAATCGCCGGTGTGAATGTAGCCTTACTGATAAATCACTGTCTGGGGGCAGGGACGTGACCTAGTTGTGTTTCAAAACTGCAGCAGAGGAAAGTCAGGTCACTAGGCTGTATATCTCAGGACTGGATTTTGACGGACCCCGATACTCAAGAGGAGTATGTCTATCATATAAACTTCCGTTGCCCGGTAACAGAACAATCCAAAATCCCACAGCCCACCCAGTCACTAGTCAGGACACAGTGTAGGGTGGTGAAAAACATAAGGCTGTTTATTGAAAACTCACAGAGAATTTATATACCACACAAAATCAGATAAAAGCTTGATCACATTATCGTATGCAAAGGAAACTGTATACAGGAATATAATCAGATAAAATCAGATAAAAGCTTGATCACATTATCGTATGCAAAGGAAACTGTATACAGGAATATAATTAACATAACTAAGGAACAACCAAAATATACTATATGTCAATTCACATCTAGCAACTAATAGCTGACAGTGAAATAATTAACATGAGCTAATAACTTGGCACTTGAACCAGCCTAGGTAACCAGACCATTTGGCACCTACAACCCTTAATACAAAGTCATGTACAATACACATTATTACAAGTATAAACACAGAGGTGAGAAGACAGACAGAAACAATAGGGTATCCAATTAACAGTGGGGTGAAGATACTTAGGAGGCACATTATGGGGGAGACCTACTTACAATAAACACATTATTGCAATGACATTATCTACAGTCATTGCTGGTTTGAGGCATAGAGGCCCCAAATATGTATATGAAACCTCCAGTTCCCAGAGTCTGTGTGTTTTGGGGAGATATGGACTTGAATCCAAACAAGACCACTCCACAGACCCCCCCGGCACACACATCCCAAAGAGTAGTGTTCTATTAAAACCAGGGCCCATAGTCCGTAGGCAAGAGGCCACCCTGCAGTCCCCTCCAAAAGCCTCTGTCCTGGCTGGGTCTGCCACATGGATGAAAAGAAATACAAATCCTGTGGTGGTTTAAAAAAACTCCCATATCTGTATTTCTATGGTGTATTTAGGTTTTATAGGGAATCAACTTATATACCTTTTTTTCTCAAAAGTGGAGATTTATTTTGACTCCTGAGCCTCTGGTGGGTTGTTAATGCTGGGTGGACTGACCCTTTAAATCATTTTTCTCTTAGATGTTATTTCTCAACCTTCCTAATACCACCAGCTATGGATATACATCTCACAGCAGTCAACACTTTAGAGATTCGTAGTTTTACCAAGCTGTCACGGAATTAATGATTTATGCCGTCCTTGCTTGGATTTATGGCTTCCTGTTGAAATGTTTAAAAGAAATGAATGCCCTGTTGTGGCCTTAATAACCCTGGTGATGCGTGTCTGGGGATCCTTGACACTCGGTTAAAAAAATACAGCTGCAGGCTAGGCGGGGGGGCATCTAGGATGGGCGGTTGTGATGTTCACACTGCGATCCTGAAAGACTATTGTCAACGAATGTCAATGTGATTCCCGTAATTTTGGTGTAAACTGCCTGAGCATGATTTTGCTTCTCAAATCCAGAGTATAAAATCCTGGCACACCAGCGGGGAACTGCATCCTCAGCTGCTGCAGTAAAGGGAATGTTTTGCGTAATAATTGTATATATTCATTTACGTTTTCATTATCCGTTATTTTGACGTGCATTTGGAATTATAATCCCATGACTCGTTTATGCTTTGCTTGTTTGCTGTGCCATATTTTTTTTTTTATCCTTATATTACACTTACAGGTTCATAGGTGCCCCCAATTTTGGGCGTAGAGGATTTGCTCTTGCGCTGTCCTTGCTTATGGCATACCGTGTCCATAGGCTTGGACTATGAGAGAAAGAATCAAGGTACGGGTGCTGTGCTATTCTACAGTAAACACAGCATGGATATGAAATGAGCAAAAAAATTACTTGACTATAGTATTTAATATCAATAAAAGATACTAAAATATAATGGCCCTCCCTTTTAGTACAAGCAGAAGTCCGCATTGTAGGAAGACCTGTGTGCCTGCTTTATGTAAGAAGCCCTGTTCAGCATTCACAATACAACCAGTAACGTTACGTGAGGGGTTAACTGGCTCTGTATTGTCCAACTAACATTGCCATGGTTGCACTACGCATCCAATCAGAGTGGCCAGCGGACGTGTGCACCAATGAGGGCAGCGCAATTGCGAACCTCGTGATGAAGAACTTCCGCCCACAACAGCACTAGACGTGGATGGTCCAGTGCGCATGCGTGATGACGCGGACGCACTGACGCCATCCAGACGTCGATGGGCGGGATGGATGCATTACTTAAATCCGGTCGCAGGTAACGCTGGTCACGCCCTCAGAAGAAGTCAGGAAGTGACGAAACGTCAGGGCGTGACCAGCAAACCAAGCAGACCGGAAGTGAAGCTGTATGCGCTCCACGACTTGCAGTACCAGGAGGACGCCAGGGGCGCTCATCAAGTGGCAAGTTTAAAGCGCCAACAGCGCTCATTATATACAAACGCCTGTTTACTATTGAGCTTTGGTACATGCATTTTGTAAAGGGGATTGTGGGGATTGATTGTTAAATAAAATTTGCAAACAATATTGCCCTATGTGGATTTGTTTTCCCCTTACATATGCAAGCGGTGTCCAAGTTTAAAGTTGCAGTCACATGGAATGAGGATGGTTTATACATGCCTTTTTTGATCTATTATCTGGTGAGTGCATCCCCATAGGGGGACTGTTTTTACCCCCCACGTGGTGAATCACATCTGGGTGAAAAGAAGCACTGAAACTAGGATCAAGTAGAACCAAACCCACCATTCACTATCATCATCACCGATATATTCAATTATATAGAAGACGCACAAATGAACATTGTTTGTCCGTAGCGCTGCTACAGTTTTATTCTGAACTTTTTTATGGGAGTTTTTATATGACTGTGTTTTATATAGTATTTAATATGGCTTGTATTGACTCCTATATCAAAACCCCACCCTTCCAGTATAATAACCACACCACAACAGAATGGAGTTAAATTGGCTATAGGAGCCTTTTTATTAACCAAAATATAAATAACAGATAATTAACTGATCAATAACATAATAACCTGAACATACAGTGTATTAAAGAATGGAGCCACAAGGTCCTAATAGGCATCAAAACCAAGACAGTATTGAAAAGGGGGCGCTCTAATAAGTGCAAATAAAAAGTGCAACAACTGAATCATAAACCAGTAATTCATAATTGCTCTGCAAAACAATAGTAAAACCATAAAAAAAAGACTTGTACAAAGTGACACACAGCTAGTGTCAATTGTTAAAAGTCCATTTGTGATAATTCTGATGCATAGATTACAATCTTCTAATTCCTTGATTATTGAACAATACACCTTCACCAGAATAAATCACCCAAAGTGTTCGATATGTGGGTTCTGCTTACCAGATGGTTTTGACCTCTTTAATTAAAGCGGTTGTATACCCTTTTTTTTACTTTTACCTACAGGTAAGCCTATAATAAGGCTTACCTGTAGGTAAAAAGAATATCTCCTAAACATGTAATGAGCCACTGATTTCAGCGGCGCATGCGCTCCTGGGTTTCTCGGCTGAAAGTCCGGCAGACGCTGAACCTTGCCGGAAAGAAGTCTCCCGCGCACATGCGCAGGAGTGACGACATCGCGGCTCTGGCCACTCACAGCGCCGGAGCCGTGATATCCGGAAGACACGTCGAGGCAAAATGTTCGCACCTGCGACGCCTCGTTCTAAGGTAAGTATTTCATAATAAGCTAGTATGCGGTGCATACTAGCTCATTATGCCCTTTGCCTTACAGGTTAAAAAAAATAATAATCTGCGGGTTTACTACCGCTTTAAAAAGTAGGTCAATTGCACTTTAGCAAGATAATGCTTGCTGCAATAGTGGAGACTGTTACGGTAATTCAATCCCTCAGCCGACAGACATTATAGATGGGATATGTGGAAGAAAATTTGGAACCAATAGTGTAATCCCGTTTATTTAAAAAATCAATAAAATACAAATGCCAAGTGGCTGCTTACATATAGGCTGATAGCGTAGCTGGAGATCGAATGGTGCTCTCACTCGTGGTTTGGTGTGCGCTCAACCGTCAAAGGGAGACGACCAGAGGGACCGGAAGTAGCGTGACCAAGTACCGCTTCGACGTACGTTTCGTGTGTTTCACGTCATCAGGAAGCGTACTTGGTCACAGATGGGCGTATGTTTAAATTGTGTGAGTGAGCTCACAGTCAGGGACGGAGATAACATAATTAACAGCCTCATTGCCGGTTTACAAGGAATCAGCAGAGGAAACACTACGGTTTATGCTATACAAGCCAAGTAGACATAAATGTGAACATTAATACATTAAAAGTGCATCTATTATATTAGATAAGATATTATTACCATATATTTTATTAAAAAACTATTAACAGTAGTAAAAAAAAAGTCACTTCATTAGTAAGACCCAAAAAATGGCACGACGAACGTAGGGAAGGTGAATGGCTCAATATTACATCTAAAACTCATTGGGAAATTAGTGTCAATATGTAAATTAGTCGTTCGTTAGGAAGCAGTTCAAATCCAGCTCGATATTCATACCGAGGGGCTGCATCGTCCACAATCGATGCAGCCACTGGGTTTTCGTTTTGAGAGACTGTTTTAGTTAGATTAGTACCCCTCCAATGTCTAGTAATTCTATCGATCCCATAAAAGGTTAGTAGTTGGGGATCACTATTGTGACACAACCGAAAATGTTTTGATACACTGTTTGCAACATGTTCGTTGATTCGGCCCATACACACGATCAGACTTTTTGACAACAAACCTCCGACGGACCTGTTTTAGCGGACAATCCGACCGTGTGTACGGTCCATCAGACAAACTTTTTTGCTTTTTCCTCTGAACAAATGTTCGCTGTGCAAACAGACAAACTTTCCGGCAACAAATGTCCGATGGAGAAAAATCCGATCGTGTGTACACAAGTCCATCGGACTAAAGTCCAAAGTACAAATACGCATGCTCAGAACCAATGCTAAAGAACAGACAGCAATAGCAGAAGTTGCCCAAAGGGTGGCGCTAAAGAGCAGGAAAACCACGTAGTACGTCTATTACGTCACTACGTTCGTGTTTGTTGCCGTGTGTATGCATACCAAGTTCACGGCCAACGCTCTTCAGACAGAAATCCACGGAAAAGCCTGATGGAAGTCCGATCGTGTATATGAAGCTTTAGTTGTCGGGTGGTTCTACCCACATATTGAAATGAACATGGGCACTCCAACACATATGTCACATGGTCGGAATTGCAAGTGATTAATGGTTTAATAGTGAATTCTTGTTGAGTTACTGTTGAAAGGAATTTACTGATTTTCCTTTCCTTTTCGCTTAGTAGTACGGCAGGCCTTACACCTCGTACAGCAGTTGCATTGCTATGGGGGTGCGAGGGGTGCGGTGCGAGGGGTGCGGCCCGCACCCGGGTGACACCCTCCAGAGGGTGACACCAGGCTCGCCTCAGACTGGCACCGGCGTCGCATTGAGAGGGGCTCTGCTCAGTGGCTTCCTCCTCCCCTTCCGGGATCTTCTCTGCTCCACGATATGTGCAGGGGGAGGGACTGGGGGAGGAGGGAGTGAGGCAGAGAGACAGGGTGCCCTGGTCCGACTCCGATCATCCATTACACCCCCCACACGCCGCGGCCACAATCCCAACACTGTCCCCGGTGCTAAGGGGTGCTTTTTTGGGGTTAGAGAGGATTTTAAGTTTGACACCCCGAGCACAATTCCTCTCCCCTCCCAAAGCACCTCCTAGCACATATCCTCTAACCCAGTGGTCATCAACCCTGTCCTCAGGGCCCACTGACAGGCCAGGTTTGCAAGATAACTGAAATAAATCACAAGTGATATAATTTCCTGCTCAGTGATTTCAGTATTCTAGTCTTCATCTCCCCAAGGTAATACATAAAACCTGGCCTGTTAGTGGGCCCTGAGGTTGATGACCACTGCTCTAACCCCCAAAACAAAGATCCCATCCTGGCTCCATCAACCCCCCTGATCCCATTCCGGCTCCATCCACCTCCTTGATCCCATCCCTGCTCCATTCACCCCCTGATCCCATCCCTGCTCCATCCACCCCCCCAATCCCATCCCTGCTCCGTCCACCCCCCCGATCCCATCCTGGCTCCATCTACCTCCCCCCGATTCCATCCCGGCTCCATCCATGCCCCCTGATCCCATCCTGGCTCCATCCAACCCCCTGATCCCATCCCGGCTCCCCCCCCGATCCCATCCTGGCTCCATCCATCCCCCCCATCCCATTCCGGCTCCATCCATTTCCCTGATCCTATTCCGGCTCTATCCACCACCCCGATCCTAACCCAGCTCCATCCATTGTGGCATGTTAGAGGGGGGAGAGCTGCACCGACGCACTAGCCTGTTTGGTGTCGGGTGGGGGTGACACCATGTTTTACCGCACCAGGTTACACCAACCCTAGTGACGCCACTGTCGTACAGTAATGAAAACCTGACCCATTCAAAAAAGTGAGGGGTTTCTTTGGAGTGTCCGGAACGTTGGGTGGTTTGTTGGTTTTCTATCTAGTTAGGGGTAGCAGCCATCACAATATTTACTCACATAGTATACTTAGTTAATTGGCGTGAAGTATCTATATATATTTTTTTAGTATATATATATATATTTTTTTTTTCAAAACCAAGACAGTACCTGTGTGTCACTTCTCAGGCCTCCAGCGGCAAAATCACCAACTCTGAGACAACTCACAGGTACACATACACCAACTGGGAGCCTACCTCAGACGGGTCCCTACACTATACCTTTTTTGTGCCCATATGAACCTAAAAGGACCTTGCACCCCGCCAATTGCCATACCCGGCTCCCCACAACCCAATTCCCCAAAACGAAAAAACAAAACCACCAAATGTAGGGCGGGAGGGTGGAAAGTTGTTCCCTACTTGCTGACCTCCGTCTGAAGAGCACCCCTTCTGGTCAACCAACCACTTCCCCAAAGCTCCACCCAGCTCTGACCATACTTCAATCAGCCATCTACCTCACTTGTACAGCAACAGCCCAAACCTTTATTCCCTTCCTGTGTCCAAGACCCTTTAACCCCTGTCATGCCGGCCCTCCGTCTATTGCCTTGTGGTTTTACTCCGGGCCTCTCTATTTTTCGAGGTTGCATCAAGAGAAAATGTGTGGAAAGAATAACAGTTTGTTTTCTTTAGAAAGCAACCACAACCTGAGTAGAAAAGCCTGTCCCTTGCCAACATGCAGCACATGGGGACCCTTGCCCTGTGTGTGGAAGCAATTGTTTTCTTGAAAAATCGAATTTCTTCATCAATTTAGGTCAATATGTTATCTGCAAAAAAAAAATGGAAAAAAAAAATCCCAATAAGCGTATATTGATTTGTTTGCGCAAATGTTATACCATTTGCAAACTATGGGATATATTTATGGAATTTTCTATTTCTTTTACTAGTAATGGCGCGATCAGTGATTTTTAGCAGGACTGCGACATTGCGGCGGACAAATCTGAAACTAAGTGACACTTTTTGGGGACCAGCGACACAAATACAGTAATCAATGCTAAAAAAATGCACTGTCACTGTACTAATGACACCGGCAGGGAAGGAGTTAACATCAGGGGCGATCAAAGGGTTAAATATGTTCCCTGGGAGTGCTTTCTAACTGTGGGGGGAGGTGCTTTGACTGGGGGAAGACAGAGATCTGTGATATTATTATTATTATTATTATCAGGATTTATGTTTGCTTATGACATGACATTTATGACATGTTTAGCAGAAACACAAGATCTCCATCTTCCCCTATGACAAAACAACAATCTGCCTTGTTTACATAGGCAGACCACCATTCTGTCTGCCTCGAGAATGATCGGCGGGTCCCGGTAGACATCGGGTCCACCGGACCTGCTGATTGGCTCTCTCTGTGTCCCCTGTGCTCTCCCCCAACCTGAAGAAAAAAATCCCGTACAGGTATGTGATTTCGCGCTGAAGGGCCGCCCTGTCGCAGTATATATGTGTGGGGTGGCACGGAAGCAGGGATAGGACGACTTTTAAATAATGATATGGGGAGATTTTTTGAAAATGTTTACTGTTGCTGTATATTGTTTAAGGCATTAATGTGTTCATGCAAACTTGACGAGGTAATAAAGGTCCATTTTAAAGAAATATAAATGTTTGTAGTAAATAGGGATGAGCTTTGTGTTCGAGTCGAACATACGTTCGACTTGAACATCGGCTGTTCGATCGTTCGACGAAGAACGAACGATTTGGGCCGTTAGCGCCAAATTCGAGTGACGCGAACGGCCCACAATGCACTACGCCATCGCAGTGTCATCCAGGCGCTGTGATTGGCCAAGCATGCACTGTGACCCCGCATGCTTGGCCAATCACAGCGCCGGCAGCGAGGAGAGCAATGATTGGCCACAGGCAGGATGCCTGTGGCCAATTATTGCTGAGGGGGTTTAGTACACGCCCCACACTATAAAAGGCCGCCAGCGCGGCGGCCTTGTGTAGTGTGTTCCGGAGCAGGGAAAGAGAAGCATAGGCAGGGACAGTGTCATTTTTTTTCCTTTACTAATCCTGGATTGCTTGTGTTTAGGGACAGAGAAGGATAGGTAGGGAGAGTGTCAGTGTGTTATTCTGTGCTAAACCTTGTTTGTAGGGACAGAGAAGGACAGTGAGGGAAAGTGTCAGTGTGCTATTCTGTGCTAAACCTTGTTTGTAGGGACAGAGAAGGACAGTGAGGGAAAGTGTCAGTGTGCTATTCTGTTCTAAACCAATCTTGCTGAACCATATTTGAAATCCTTGAGTTTAGGGACAGAGAGGTACAGTGAGGGAAAGTGTCAGTGTGCTATTCTGTTCTAAACCAATCTTGCTGAACCATATTTGAAATCCTTGAGTTTAGGGACAGAGAAGGACACTCGTGGAAACTATCAGTGTGCTATTCTGTGCTAATCCTTGTTTGTAGGGACAGAGAAGGACAGTGAGGGAAACTGTCAGTGTGCTATTCTGTTCTAAACCAATCTTGCTGAACCATATTTGAAATCCTTGAGTTTAGGGACAGAGAAGGACACTCGTGGAAACTATCAGTGTGCTATTCTGTGCTAAATCTTGTTTGTAGGGACAGAGAAGGACAGTGAGGGAAACTGTCAGTGTGCTATTCTGTTCTAAACCAATCTTGCTGAACCATATTTGAAATCCTTGAGTTTAGGGACAGAGAGGTACAGTGAGGGAAAGTGTCAGTGTGCTATTCTGTTCTAAACCAATCTTGCTGAACCATATTTGAAATCCTTGAGTTTAGGGACAGAGAAGGACACTCGTGGAAACTATCAGTGTGCTATTCTGTGCTAATCCTTGTTTGTAGGGACAGAGAAGGACAGTGAGGGAAACTGTCAGTGTGCTATTCTGTTCTAAACCAATCTTGCTGAACCATATTTGAAATCCTTGAGTTTAGGGACAGAGAAGGACACTCGTGGAAACTATCAGTGTGCTATTCTGTGCTAAATCTTGTTTGTAGGGACAGAGAAGGACAGTGAGGGAAACTGTCAGTGTGCTATTCTGTTCTAAACCAATCTTGCTGAACCATATTTGAAATCCTTGAGTTTAGGGACAGAGAAGGACACTCGTGGAAACTATCAGTGTGCTATTCTGTGCTAAATCTTGTTTGTAGGGACAGAGAAGGACAGTGAGGGAAACTGTCAGTGTGCTATTCTGTTCTAAACCAATCTTGCTGAACCATATTTGAAATCCTTGAGTTTAGGGACAGAGAGGTACAGTGAGGGAAAGTGTCAGTGTGCTATTATGTTCTAAACCAATCTTGCTGAACCATATTTGAAATCCTTGAGTTTAGGGACAGAGAAGGACACTCGTGGAAACTATCAGTGTGCTATTCTGTGCTATATCTTGTTTGTAGGGACAGAGAAGGACAGTGAGGGAAACTATCAGTGTGCTATTCTGTGCTAAACCAATCTTGCTGAACCATATTTGAAATCCTTGAGTTTAGGGACAGAGAAGAACACTCGTGGAAACTATCAGTGTGCTATTCTGTGCTAAATCTTGTTTGTAGGGACAGAGAAGGACAGTGAGGGAAACTATCAGTGTGCTATTCTGTGCTAAACCAATCTTGCTGAACCATATTTGAAATCCTTGTGTTTAGGGACAGAGAAGGATAGGCAGGGGACAGTGTCAGTGTCATTGTTGCTAAGCCTCCTGCACAGTATACACCTGAAGGTAGCCCTTATTGCTGTTTTTCCCATCTCCCTGCAGGCCATCCATTAAAATGTCTGGAAGGCAAACAAGGAGAGGCAGACAGTCAGGAGGCAAAAAAAGAGGGCAAGCAAGCTCTGTGTCTGGGGGCAACAGTGCTGGTCGTGGACGCGGTGCATTGTCATCAGCACATGGCCATGGGACACGCTTGTCCTTCTTTTCGGCAGCTGGACATGTTGAGCCACATCATGCCGAAGACTTGGTAGAGTGGATGACCAAGCCCACCTCATCCTCCTCATCCTCTCTCACCCAGGCTCAGGGTACTGGCAAAGCAGCTGCCAAAGCGTCCTCTTCTCTGGTATCATTATCTTCATTAGTCAATCCTTCCCTAGACCCACCATGTCCTCCTCCTGAGGAGTCCCCCGAACTGTTTGAGCACAGTGTTGGGTACATGCTCCAGGAGGATGCCCAGCGTTTCGAAGGATCTGATGATGATACCCAGCTAGAGGAAGGCAGTAGCGTGAGAGCAGAGAGAGGGGATGCTCAAGAAGGACACCAATCTGGCAGTCATGCTCCAGCAGCTGCAGCATACTGCCAGATTGGCTCCAGTGATGAGGAGGGAGGGGATGATGAGGTCACTGACTCCACGTGGGTGCCTAATAGGAGAGAGGAGGAGGAGGAGGATGAGGAGGAGGCACATCTCCAACGAGACAGGATGCCCTTGGGTGGCCAGCGTATGGGCAGCACACCGACGGAATCACACCGCAGAGCTCCGCCTGTGCAGGGCGCTGCCTCTGCCCGTCATTCAAAAAGTTCTTTGGTGTGGGCCTTTTTTGAGGCGAGTGCATCAGATCGCACAGCTGCTGTTTGCAACATATGTCTCAAGTGTATATCGCGTGGCCAAAACATCAGCCGCTTGGGCACCACATGCTTGATCAGACATATGTTGACCTGCCATGCAGCTCGTTGGCAAGCCTACCTTAAAGACCCACACCAAAGAACAAAGCGGACCTCTCCTTGCACCGCATCAGCTGGGATCTCCAACCCCACTATACCTTCAGTCCTCTCTGAAACCTGCACTGAGAGGAATGAAGGTGTAGAATTAGGTGTGTCACAGCCAAGTACTTGCGGCCACTCTGCTAGCAGTACACCGACGTCCGATTCTAGCAGGCAAATTTCCCTGCCCCAGCTGCTGGACCGTTGAAAGAAGTTCACTCCCAGCCATCCACATGCCCAGCGGTTGAATGCTAGCTTGGCTAAATTGCTAGCGCTTCAACTGCTGCCTTTTCAGTTGGTAGACTCGGCCCCCTTCCGTGAGTTTGTGCAATGTGCGGTTCCTCAGTGGCAGGTTCCCAAACGCCACTTTTTTTCACGGAAGGCGATTCCGGCTCTCTACAGGCATGTGGAAGGCAATGTCTTGGCCTCGCTGGACAGGGCGGTCAGCGGTAAGGTGCATATTACCGCTGACTCATGGTCCAGCAGGCATGGACAGGGACGTTACCTTTCTTTCACGGCCCATTGGGTCACTCTTTTGGCAGCTGGGAAGGATGCAGGACAAGGTGCAGTAGTGTTGGAGGTTGTTCCACCCCCACGCCTCCAAAATGCTACTACTGGTTGTGACACACCTCTCTCCTCCACCCCCTCCTCTTCTTCTTCCTCCATGGCCTCTTCCTGTGCTTTGTCCTCGGAACCAGCGGTGCTCCGTAGGCGTTCAAGGGGCTACGCAAGTACGCAGGCAAAAAGATGCCATGCCGTGCTTGCGCTGGTGTGTTTGGGGGACAGGAGCCACACTGGGGCAGAGGTCCTGTCTGCTCTGCAGGGGCAGGCCGAGAGGTGGTTGACGCCACGCCAGCTTAAGCCAGGAATGGTGGTTTGCGACAATGGCACCAACCTCCTCTCCGCTAGGGATGAGCTTCGTGTTCGAGTCGAACATACGTTCGACTCGAACATCGGCTGTTCGATCGTTCGACGAAGATCGAACGATTTGGGCCGTTCGCGCCAAATTCGAGTGACGCGAACGGCCCACAATGCACTACGCCATCGCAGTGTCATCCAGGCGCTGTGATTGGCCAAGCATGCACTGTGACCCCGCATGCTTGGCCAATCACAGCGCCGGCAGCGAGGAGAGCAATGATTGGCCACAGGCAGGATGCCTGTGGCCAATTATTGCTGAGGGTGTTTAGTACACGCCCCACACTATAAAAGGCCGCCAGCACGGCGGCCTAGTGTAGTGTGTTCCGGAGCAGGGATAGAGCAGCATAGGCAGGGACAGTGACTTTTATTTCTTTCTTGCTTAACCTGGATTCCTTTAGTTTAGGGAAAGAGAAGGATAGGTAGGGAGAGTGTCAGTGTGTTTTGTGCTTGTGCTATATTGTGCTTAAAAAAAACATTTTTTCTAGGGACAGAAAACTGTAGGTAGGGAGAGTGTCAGTTTCTTTCACTGTCAAAGTCCTTGTTTCCAGGGACCTGGAAGGACAGTGAGTGAATTCTCCTTGTGCTAAATTGTGCTTAAAAAAACATTTTTTCTAGGGACAGAAAACTGTAGGTAGGGAGAGTGTCAGTTTCTTTCACTGTCAAAGTCCTTGTTTCCAGGGACCTGGAAGGACAGTGAGTGAATTCTCCTTGTGCTAAATTGTGCTTAAAAAAAACATTTTTTCTAGGGACAGAAAACTGTAGGTAGGGAGAGTGTCAGTTTCTTTCACTGTGAAAGTCCTTGTTTCCAGGGACCTGGAAGGACAGTGAGTGAATTCTCCTTGTGCTAAATTGTGCTTAAAAAAAACATTTTTTCTAGGGACAGAAAACTGTAGGTAGGGAGAGTGTCAGTTTCTTTCACTGTCAAAGTCCTTGTTTCCAGGGACCTGGAAGGACAGTGAGTGAATTCTCCTTGTGCTAAATTGTGCTTAAAAAAAACATTTTTTCTAGGGACAGAAAACTGTAGGTAGGGAGAGTGTCAGTTTCTTTCACTGTCAAAGTCCTTGTTTCCAGGGACCTGGAAGGACAGTGAGTGAATTCTCCTTGTGCTAAATTGTGCTTAAAAAAAACATTTTTTCTAGGGACAGAAAACTGTAGGTAGGGAGAGTGTCAGTTTCTTTCACTGTCAAAGTCCTTGTTTCCAGGGACCTGGAAGGACAGTGAGTGAATTCTCCTTGTGCTAAATTGTGCTTAAAAAAAAAAAAATTTCTAGGGACAGAAAACTGTAGGTAGGGAGAGTGTCAGTTTCTTTCACTGTGAAAGTCCTTGTTTCCAGGGACCTGGAAGGACAGTGAGTGAATTCTCCTTGTGCTAAATTGTGCTTAAAAAAACATTTTTTCTAGGGACAGAAAACTGTAGGTAGGGAGAGTGTCAGTTTCTTTCACTGTCAAAGTCCTTGTTTCCAGGGACCTGGAAGGACAGTGAGTGAATTCTCCTTGTGCTAAATTGTGCTTAAAAAAAACATTTTTTCTAGGGACAGAAAACTGTAGGTAGGGAGAGTGTCAGTTTCTTTCACTGTCAAAGTCCTTGTTTCCAGGGACCTGGAAGGACAGTGAGTGAATTCTCCTTGTGCTAAATTGTGCTTAAAAAAAACATTTTTTCTAGGGACAGAAAACTGTAGGTAGGGAGAGTGTCAGTTTCTTTCACTGTGAAAGTCCTTGTTTCCAGGGACCTGGAAGGACAGTGAGTGAATTCTCCTTGTGCTAAATTGTGCTTAAAAAAAACATTTTTTCTAGGGACAGAAAACTGTAGGTAGGGAGAGTGTCAGTTTCTTTCACTGTCAAAGTCCTTGTTTCCAGGGACCTGGAAGGACAGTGAGTGAATTCTCCTTGTGCTAAATTGTGCTTAAAAAAAACATTTTTTCTAGGGACAGAAAACTGTAGGTAGGGAGAGTGTCAGTTTCTTTCACTGTCAAAGTCCTTGTTTCCAGGGACCTGGAAGGACAGTGAGTGAATTCTCCTTGTGCTAAATTGTGCTTAAAAAAAACATTTTTTCTAGGGACAGAAAACTGTAGGTAGGGAGAGTGTCAGTTTCTTTCACTGTGAAAGTCCTTGTTTCCAGGGACCTGGAAGGACAGTGAGTGAATTCTCCTTGTGCTAAATTGTGCTTAAAAAAAACATTTTTTCTAGGGACAGAAAACTGTAGGTAGGGAGAGTGTCAGTTTCTTTCACTGTGAAAGTCCTTGTTTCCAGGGACCTGGAAGGACAGTGAGTGAATTCTCCTTGTGCTAAATTGTGCTTAAAAAAAACATTTTTTCTAGGGACAGAAAACTGTAGGTAGGGAGAGTGTCAGTTTCTTTCACTGTCAAAGTCCTTGTTTCCAGGGACCTGGAAGGACAGTGAGTGAATTCTCCTTGTGCTAAATTGTGCTTAAAAAAAACATTTTTTCTAGGGACAGAAAACTGTAGGTAGGGAGAGTGTCAGTTTCTTTCACTGTCAAAGTCCTTGTTTCCAGGGACCTGGAAGGACAGTGAGTGAATTCTCCTTGTGCTAAATTGTGCTTAAAAAAAACATTTTTTCTAGGGACAGAAAACTGTAGGTAGGGAGAGTGTCAGTTTCTTTCACTGTCAAAGTCCTTGTTTCCAGGGACCTGGAAGGACAGTGAGTGAATTCTCCTTGTGCTAAATTGTGCTTAAAAAAAACATTTTTTCTAGGGACAGAAAACTGTAGGTAGGGAGAGTGTCAGTTTCTTTCACTGTGAAAGTCCTTGTTTCCAGGGACCTGGAAGGACAGTGAGTGAATTCTCCTTGTGCTAAATTGTGCTTAAAAAAAACATTTTTTCTAGGGACAGAAAACTGTAGGTAGGGAGAGTGTCAGTTTCTTTCACTGTCAAAGTCCTTGTTTCCAGGGACCTGGAAGGACAGTGAGTGAATTCTCCTTGTGCTAAATTGTGCTTAAAAAAAACATTTTTTCTAGGGACAGAAAACTGTAGGTAGGGAGAGTGTCAGTTTCTTTCACTGTGAAAGTCCTTGTTTCCAGGGACCTGGAAGGACAGTGAGTGAATTCTCCTTGTGCTAAATTGTGCTTAAAAAAAACATTTTTTCTAGGGACAGAAAACTGTAGGTAGGGAGAGTGTCAGTTTCTTTCACTGTCAAAGTCCTTGTTTCCAGGGACCTGGAAGGACAGTGAGTGAATTCTCCTTGTGCTAAATTGTGCTTAAAAAAAACATTTTTTCTAGGGACAGAAAACTGTAGGTAGGGAGAGTGTCAGTTTCTTTCACTGTCAAAGTCCTTGTTTCCAGGGACCTGGAAGGACAGTGAGTGAATTCTCCTTGTGCTAAATTGTGCTTAAAAAAAACATTTTTTCTAGGGACAGAAAACTGTAGGTAGGGAGAGTGTCAGTTTCTTTCACTGTCAAAGTCCTTGTTTCAAGGGACAGAGAAGGACACCTGAAGGTAGCCCTTATTGCTTTTTTCCCATCTCCCTGCAGGCCATCTATTAGAATGTCTGGAAGGCAAACAAGGAGAGGCAGACAGTCAGGAGGCAATAAAAGAGGGCAAGCAGGCTCTGTGTCTGGGGGCAACAGTGCTGGTCGTGGACGCGGTGCATTGTCATCAGCACATGGCCATGGGACACGCTTGTCCTTCTTTTCGGCAGCTGGACATGTTGAGCCACATCATGCCGAAGACTTGGTAGAGTGGATGACCAAGCCCTCCTCCTCCTCCTCATCCTCTCTCACCCAGGCTCAGGGTACTGGAAAAGCAGCTGCCAAAGCGTCCTCTTCCCTGGTATCAATGTCAGACTCATCATCAGTCACTCCTTCCCTAGACCCACCATGTCCTCCTCCTGAGGAGTCCCCCGAACTGTTTCAGCACAGTGTTGGGTACATGCTCCAGGAGGATGCCCAGCGTTTCGAAGGGTCTGATGATGAAACCCAGCTAGAGGAAGGCAGTAGCGTGAGAGCAGACAGAGGGGATGCTCAAGAAGGACACCAATCTGGCAGTCATGTTCCAGCAGCTGCAGCATACTGCCAGATTGGCTCCAGTGATGAGGAGGGAGGTGATGATGAGGTCACTGACTCCACGTGGGTGCCTAATAGGAGAGAGGAGGAGGAGGAGGATGAGGAGGAGGCACATCTCCAACGAGGCAGGATGCCCTTTGGTGGCCAGCGTAAGGGCAGTACACCGACGGAATCACACCGCAGAGCTCCGCCTGTGCAGGGCGCTGCCTCTGCCCGTCATTCAAAAAGTTCTTTGGTGTGGGCCTTTTTTGAGGCTAGTGCATCAGATCGCACAGCTGCTGTTTGCAACATATGTCTCAAGCGTATATCGCGTGGCCAAAACATCAGCCGCTTGGGTACCACATGCCTGACCAGACATATGTTGACCTGCCATGCAGCTCGTTGGCAAGCCTACCTCAAAGACCCACACCAAAGAACAAAGCGGACCTCTCCTTGCACCGCATCAGCTGGGATCTCCAACCCCACTATAACTTCAGTCCTCTCTGAAACATGCACTGAGAGGAATGAAGGTGTAGAATTAGGTGTGTCACAGCCAAGTACTTGCGGCCACTCTGCTAGCAGTACACCGACGTCCGATTCTAGCAGGCAAATTTCCC
This sequence comes from Rana muscosa, assembly GCA_029206835.1. Lineage (NCBI taxonomy): Eukaryota > Metazoa > Chordata > Amphibia > Anura > Ranidae > Rana > Rana muscosa. Next base: position 1,068,183,701 of record CM055117.1, read on the forward strand.
TGCCCCAGCTGCTGGACCGTCGAAAGAAGTTCACTCCCAGCCATCCACATGCCCAGCGGTTGAATGCTAGCTTGGCTAAATTGCTAGCGCTTCAACTGCTGCCTTTTCAGTTGGTAGACTCGGCCCCCTTCCGTGAGTTTGTGCAATGTGCGGTTCCTCAGTGGCAGGTTCCCAAACGCCACTTTTTCTCACGGAAGGCTATTCCGGCTCTCTACCGGCATGTGGAAGGCAATGTCTTGGCCTCGCTGGACAGGGCGGTCAGCGGTAAGGTGCATATTACCGCTGACTCATGGTCCAGCAGGCATGGACAGGGACGTTACCTTTCTTTCACGGCCCATTGGGTCACTCTTTTGGCAGCTGGGAAGGATGCAGGACAAGGTGCAGTAGTGTTGGAGGTTGTCCCACCGCCACGCCTCCAAAATGCTACTACTGGTTGTGACACACCTCTCTCCTCCACCCCCTCCTCTTCTTCTTCCTCCATGGCCTCTTCCTGTGGTTTGTCCTATGAACCAGCGGTGCTCCGTAGCCGTTCACGGGGCTACGCAAGTACGCAGGCAAAAAGATGCCATGCCGTGCTTGCGCTGGTGTGTTTGGGGGACAGAAGCCACACTGGGGCAGAGGTCCTGTCTGCTCTGCAGGGCCAGGCCGAGAGGTGGTTGACGCCACGCCAGCTTAAGCCAGGAATGGTGGTTTGCGACAATGGCACCAACCTCCTCTCCGCCCTCCGACAGGGACAACTGACCCATGTGCCCTGTGTGGCTCACGTCCTTAACCTGGTGGTGCAGCGGTTCTTGGGCAGGTACCCGGGCTTACAGGATGTCCTGAGGCAGGCCAGGAAAGTCTGTGTGCATTTCCGCAGATCTTATAATGCCAGTGCTCGCCTGGCTGAGCTGCAAAAGGAGTTGAACCTGCCCAAGAACCGCCTTATATGTGACATGCCCACCAGGTGGAACTCAACGTTGGCCATGCTGCAGCGGCTGCACACGCAGCAGAGGGCCATCAATGAGTACCTGTGCGACTACGGCACCAGGACAGGGTCAGGGGAGCTTGGTTTTTTTTCTCCACGCCAGTGGGGCATGATCAGGGATGCATGCACTGTCCTGGCACCATTTGAGGAGGCCACGAGGATGGTGAGCAGTGACAGTGCATGCATCAGTGACACTGTACCTCTTGTCCACCTGTTGGAGCACACGCTGCGTGGAATAATGGACAGGGCACTTGAGGCAGAACAGAGGCAGGAAGAGGAGGACTTCCTTGCCTCTCAAGGCCCCCTTTACCCAGACAGTGTTCCTTCTGTCCCACCCATCGCACAGGAAGAGGAGGAGGAGGAGGAGGAGGATTGTGTCAGCATGGAGGTGGAGGCTGGCACTCAGCATCATCAGCAGCAGTCTTTTAGGGATGATTTACAGTCCCAAGAAACCAGTGGACTTGTACGTGGCTGGGAGGAGGTGGCTGCGGATCATGTCGTCCTTAGTGACCCAGAGGACTCCGGAGCGAATGCCTCAGCAAACCTACGCTGCATGGCCTCCCTGATCCTGCAAAGTCTGCGGAAGGATCCTCGTATTCTTCGGATCAAGGAGAGGGACCATTACTGGCTGGCCACTCTCCTTGATCCACGGTACAAGGGTAAGGTTGCGGACCTTATGTTACCGTCGCAGAGGGAGCAGAGGATGAGACAACTCCGGGAGGCCTTGCAGAAAGGTCTGTGCAACGCGTTCCCAGAGACTGGGAGGTTACAAACTCCTGGTCCTGGACAACGAGTTGCTGAGGCTTCGGCCAGTCAAAGAAGGAGCGGTGGGGAAGGTGGCCGTCTGACCGATGCGTTCAGACAATTCTTTAGTCCGCAGCCCCAAAGTATGATCGGTTCCAGCAACCATCGCCAGCGTCTGATAAACATGGTGCAGGAATATCTAGGGGCAAGGTCAGACTTGGACACCTTCCCCACCGAAAATCCTCTGGCTTACTGGGTCTTGAGGATGGATCACTGGCCAGAGCTTGCACAGTATGCAATTGAGCTACTGGCCTGTCTTGCATCCAGCGTTCTTTCGGAATGCACATTCAGTGCTGCTGGAGGATTTGTCACGGATCACAGGGTGCGCCTGTCCACCGACTCGGTTGATCGACTGACTTTCATCAAGATGAACCAGTCTTGGATCACCACCAGCTACCACACACCTGATGCTGATATAACAGACTAATTGATTTTAACATGTCACATCCCTTCAAGACTGATGCTGATGCTGAGTGCCTGTGCTGTTATGTTGACTGGCTATCCTCCTCCTCCGAGTCCTCAATGATACGATTGATGATGATAGCTTGGAAGATCATTTTTGTTTATGGGTGCCGCCACCAGTGGCTAAGGCCCAATTTTTCAGCCCCTGTTTTACAGGGGCGTGTAATTACAATTTTTTTAGCAATAATTTGCCATAGGGCTCATTGCTGTGCTCCAAGTACAGTATCTGTGAGGGGTTGGAGTGTTGTGGCACCAGTGCCTAAGGCCCAATTTTTCAGCCCCTGTTTAACAGGGGCGTGTCATTACAATTTTTGAAGCAATACTTTGCAACAGGGCTCATTGCTGTGCTCCAAGTACAGTATCTGTGAGGGGTTGTAGTGTTGTGCCACCAGTGCCTAAGGCCCAATTTTTCAGCCCCTGTTCAACAGGGGCATGCAATTACAATTCTTGATCTAATAATTCACAGCAGGGTCCATTGCTGCACCCACCAAGAGTAACTCTGAGGGCTTACAGTCTTGTGGCAACGCCACCACCACCACCACCACGAAAGGCCCAATTTTTCAGCCCCTGTTCAAAAGGGGCATGTAATTACAATTCTTGATCTAATAATTCACAGCAGGGCCCATTGCTGCACCCACCAAGAGTAACTGTCAGGGCTTACAGTGTTGTGGCACCAGCACCACCATCAAAGCCCCAATTTTTACTACCACTGTTCAACAATTATATGTAATTAAAATTCCTGATATAATAGTTGACAGCAGGGCGTTCCAGCACCAACCAAGAGTAACTGAGTGCTTACAGTGTTGTGCCAACACCAACAACTAAGGGGCCTATTTCTGCAGAGTATATACGGCAGGTCCCTACTTTCAAACATCCAACTTACAAACGACTCCTACTTGCAAACGAAAGAAGACAACAGGAAGTGAGAGGAAATCTACCCCTAGAAAGGAAAATTCTCTCCTGTAAGAATAAATATGGGAGAAAGGGGTCTCATCTGTACTGATGCTTTATCAGCAATCCTTGTTTCAAGAAAAACACCACATTTCAAAAACAGTTGTCATTGGGACGGAAAGTGAGGTGAAATGTTCTGAACAGGGGCACAGACAGCAAAACAAATGTTACAGGGGTGATAACCCTTACCTATGTTTCCCAAAAAGTTTAAAAATAGATTTTTGGGCTGGAGCTACACTTCAACAATGTACCTGTTCAAAATTACAAACACATTCTACATAAGAACAAACCTACAGTCCCTGTCTTGTATGCACCGCCTGTATACGGCTGTTCAGAGTATATAGGGCCTTTTTTATTTTATGTGCGGGGTTCCCCTTAATATCCATACAAGACCCAAAGGGGCTGGTAATGGGCTGGGGTAGGGGGGGGGGGTGTTGATGGGGTAGCTATGCCATTTTTCCTAAAGATTTTCATCCATATTACCGGGACCAGACATTGCATTAAAGCCGCAAGCAGTTTTAAATGACTTTTTTCCCTTTAGAAATGTTATTTTGTGCAGGGACAGTTCTAAACACGGGAAACACGTGGCACTTCACAGGCATACTTTAGACACCCCCCAGGTACGATATTTAAAGGAATATTTGACTTTTTTTTTTCACTTTATGCATCATTAAAATGACTGCTCCCGAAAAACGACCGTTTTTAAAACTTCTTTTTGCATTGATACATGTCCCCTGGTGCAGAACCCGGGTTCCCAAACCCTTTTTAGGACAATAACATGCATAATAGTTGTTATAATTAGCACTTTAGAATTCGAACGTTCGCATCCATTGTATTTAATAGGGTTCTAATGTTCGTTCGAACTTTCGGTCCGTTCGCGGGTTCTGGTGCGAACCGAACCCGGGGGTGTTCGGCTCATCACTACTCTCCGCCCTCCGACAGGGACAACTGACCCATGTGCCCTGTGTGGCTCACGTCCTTAACCTGGTGGTGCAGCGGTTCTTGGGCAGGTACCCGGGCTTACAGGATGTCCTGAGGCAGGCCAGGAAAGTCTGTGTGCATTTCCGCAGATCTTATAATGCCAGTGCTCGCCTGGCTGAGCTGCAAAAGGAGTTGAACCTGCCCAAGAACCGCCTTATATGTGACATGCCCACCAGGTGGAACTCAACGTTGGCCATGCTGCAGCGGCTGCACACGCAGCAGAGGGCCATCAATGAGTACCTGTGCGACTACGGCACCAGGACAGGGTCAGGGGAGCTCGGTTTTTTTTCACCATGCCAGTGGGGCATGATCAGGGATGCATGCACTGTCCTGGCACCATTTGAGGAGGCCACGAGGATGGTGAGCAGTGACAGTGCATGCATCAGTGACACTGTACCTCTTGTCCACCTGTTGGAGCACACGCTGCGTGGAATAATGGACAGGGCACTTGAGGCAGAACAGAGGAAGGAAGAGGAGGACTTCCTTGCCTCTCAAGGCCCCCTTTACCCAGACAGTGTTCCTTCTGTCCCACCCATCGCACAGGAAGAGGAGGAGGAGGAGGAGGATTGTGTCAGCATGGAGGTGGAGGCTGGCACTCAGCATCATCAGCAGCAGTCTTTTAGGGATGATTTACAGTCCCAAGAAACCAGAGGACTTGTACGTGGCTGGGAGGAGGTGGCTGCGGATCATGTCGTCCTTAGTGACCCAGAGGACTCCGGACTGAATGCCTCAGCTAACCTACGCTGCATGGCCTCCCTGATCCTGCAAAGTCTGCGGAAGGATCCTCGTATTCTTCGGATCAAGGAGAGGGACCATTACTGGCTGGCCACTCTCCTTGATCCACGGTACAAGGGTAAGGTTGCGGACCTTATGTTACCGTCGCAGAGGGAGCAGAGGATGAGACAACTCCGGGAGGCCTTGCAGAAAGGTCTGTGCAACGCGTTCCCAGAGACTGGGAGGTTACAAACTCCTGGTCCTGGACAACGAGTTGCTGAGGCTTCGGGCAGTCAAAGAAGGAGCGGTGGGGAAGGTGGCCGTCTGACCGATGCGTTCAGACAATTCTTTAGTCCGCAGCCCCAAAGTATGATCGGTTCCAGCAACCATCGCCAGCGTCTGATATACATGGTGCAGGAATACCTAGGGGCAAGGTCAGACTTGGACACCTTCCCCACCGAAAATCCTCTGGCTTACTGGGTCTTGAGGATGGATCACTGGCCAGAGCTTGCACAGTATGCAATTGAGCTACTGGCCTGTCCTGCATCCAGCGTTCTTTCAGAACGCACATTCAGTGCTGCTGGAGGATTTGTAATGGATCACAGGGTGCGCCTGTCCACCGACTCGGTTGATCGACTGACTTTCATCAAGATGAACCAGTCTTGGATCACCACCAGCTACCACACACCTGATGCTGATATAACAGACTAATTGATTTTAAAATGTCACATCCCTTCAAGACTGATGCTGATGCTGAGTGCCTGTGCTGTTATGTTGACTGGCTATCCTCCTCCTCCTCCTCAATGATACGATTAATGATGATAGCTTGGAAGATCATTTTGGTTTATGGGTGAAGCCACCAGTGGCTAAGGCCCAATTTTTCAGCCCCTGTTTAACAGGGGCGTGTAATTACAATTTTTGATGCAATACTTTGCAACAGGCCTCATTGCTGTGCTCCAAGTACAGTATCTGTGAGGGGTTGCAGTGTTGTGCCACCAGTGCCTAAGGCCCAATTTTTCAGCCCCTGTTCAACAGGGGCATGCAATTATAATTATTGATCTAATAATTCACAGCAGGGCCCATTGCTGCGCCCACCAAGAGTAACTGTCAGGCCTTACAGTGTTGTGTCAACACCACCACCACCACCACCAAAGGCCCAATTTTTCAGCCCCTGTTCAACAGGGGCATGCAATTATAATTATTGATCTAATAATTCACAGCAGGGCCCATTGCTGCGCCCACCAAGAGTAACTGTCAGGCCTTACAGTGTTGTGGCACCAGCACCACCATCAAAGGCCCAATTTTTACTACCACTGTTCAACAATTATATGTTATTACAATTCCTGATATAATAGTTGACAGCAGGGCGTTCCAGCACCCACCAAGAGTAACTGTGAGTGCTTACAGTGTTGTGCCAACACCAACACCTAAGGGGCCAATTTCTGCAGAGTATATACGGCAGGTCCCTACTTTCAAACATCCAACTTACAAACGACTACTACTTGCAAACGGAAGAAGACAACAGGAAGTGAGAGGAAATCTACCCCTTGGAAGGAAAATTCTCTCCTGTAAGAATTAATATGGGAGAAAGGTGTCTCCTCTCTACTGATGCTTTATCACCAATCCTTGTTTCAATAAAAACACCACATTTCAAAAACAGTTGTCATTGGGACGCAAAGTGAGGTGAAATGTTCTGAACAGGGGCACAGACAGCAAAACAAATGTTACAGGGGTGATAACCCTTCCCTATGTTTTCCAAAAAGCTTAAAAATAGGTATTTGGGCTGGAGCTACACTTAAACAATGTAGCTGTTCAAAATTACAAACAGATTCTACATAAGAACAAACCTACAGTCCCTGTCTTGTATGCACCGCCTGTATACGGCTGTTCAGAGTACATAGGGCCTTTTTTATTTTGTGTGCGGGGTTCCCCTTAATATCCATACAAGACCCAAAGGGGCTGGTAATGGGCTGGGGTAGGGGGGGGGGGGGGGGTTGATGGGGTAGCTATGCCATTTTTCTTAAAGATTTTCATCCATATTACCGGGACCAGACATTACATTAAAGCCGCAAGCAGTTTTAAATGGCTTTTTTTTCCTTTAGAAATGTTATTTTGTGCAGGGACAGTTCTAAACACGGGAAACACGTGCCACTTCACAGGCATACTTTAGACACCCCCCAGGTACGATATTTAAAGGAATATTTGACTTTTTTTTTCCACTTTATGCATCATTAAAATGACTGCTCCCGGAAAACGTCCGTTTTTAAAACTTCTTTTTGCATTGATACATCTCCCCTGGTGCAGAACCCGGGTTCCCAAACTCTGTTTAGGACAATAACATGGATAATAGTTGTTATAATTAGCACTTTAGAATCCGAACGTTCGCATCCATTGTATTTAATAGGGTTCTAATGTTCGTGCGAACTTTCGGTCCGTTCGCGGGTTCTGGTGCGAACCGAACCCGGGGGTGTTCGGCTCATCACTAGTAGTAAATCCTTTTAACCACTTGCCGTCCCCACTATAGCTGAATGACGTCCACAGCACGGACCTGAATTTCCGGGAGGCTGTCAATAGACGTCCTCCCCTTTGCACGCGCCCTGCGCGCCCCCTGCATGGCGTGCACGGCGTGCGCTGTGATCACCGAGTCACTGAGACTCAGGTGATCAGAGATCCGAGTAAGGGGCCGGTCCCGGCCCCTTACTATGTGATCATCTGTCAGCCAATGACAGCTGATCACGTGATCTAAACAAAGCTCTTGTTTTTTTTTGTCCTCACGCTGACAGCATGAGCAGAAAAAAAAGTCGATCAGTCCCCAGTGGAAGAGGCACATCAGCCTCATTAGTGCCCACCAGTACCGCCTGCCAGTGCCCCCTGCCAGTGCCCACAGTGATCACCAGTGCAAAACAGTAACACCTATCAATACCTACGAGTGCCACCTATCAATGCCCACCAGTGTTGCCAATCAGTGCCTTATCAGTGCCACCTAGCAGTGCTGCCTATCAGTCTCACCTACCAGTGCTGATTAGTGCCCATCATTTAACCTATCAGTGCCCATCACTGCCACCTATCAGTGCCCATCACTGCCACCAATCAGTGCCCATCACTGCCAGCTATCAGTGCCACCTATCAGTGCCACCTATTAGTGCCACCTATCAATGCCATTCAGTGCCACCCATCAGTGCCACCTCTCAGTGTCACCTCTCGGTGTCCAATGCCGCCTCTCAGTGCCCACCAGTGCCGCCTATCAGTGCCCACCAGTGCTGCCTATCAGTGCCCACCAGTGCCACCTATCAGTGCCCACCAGTGGCATCCATTGGTGCCCATCAGTGCAGCCCATCAGTGCCCATCAGAGCAGCCTATCGGTGCCCATCAGTGCAGCCTCATCAGCGTACATCAATGAAGGAGAAAAATATTGTTTTTTTTTTTCAAAATTGATGGTCTTTTTTTTTTTTTAGAGCGCAAAAAAATAAAAACCGTAGAGGTGATCAACTACAACCAAAGGAAAGCTATTTGTGGGGAAAAAAAGGATATTCATTTTATTTGGGTACAGTGTCGCACGACCGTGTAATTGGCAGTTAAAATAACGCAGTGCTGTATCGCAAAAAAGGGCCTGGTCATGAAGGGGGGAAAATCTTCCAGAGTTGAAGAGATTAAAAAATAAATTAGGTATGCCATGTGTGGATCTTGTGGCTGATATTCCCGTAGGAGAGCCAATTATATCTCATATGCCACAAGGCATCTCCCCCTCTCATCCATGGGAGCGTGTCTCTGTGCTCACTTGAAACAGTCCAATTGTTATATATTCCACAAAAGAATTTCAAAGGCACTCCCCGCATCCAATTCTCTTTATTAGGGTTACACGAGAAACAGACGTTGGCCAGATGGGTTTTAAGTGTTTTAAGCCTTTGCTACTTTGTCCAAATGAAGAGAATTTGATGCTATTAGTGCCCTTGAAATTCTTCTGTGAAATACAGAAATCTCGAGAGTAACTGAACAGAATTACAAATTTTTTGGTAGATAATGGAGTTGATTTTTAAAAGCAAATAGACTGTGCACTTTGCAAGGGAATTTGCTTCATTGCTTAGTAAATGAGGAGAAGCTCTGCTCACTTACATCATCCAATCATGTGCAAGCAAAAGTGCACATGCAGTCTATTTGTCTTTATAAAATCAACCCCAATTGCGGTAATCTGTATATAATTATTTTAAAGATAAATTACGGGTATGGATATTTTATATATGCAGTGGCAAGAAAAGGTATGTGAACCCCCTGGAATTAAAGGAGAAGTAGGTCCAAAGCTCTTTTGGTCAGGTATAAAGCACCTTTCTCCCATGGGGAAGAAGGTTCTATATACACTATATTGTCAAAAGTATTGGGATGTCTGCGTTTACAAGCACATAAACTTGAATGGCATCCCAGTCTTAAGCCTCGTACACACAACCGTTTTTCTCAGCAAGAAAACTGCTGGGAGAGCTTTTTGCCGTGAAAACCGTTCCTGTGTATGGTTTCTCGACAAGAAAACTACCGGAAATCTCGACGAGTAAACTAGAGAACCTGCTCTCTATTTTTCTCATTGTGATTCTCGGCAGAGTGTTTCCTGCCGAGAAAAACGGTCGTCTGTATGCTTACCTGTCCATGGTAAACTCGTGAATGCTTGAAAAGACTTTGACGCATGCACGGTAGCATACAAGGTTAGTGTGGGGTGTAGCAAGATGGCGGCGACGGCATCGAATGTGACTAGCGCCGGCTCGTCATAGTCGATGACGTCACAGAGTTCTTGCCATTCAAAAGAACAGCGTTTTTTTTGGAGTGGCCGTCTGTACACAGGGCTTGGCAAGACAAGCTTGCCAGGAATCCCGTCGAGAAAACCGACGTTTCTTTTTCCGACGGGATTCTCGCCCGTGTGTACAGGGCTTCAGTCTGTAGGGTTCAATATTGTGTTGGCCCACTCTTTGCAGCTATAACAGCTTCAACTCTTCTGGGAAGGCCGTCCACAAGGTTTAGGAGTGTGTCTATGGGAATGTTTGACCATTCTTCCAGAAGCGCATTTGTGAGGTCAGGCACTGATGTTGGACGAGAAAGCCTGGCTCGCAGTCTCCACTGTAATTCATCCAAAAGGTGTTCTAATTCATCCCAAAGGTGTGCACTGATCCAAATCATTTGAAGGAGGGGTGATTACGGTGTGGGATTGTTTTTCAGGGGTTGGGTTTGGCCCCTTAGTTCCAATGAACAAAACTCTTAAAGCGTCAGCATACCAAGACATTTTGGATAATTTCATGCTCCCAACTTTGTGGTAACAGTTTGGGGATGGCCCTTTTCTGTTCCAACATGACTGCGCGCAGGACCCCTTGCTAGATATCCATAACCCAGTAGATGGGCACAAGTCAACCGTATAGGAAAATATTGCCACGTATCAATTGAAAGGTCCAAGCACAACGCCATCGATACATCAACAGAATAGGGAAGGCACGGGGCTTATCCACATCATTTCATCAAAATGATGTGTATATCACAATGTCCTTTCCTTATCACACAAAGTTCCAGCAGTAAGTCACAATTGACATGCGCCGTCTAGTGGGTTATGGATGTCTAGCAAGGGTCCTGTAATACATTCTGATACTTTTTTGTATACAGGTCCTTCTCAAAAAATTAGCATATTGTGATAAAGTTCATTATTTTCTGTAATGTACTGATAAACATTAGACTTTCATATATTTTAGATTCATTACACACAACTGAAGTAGTTCAAGCCTTTTCTTGTTTTAATATTGAGGATTTTGGCATACAGCTCATGAAAACCCAAAAATCCTATCTCAAAAAATTAGCATATTTCATCCGACCAATAAAAGAAAAGTGTTTTTAATACAAAAAAAGTCAACCTTCAAATAATTATGTTCAGCTATGCAATCAATACTTGGTCGGGAATCCTTTTGCAGAAATGACTGCTTCAATGCGGCGTGGCATGGAGGCAACCAGCCTGTGGCACTGCTGAGGTGTTATGGAGGCCCAGGATGCTTCGATAGCGGCCTTAAGCTCATCCAGAGTGTTGGGTCTTGCGTCTCTCAACTTTCTCTTCCCAATATCCCACAGATTCTCTATGGGGTTCAGGTCAGGAGAGTTGGCAGGCCAATTGAGCACAGTAATACCATGGTCAGTAAACCATTTACCAGTGGTTTTGGCACTGTGAGCAGGTGCCAGGTCGTGCTGAAAAATGAAATCTTCATCTCCATAAAGCTTTTCAGCAGATGGAAGCATGAAGTGCTCCAAAATCTCCTGATAGCTAGCTGCATTGACCCTGCCCTTGATAAAACACAGTGGACCAACACCAGCAGCTGACATGGCACCCCAGACCATCACTGACTGTGGGTACTTGACACTGGACTTCAGGCATTTTGGCATTTCCCTCTCCCCAGTCTTCCTCCAGACTCTGGCACCTTGATTTCTGAATGTACTTTGGACCACTGAGCAACAGTCCAGTGCTGCTTCTCTGTAGCCCAGGTCAGGCGCTTCTGCCGCTGTTTCTGGTTCAAAAGTGGCTTGACCTGGGGAATGCGGCACCTGTAGCCCATTTCCTGCACACGCCTGTTCACAGTGGCTCTGGATGTTTCTACTCCAGACTCAGTCCACTGCTTCCGCAGGTCCTCCAAGGTCTGGAATCGGTCCTTCTCCACAATCTTCTTCAGGGTCCGGTCACCTCTTCTCATTGTGCAGCGTTTTCTGTCACACTTTTTCCTTCCCACAGACTTCCCACTGAGGTGCCTTGATACAGCACTCTGGGAACAGCCTATTCGTTCAGAAATTTCTTTCTGTGTCTTACCCTCTTGCTTGAGGGTGTCAATGATGGCCTTCTGGACAGCAGTCAGGTCGGCAGTCTTACCCATGATTGCGGTTTTGAGTAATGAACCAGGCTGGGAGTTTTTAAAAGCCTCAGGAATCTTTTGCAGGTGTTTAGAGTTAATTAGTTGATTCAGATGATTAGGTTAATAGCTCGTTTAGAGAACCTTTTCATGATATGCTAATTTTTTGAGATAGGAATTTTGGGTTGTCATGAGCTGTATGCCAAAATCATCAATATTAAAACAAGAAAAGGCTTGAACTACTTCAAGTTGTGTTTAACGAATCTAAAATATATGAAAGTCTAATGTTTATCAGTACATTACAGAAAATAATGAACTTTATCACAATATGCTAATTTTTTGAGAAGGACCTGTATACCTTGCACCCCCCCCCCCCCATGGGAGAAATATGCTTTACACCTGATGGATTCCAGTGAATCTATGTTTTTAGTTAGAGAATTGTTGGTGATTTTGATGATTCGGACATAGGAAGACCATTTGAAACGTGTGGATTACACTAGATCCAAACAATTGGGTAAACCCCAAAATCTGACATTTTATTGTCTGTTCTCTGAACTGGGACTGATGATAAAATCCAATTCATGGTTTTTATATATATATGCAGTGTTTCGTCTCGCTTCTATATGTCCCTCAAAAAGTCCTTGGCTACCAATATAGATGATTGCATATGCTGAATTCAGGGATGAGGACATATAGCACAATATATTGGATACCCTACTAGGATTTTGTATTGTATCTGTGGGAATTTGTGTCCGTTCAGCCAAAAGTGCATTTGTGATGTTGGGTACTGATGTTGGTTGAGAAGACTTGGCTCACAACCAGCATTCCAGTTCACCTCAAGGGTGTTAAAGCGGTTGTATAGTCCATTTTTACACTTTGTCCTACAGGTAAGCCTATAATAAGGTAAAATAAATATCTCCTAAACCTTTACGGTTTAGGAGATATTCCCCTCGCAATGAGCCGCTGACTGCAGCGGCGCATGCGCACAAGGGATTCTCGGCTGAAGGCCCGGCAGACGCCGGACCTTGCCGGAAAGAAGTCTCCTGCGCGCGTGCGCGGGAGTGATGACATTGCGGCTCCAGCCACTCACAGCGCTGGAGCCGCGATACCCCGAAGACACGCAGAGGCAACATGTCAGCTACCTCGGTGTGGACCAGGTGAGTTATCGACACCTCGTTCTAAGGTAAGTATTTCATAATGAGATAGTATGCGGTGCATACTAGCTCATTATGCCTTTTGCCTTACAGGTAACAAAAACATATTTTTTTTTTTTTGGGGACTATACAACCGCTTTAAGTATGTAGCAATACCCCCAGTTAAAAGGGCTGCTGGTATTATTTTCGGGCCTGCAACACTCTGCCGTCAACCCCTAGTAACTGGCTCTACCCTCCCCCGGCACAGCTAGTGAGACTAAAGGATTGTGAGACCCATAGGCTATGGGTATCACAATACTGCGGATAACATGTACAGTAATCACACAACACAGAATGTCTGCTTAATCACTAATGCGTTTACTGAGTAAAATAAAAGATTAGATTATGCAGTGGTACATCTATTAATGCAGAGCCCTGCAATAAGATTTAGTCAGCATATAAAACAGGTAAACAATCCCCGCAATCCTATGTGCATCAATTAATAAACCCTGCTTGCAAGCTTCCCCCTCGTGGGCAAGATGGCGCCCAGAAATGTCTCTATTCTAAACAGTCAGGCCTGACTACTTAGTTCACAATGTTTTTGTAGAGAAGGATCTTCGCTAGCAATGGTGGTGCACTTTGTAGGTTATTTGTAATCCACAGGGTGTAAAACAATTAGCTGCTGAATATGCGGCAAAGGATTTAACTAAGGCTGCACGGCACAATGTCCCTCTGATGAGCAGCTCAAACTTGATAACGATGGGCCCTAAACAAAAGACACTGGGCCTAAAGAATAACTTAAAGGGGTTGTAAAGGTTCATTTTTTTATTTTCTAAATAGGTTCCTTTAAGCTAGTGCATGGTTGGTTCACTTACCTTTTCCTTAGATTTACCTTCCAAATATTTGTTTTCTTTGTTTTCTTTGTCTGAATTTCTCACTTCCTGTTTATCCTCAGTAAGCTGTTCAGTAAGCTGTTCTGGATGACTCCACACCACTCGGATGATGGTGTGAAGTTTAGTGAGGAGAAACAGGAAGTGAGAAATTCAGACAAAGAAAACAAACCTTTAGAAGGCAAATCAAAGGAAAAGGTAAGTGAAGCAACAATGCACTAGCTTAAAGGAACCTATTTAGAAAAAAAAAAACGAACCTTTACAACCCCTTTAAGAAATCTTTGAGCAAGTGCTCTCTCACCCAACCGAACCAGTCCGTGCGGCCGACTTCCACCTCTGTGTGTCCCACACACAGTCTCATGATGCCCGGGGTCTCCGATTCTTCTGACGAGTCTTGGAAGGTAGATACTCAAGACGTCTCAGGGATTCTTCCGTGAGGGGTAGAAGGCTCTTTGGATCCACAGGGCCCGGCTCTCGGGCCTAGTCCGGAACAGCAGACACAGCACAGAATTCCACTTGCTAGGCGGGCGATGTCCAAAGAGACCCCCCGTCCTGCTCCGCCCCTCCTTATATAATCCAACCCCAGCAGACCTTGCGCCGGGCCCAAAGGAACTGTGGGCATCCCATTGCATACTGGGTAAGGTAGTCTCTGAGGCTATTTAAAGCAACACCCCGCTACAAGTAGAATTAAGGTCAGACTCTAAGCAGACCAATCATATTCCCCAACAGCCAACCCATCTTTTTTGAGCTGGCTTTCATACTGAAGAGAAACTGACCTGCCCAGAACTGTTGCAAGGTTGGGAGCATACAATTATTTAAAATGTCTTTGAATGTTGTAGTATTAACAGTAACCATCACTTTAAACACCAGAACTCCATCATTTGGAGGGATGTCCACCTACTTGGCCATATAGTATAGACCACATGTACTGGCCCCTTGTTTTTTAAGGTGTACCAATTTCCAAACACACCAAGCTGCTGCATGCATGTTATATAATTATTTGTGAGTTATTTGTTTCTTATCTGGTAATGGACCCTTTTGCTTTGGTTAATTACAAATCAAGGGAAGAATTAAGCCTCTTACGTATTTTTTTTTTTTTTTTGTCTCTATGGCAGCGAGAAATTCTTTGATCTCTGAATGAATGTAAACTGGATAAACCCACAATCTCTCTTCTGCAACATGTTTACTTTGCGAAAATGATTCACAAGAGTGTTTTTACTTCACAGAAACATTATGTAGTTTAGTTGTTGGAAAATCACTTGTATCTGAACAGCTGTTATGGAAGCCATCTGCCATCTGTCCTGACTTTCACCTTTCTGCTGCTGTGTCACTTTCCAGATCAGCTCAAGAGCTCCGTAGGATAAAAAGATTTTTCGACATTGGGTGCTATGGAATGTGTCACCTAATAATGAACTTACTGTTTAAAGCGTAACCAAATCCGAAAACAAAAATTGAATATTTTTCAGCTTACCAATCCATAGATATGGTGGCTGCATTCATTTTCTGGTTTTAGCTCCGGAAATTTTTTACCCCCTTCATGACCAAGCCATTTTTTGCTAATCGGCACTGCGCTAATTTAAATGGCAATTGCACGGTCATGCAACACTGTACCCAACTGAAATTTATATCATTTTCTCACACAAATAGAGCTTTCTTTTGGTGGTATTTGATCACCTCTGCGTTTTTGTATTTTTTGAGATATAAATTTAAAAAAAAAATTAAAATTTTGAAAAATACAATATTTTTTACTTTCTGCTATAAATCATATTCAATAAAAAAAATCAAAAAAATCTAATTTATTTATAAATTTGGGCTAAAATTTATTCTGCTACGTTTATGATATTAAAAAAAAAAATCCCAATAAGCGTATAATGATTGATTTCCGTGAAAGTTCTAACACCTCCAAACTATGGTATATATACACTGGAATTTTTATTTTTTTATTTTATTTTATACTACTAATGGAGGTGATCAGAGACTTATAATGCGACTGCAAACGCTGGGGGTCCGGTGCTTCACTAACACTTCTAAACGGTACAATTTTGGATTTCCCATCACTTTTTGTTAAAGAGGAGACACAGACATCAATTAAAACCTGAAAACTAAAAACAAAAATTTAGATATGCTAAGTGAACATGAGAAAGAGAAAAACATTTCACGTTATGGCTTGTACTTTATGATATGGATGTAAACTGTTTAGGTTTGTCTTCCATTAACCACTTAAGCCCCGGACCAATACGCAGCATAAAGACAGGCCCCTTTTTGCGATTCGGCACTGCGTCGCTTTAACTGACAATTGCGCGGCCGTGCGACGTGGCTCCCAAACAAAATTGACGTCCTTTTTTTCCCACAAATAGAGCTTTCTTTTGGTGGTATTTGATCACCTCTGCGGTTTTTATTTTTTGCGCTATAAACAAAGATAGAGCGACAATTTTGAAAAAAATGCAATATTTTTTACTTTTTGCTATAATAAATATCCCCAAAAAATATATAAAAAAACATTTTTTTTCCTCAGTTTAGGCCGATACGTATTCTTCTACATATTTTTGGTAAAAAAATTGCAATCAGCGTTTATTCATTGGTTTTCGCAAAAGTTATAGCGTTTACAAAATAGGGGGTCGTTTTCTGGCATTTTTATTAATTTTATTAATTTTTATTTTTTTACTAGTAATGGCGGTGATCAGCGATTTTTTTTTGTGACTGCGACATTATGGCGGACACTTTTGACACATTTTTGGGACCATATATAAAAATGCACTGATTACTGTGAAAATTACACTGGCAGTGAAGGGGTTAACCACTAGGGGCGCTGGAGGGGTTAAGTGTGCCTAGGGGAGTGTTTACTACTGTGTGGGGGCGTGGCTACGAGTGACACGTGACCGATCTCTGCTCTGATTACACAGAGCGGAGATCGCTGACATTGTCAGTAGGGGAGCGGGGAGATGTTGTGTTTACACTGACATCTCCCCGGTCCGAGCCTCCGTGAGACGATCACGGGGATCCCCAGGGCGATCGAGTCCATGGGACCCGCGGTCCGACTCACGGGAAAGGCAGGGGGGTCGCGCGCGTCGGCAGTTAAAGTGCCACGTACAGGTACGTGATTGTGCCTGTACGAGCCATTCTGCCGACGTATATGTACAGCGCGCGGTCCTTAAGTGGTTAAATATTGGTATAAAGATGGCGGCTCCTTCGTCTTATGCATGGCTGTTAGGTATAGATATTTTTGCATGGGTGCATAGTTACATAGTTAGTAAGGTTGAATAAAGAAACCAGTCCAACCTGAGTGAATGTGGGTGCGTGTCTACTATTCTCCCCATCCCTGTACATTGTGTCTCAGTAAGATGCTCATCTATTATATTATTATTTATTTAAAGTGGTTGTAAACCCACTTTTGCAACTTGCACCTACAGGTAAGCCTAGATTAAGGCTTACCTGTAGGTGCAAGAAATATCTCCTAAACCTACACGATTTAGGAGATATTTACTAAAATCACAGGCGCCGCTGTCTACGGCGCATGCGCGCCGTAGGCAACGGCGCATTCATGGGGTTAATCCCATTCACAAATTTGGCTAAGTCCCAGCAATGCTTGGGCTTAGCCGAATTTGACGGCTCCCACGCGCATGTGCGGAGTCACGTCTTCGCCGCTCTGGCCAATCACAGCGCCGGAGCGGCGCTGTGATTGGCTGGAGCGGTGCTACCCGGAAGTAACATTCCGGCTATCGCCGCAGTGATGGCTGCGGCTGGAGAGAGGGACACGGACGGCTTCGGGGGCCCCGATCTAAGGTAAGTGGTACATAATGAGCTAGTATGCTAGTCATACTAGCTCATTAAAGCTTTGTCTTGCAGGTGGGCAAAAAAAAAAAAAAAACATTTATATGGGTTTACAACCACTTTAAGGTACCCATATAGCGCTGTCAATTTACGCAGCACTCCACACATACATCGCAAGCTCACATTGGTCCCTACCCTCAAGGAGCTTACAATCCAAGGTCCCCAACTCACATTCATATACTAGGGCCAATTTTGGACAGAAGCCAATGAACCTACCAGCATGTCTTTGGAGTGTGGGAGGAAACTGGAGTACCCGGAGGAAACCCACACAGGCACAGGGAGAACATGCAAACTCCAGGCAGGTAGTGTCATGGTTGGGATTCAAACCAGCGACCCTTTTTACTGCTAGGCGAGAGTGCTACGCACTATACCACTGTGCCGCCCACGTACACCACTGTGCCACCTACACACCACTGTGCCGCCCACACACCACTGTGCCGCCCACGGTGCATGTACCTTACCTAGCCTATCTCCTGGAAATCACTGAAGAAGATAATGTGGATTCACGATCTCTATTAGCTTTTGGGTCCTGAGTGGCTGCCCTGCTGCATTCTGAACTCAGGAGGTCAGCCACTTGGGATGGGCGCCTTTCAGAGAACTCCCTTACCTCCCACCTCACTGGAGTAGCAATGTCTACTTGAGTGATTTTCTACTTCCAGGTGTATCGGTATGGTATATACATAGTTACATTGGTCCAAATGTCCATACCTGGAATTCTTCTTAAAGCGGGATTCCACCCGCGTTTTTTTTTTTTTTTTTTTAAAGTCAAGGGTTACTGTATCTTGCATCCCTTAAGCCTCAGACACACGATCGGATTTTCCGAAGAAAATTGTGTGATGACAGGCTGTTGGCGGAAAATCCGACCGTTTGTATGCTCCATCGGACAATTGTTGTCGGATTTTCCGTGGACAAATGTGGGATAGCATGCTTTAAAATTTTCCGCCAACAATTGTGTGTTGTCGGATTTTCCGAGCGTGTACACACAAGTCCAAAGTACAAACACGCATGCCCGGAATCAATGCTCACCAAACACGACATTAGCAGAAGGTGCCCAAAAGGTGACGCTAAAGAGATGAAAAACCACATAGTTTCGTGTTTGTTGGCCGACAATCGTGTGCCGTTTGTATGCAAGACAAGTTCCTGGCCAACGCCCTTTCAGACAAAAGTCCTGCGCTTTGTCTGCGTAAAATCCGATCGTGTGTGAGGCTTAATGTGGACTTTAGTAAAAATCCAGGTTCGAAAGAACACCATCGCCTCTTTTTCCGCACGATTGGGTTGGCTCACCTCTAGCTTTGATCGGACACCGCGGTCCATTATCAGACTAGAGCACGACGAAGCAGAAGTCATTAGAGGCACCTGCTGGAATCCATTCAGCAACTGCTCCCGAATACATTGTAAGAAATGAAAACCCCGTTTGCAGCCCTTTTAGTTTGCAAATGTCTGGATGTTGTTGCCGTGGTAACAAAGGTGAATCCACATTAGCTATTCTTGGGAAGCACACAGGGATCTTGGAGCAGCACAAGCTGATGGGTGATTTATTAACTTCATTTGTTTTGTTTCTGGGCATGGAGACGAGGAGACGGTGTCTCAATAACACCTGAAGATCATTCTGTGTTAATCAGATCTGGACCGGTCAGCCTGCTCCGAGCGCGCAGAAGACATATGGAGGGGGGTGAATACAATTAACACTTTTAAAACTTCAAAACAAATGACAACAGGTTATGAATATAGAATGCACTCTATTTCCAATAAATCGTTTGACAACTGGGGTCAGAGACAGCTATAAATAATGAACCATTTAAAGTGGTTGTAAACCCGTTAAAAAAAAAAAAAAAAACCCCTGCAAGGCAAAGCCATAATGAGCTAGTATGACTAGCATACTAGCTCATTAGGCATCTCTTACCTTAGATCGGGGCCCCCGAAGCCATCCTCGTCTCCCCCTCCAGCCGCAGCCATTGCTCCACAGATACCCGGAAGGTTACTTCCAGGTATCGCCAGTTCCGGCCAATCACAGCGCCACTCCGGCACTGCGATTGGCCGGAGCAGGGAAGACGTCACTCCGCGCATGCGCGCGGGAGCCATCAAATCCGGCAAAGCCAGATTTGTGAATGGGGATTAACCCTGTGAATGCACCGTTGTCTATGGCACGCATGCGCCGTAGACAACGTTGTAAAACTTTTTGGCAAATATCTCCTAAACCGTGTAGGTTTAGGAGATATTTCTTGTACCTACAGGTAAGCCTTAATCTAGGCTTTCCTGTAGGTGAAAGTTGTAATGGAGGGTTTACAATCATTTTAATTAATACTTTAAAGTGGAGTTCCACCCTGAGAAAAAAAAAATTACACCAAAATGCAGCAAAAAAATTGAAAAAAAACAATTGAAAAATAAAATATTTTTTTTACTCATGACCTCCGTTGGTCTGAGCTTCCCTGAAAGATGGGACAATTGATGGAGTCAGGGTTGCAGTGTCAAATTTATATTTTCTTTGTCAATTTATTACAATTCATTATCCAACCTATACCAACCATTTTTTTTTTGTCGCGTACACACGAACGGAAATTCCGACAAGAAAAGTTCGATGTGAGCTTTTTGTCGGAAATTCCGACCGTGTGTAGGCTCCATCGGACTTTTTCTGTCGGAATTTCCGCCCACAAAAATTGTAGTACAAATTGTATAAATTGACCCTCCCTTTTAGATTTCAAGCTCTAATGAGCAGGGCCCTCTGATTCCTCTTGTATCAAATTGTAATAGAACTGTAATGTCTGCCTTCATTTTGTTAAGCGCTGCACAAGCTGTTGGCGCTATATAAATCCTGTATTATAATAATAATAATAATAATCAGACATGAGAAAGCACTGCAGTAATGACAACCTGGAAATACAGTAGTTGCATAATTCCACATTTTCCAAAAGACAACTTGCACATCGTCCAAGAGTAGTTAGGAGAAAAAAATGGAGGGGCTGGGAGGTAAAAAAGGAGAAAAGGGGGAAAAAACAGAAGGCAACACCCAAATATGCCTAGTAATTATTGTACAGAAACTTAGCCCATTCCAAGTCATGGCCCTCATAAACCCTAATAGTAGGCAAGGATACTATCAGACAGTACTTCTTTTGCCATCTATCCAGTTGGACCAAATTTTGTTTAATTTTCTCAGGCAGTTGCGACTAGTATATGTTAATTTGTATAATGGGAGAAGTGACCTGTAGGGACTCCCGAGACCGGTTTGCCGGTATCTGGACACCCTGGACCGATTACGTCACAGATCCTGGATACGTGCCATCTAGCCTAGACATAGCTTTATTGGAACTGGCAGAACCTTCTCTTAAAAACCGCAGGCTGTCGAGAGCTTAGAAGACTGAGAGCTACCCTCTGACATAGTGAGACTAATGGAGTTTACCTGGTTTGATGGCTACGCTTGAGGGTGTGCTCGGTGCGGCCTGGAATGAGGCCTCCTACAGAAAGACAGGTACGCTCGGATCACTCCTTCCTTTCCTCCTTTCCTTTCCTTGTCCTTTTCCTTTCCCTCTTTCCCCCCCCCTTTTTTTTTTTTTTTCTCTTCTTATATATGTTTTGCAATGGTATGCATTTATGCCAGTTAAAGAAATGTCTGTTATGCTGGCGGGTGTTGTAATTACCATGAGCCTCCGCGCTCGCGGGATGGGCCCCCCTTTACAGGGGGCACAGGGTGTCCCGCCAGAGCGTGCACCGTAGCATATCGGTGCCCCACGCTGCGTGCGGGGAGCGGGGAGAGGTCAGATGGAGGCTATTGAGCCCCCCTCCCCCCGCCCCGGCCGCGGGTCGGGGGACCATGTCTTAATTATAGTCACATGGACAACACCCCCGGCTTGTTATCAGTGGTGGGACGGTAATATGTGAGGCCCCCACATTCCAAGTGCCCTCCACGCCTACCACAGTTGTGCACCCACTGTTCCTATGGTGGCACCCTTACTCTACTAACTAGTGTGGCCCATCGGCCGCCCCACATAAGGCATACAAGATACTGCTATTATTGATGTACTCTATTTCTTTGTTCAACTTGTTTATATGCTGGTTATGCACACCAGACGGGTCTGTGCTTTTCCTATTTTATTTTACTTATTATTTTTGATTTTTTTTTTTTTTTTTAAGCAAACTGTTGGACTTGTCTGGTTGTATATTTTTCTTTTATAAAATAAAGATTATATAAAAAAAAAAAAAAAAAAGCCGTCCTTCCTCT
The DNA here is from genome assembly GCA_029206835.1 of Rana muscosa. Classification (NCBI taxonomy): domain Eukaryota; kingdom Metazoa; phylum Chordata; class Amphibia; order Anura; family Ranidae; genus Rana; species Rana muscosa. The sequence continues at coordinate 1,068,205,507 of CM055117.1, forward strand.
CCGTCACAGTGGGAGGCTGAGGGACCTTCCATTTGGTCAGTAGGGTCTACCGAATAGAATGTAAACAATTCAACATAGCGGGTGTTTGCCATATTGTCAGTCATACCCAGTAATAAAATGAGAGGGTCTCAACCAAGCGATGGGCCAACCACAGAGTTAAGGGTAGCCACTAGTTCATTCCAGAAGACCTGTATACGAGGACGGGTCAACAGCATTTGTATGAGGGTACCTTCTTCCATAGCACATCGCTGACAAGCACTTGAGATCTTGGGATATATGTGAGACAGACTCTGTGGGGTGGAGTGTGATTGGACACAGCGGGAGCCAATCAGGATGTCTGCCGGAATCCACTAATCATTCCCGAGGCAGACAGAACAGCAGTCTGCCTATGTAAACAAGGCAGATCACAGTTCTGTCAGAGGGGAAGATGGAAATCTTGTGTTTCTGCTAAGCATGAACACGGATCTCTGTCTTCACCCAGTCAAAGCACCTCCCCCACACAGCAAGCACTCCCAGGGAACACATTTACCCTTTGATCGCCCCTGATGTTAACGCCTTCCCTGCCAGTGACATTGCATTTTTTTTTTTGTACTGATCACTGTATTATTGTCACTGGTCCCCAAAAAGTGTCACTTAGGGGTTGATTTACTAAAGGCAAATAGACTGTGCACTTTGCAAAGTTCACTTGCCCTCTGCAAGTGCAGTTACTCCAGAGCTTAGTAAATGAAGTAAGGCTTCACTTTAGACATGTGCAATTCGTTTAGTTCCAAATTAGTTTTTTAACAAATTTCGACATATTTGTTAATTCGGAAATATCTGAATTAACGAAAACCCGTTTACCAAATTTTTCCGAAAATTTGGAAATTCTAAAATTCGGAAATTTGAAAATAAGAATGAAAATCCGAAAATTCAAAAGAACGAAAATTTGAAAATCTGAAATTATAACTAATAATAACTTAACTATTACTAAACCATTAAATTATAGGTATTGAAATTTCCTTTCAAATTTGGCTGTTAGTGAACATAACGAATACAAATTTATCCAAAGTTACGAATTATCTGAAATAATGAATGCCGCATCTAAATGAATGAAACGTAACAAATTACTTTTTATTATTATTATTTATTATTAGTTCTATTTGTTTAAAAGCGCCATTTGTTTGGATAATTCGTAACTTCAGATAAATTCGTATTCGTTACGTTCACTAACAGACAAATTTGAAAGGAAATTCCAATACGTATAATTTAATAGTTATTATTGGTTAGTTAGTTATTATTTAGAATTTCCGAATTTTTTCAAATGTTTTGAATTTTCAAATTTCCGAATTTCCAAATTTGAACATTTTCAATTTTTTTAATTTACAAACTCTGAATTAAAATTTTTACAAAATTAACACAAAAAGAAAAAAAAAATGAATAAAACGAAAATGGACAAATTTTTTGGCAAAGAATACCCAATCATGTGCAAGGAAATACCCAATCATGCTTACACACGATTGGATGATGGAAGTCAGCAGAGTTTCTGCTCATTTCTTAACCACTTAAGCCCCGGACCATTTTGTTGCTAATGACCAGGCCACTTTTTGCGATTCGGCACTGCATCGCTTTAACTGACAATTGCGCGGTCGTGCGACGTGGCTCCAAAACAAAATTGACGTCCTTTTTTTCCCACAAATAGAGATTTCTTTTGGTGGTATTTGATCACCTCTTTTTATTTTTTGTGCTATAAACAAAAATAGAGCGCCAATTTTGAAAAAAATGCAATATTTTTTACTTTTTGCTATAATAAATATCCCCAAAAAACATATATATAATAAAAAAAAAAAATTTCCTCAGTTTAGGCCGATACGTATTCTTCTACATATTTTTGGTTACCAGAAATTGTGGTTGCTAGACGGATCTTCCTAATCTGCCTCTTCCTAGTCCACGGCTGGTCTTCATCCTCGTGTTGTCTTCTGGGGAATGGGGCGCGCTGCCTTCTGGGAACTGTGTGAATCCCATAGAGCAGCCGCCATTCATACAGCGCGCGAGACTCGCACATGCGCAGTAGGAAACGGGCAGTGAAGCCGGAAGGCTCCACTGCCTGTTTCCCTTAGTGAGGATGGCGGTGGCGGGACACGGTCCGAGGGATGGATCAGCCTCGGGGGGGGGGGGGCCAACATCGCGGGCGCCTAGGACAGGTAAGTGTCCTTACTAAAAGTCAGCAGCTACAGTGTTTGTAGCTGCTGACTTTTAAAAAAAAAATCGTGAGTGGAACCCCGCTTTAAGCTCTGGAGCAACTCCACTTTTCAAAATGCACTTTTTGTCTTTAGTAAATCAACCCTTTAGTGTCAGATTTGTCCACCGCAATGTCACAATCCTGCTAAAAATCATTGATCGCCACAATTACCAGTAAGAACTTTTTTTACAAATTCCATAAATCTATCCTATAGTATGTAGATATTATAACTTTTGCGCAAACCAATCAATATATGATTATTGGGATTTTTTTTTACCAAAAATATGTAGCAGAATACATATTGGCCTAAATTTATGAAGAAATTCGATATTTAATTTTTTTTTTAATTGGATACGTTTTATAACACAAAGTAAAAAATCTATATTTTTTCCCAAAATTGTCGCTCTTTTTTTTATAGCGCAAAAAATTTAAACCGCAGAGGGGATCAAATACCACCAAAAAAAAAAAAACTCTATTTGTGGAGGAAAAAAGGACATCAATTGTATTCAGGTACAGCGCCGCATTAGCGCGCAATTGTCAGTTAAAGCGACACAGAGCCGTATCGCAAAAAATGGCCTGGCCATGAAGGGGAGGGGGGGGGTAAAATCTTCCAGAACTGAAGAGGTTAAACAAACAGATGTAAATATGAATTGTCAGGCCCTTTGATGATCTCACTGCTGTTCTCACAGGACAACAAGACAAAGGCAAATGATTATATTTGCAATCACGCTTAATTTGTCAGGGTGTAAGGAGTATTAAAAATGTTCCTATTCTCTCAATAAACACAAAGGAGTGACATGATTTCATTGGCAGAGATTCATGCTTAAATAATCGGAACATTGTCATATTTCCATTCTTCCATCCTGTGTGTGCCGACTAGCTTTTGTCCATTATTACAATGAAAAGGATGTGTTATTGTGTAAACAATTCACTTTCTAATGAAAGATTCCCCTTTGGTGCTCAGCGAAAGCTGAATATGTTTTTTTTTCCTCTCCTTTATTATTGTCTACCATCCAGACAATTAGGTTTGCAAAATTAGAACTGTTCTTTTTCTGGTTATATTTTAATTTAGTTCCGTCTCCTCATCTAGTAATACAGAAGATATTAAGTAGACAGAGTGTTTACTATTATAACTTGTCATCATTTTTATTTGTTAAAAAGGGTGATATAAATTTCACTGGTAATGAAAAAAAAAAGAACAATTGCTGATATTTTATGCGGCTGTATTAGTGGAAGAGATTGGAAAAAAAAAGTTTAATAAATTTTGCGCATATGGTATGCTGGAAAATGCTTGAAAATCTGAAAAAAAAAAAAAAGTATTTTATTAAAGCAGCAAAAAGTAATGATCTAGTATTTATTTTATTTATTACAGGTACTTATATAGCACCGTTTTTGCAGCACTTTACATATACACTTACCTGCCACTTTATTAGGTACACCTGTTCAATTGCTTTGGTAACACAAGTTGCTAAGCAGCCAGTCACATGGCAGCAACTCAATGCATTTAGGTTATCTAGACGTGGTGAAGACGATTTTGCTGAAGTTCAAGATGAGCATCAGAATTGGGAAGAAAGGGGATTTAAAGGAGAAGTATGGGATGGGTTAAATAACTAGTACATATCACATTAGTCACATATCAGCTAATCTTTTTTTCCTACCTCTTTTAGTTTTTACAGCATGTGCACATGAACTTTCCTTCTGCTGGCAAAAACGGTCCACTTTCAGCTTGAAAAGTTCTCAAGGGGTGTGAACATCTGCACCAACACACCCCCTGCCTCTGTCCCCCCTCCCCTAAGAGATGTGGCTGTGCTGATAGATAGGGAGGTGGAGGAGGGAGGAGGGAGGGGGAACAGCTACGTTCTGTGAAGTCTCAGAAACAAGCAGAGGGAGGAGAGCCGATATCAATCAAGCAAAATGACAGGAAAGGGGGTGGATCCAGACTTTATATTTACACCATTGTCTAGGATGATGCTGTATGAAAGACTGTAGAACCTCCCACAAGTATTTATCTTGATTTTAACAGAATGGGGGCACTTCTGAGAGGGCTGGGAGGGTTTATAGATATCAGCAGCTCACATAGAATAGATGTAAGCAAAAAAAAGGAAACCGTACTTCTCTATTAAAGGGGTTGTAAAGGTAATTTTTTTTAGCATATACCTGCTATATATGCTGCAAACATCTATATATTTTTTCCCCCCAATTTTTTTATTTTCCATGTTTTCTACATACCGATTTTCTGCTCTTCCTCCTTTAGGTTTCCACAGCTTCCGGGTCTTGGAGCGCGCTCCCTGCCGCTATGTCATATGTGCTTGTGAACTACAATTCCCGTCATGCTTAGCGGCATCTTGCATGCGCATTGTCGCTTTTTCCCTGTCTGCTTGAACAAAAACGAGCCTTGTTCTCGATATCTAGTACAGCCTTCTGTACACAGACACCTCCCAGCAGCCACGCACATTCCCGCCTCCCCAGGATGCCCATATTTTTTGTTGTGCTGGTGCTGCTGTCACTCACTTTTCCAAAGTTATCAGCAGGGAGCTAACAAACTGTAGACTGAGAGCCGCTATCAATCAAATACCATGGGGCGGAGGAAAGGCGGGGCTGCGGTCCAGAGCTCCAGATTCCCATACCAATTAAAGGGCATGGGAGGCGGAGCTTCAGCATCATACACGGCGGCGGCTCCCGTACCTGCGAGCGCAGCCAGCGTCTCCCCGCAGGGATGTAGTCCCAGTGGTGGGAGCGCGCACGCACGGGAGACCTCTTGAGAACAGCACTGTAGACGGGTCACCCATAGAAGAGAAGAACAGGAAGTGGGGAAAACGGACCCCATAATAAGGCATTTATACGTGGAAATGGAAGATAAGGTTAGTGATTACATGGTACAGTAGGGTAAAGAAGCAGGATTATGTAAAAAAACGCAAGGGTTTAGTATCCCTTTAAGTGACTTTGGTTGTTGGTGCCAGACGGACTAGTCTGAGTATTTAAAAAACTGCTGATCTACTGGGATTTTATCACACAACCATCTCTAGAGTTTACAGAGAATGGTCCGAAAAAGAGAAAATATCCAGTGAGCGGCAGTTGTGTGGACAAAAATGCCTTGTTGATGTCAGAGGTCAGAGGGGAATGATAAAAAGATGATAAAAAGGCAACAGTAACCCAAATAACCACTTGTTGGGGCACTGTGGCAGGCTAGACAGGATAGAGCCCAATGAAGCGGGGGGTGGATGGTTGGTGGTGGGGGGTTACACCATGTTTTACCGCACGAGGTGACACCCACCCAAGTGACACCACTGCACAGGACAGCCATCCCACAACTGTCTGGAATCTAGGGAGCAGCCAGTTCTCAAAAGGAACCTCAAAAGGAGGCCATCCTGTGACATTCCCATGTTGGAGTCTTTTGGTTTGAATTATTTGTGACTTCATTTAAAGATACAGTAGTATGAAATTAAATGGGGGGAGCATAGCTGGGAAAAGCCTAATCTGAAGCAATTGATCAAAACAGCTGGCCTTTAGGCAGGCTGGTAACACAGATCAGGGCAGGCAGCAGGAAATTGAAGAAAAAGAATTTGAGAGACTGGCAAAACTATAATGGCAGCTAGAATTTCGAAACTGAGGTCAGAGGGCCAGGAAGAACTTATTTGATCAAGGTGAAGAAGGAAGACACTAGCAATAAAGGCTCTAAAGTGCTAGAGCTATGCCGCAACAATAAATTACATGCTGCTACGTTCGGCTGGTAGTACCGCAAGTCGGTGCAGGGTTTTAAGGGGTTAAAACAGGCATTGAGCAGGCAATATAAGACCTCACTGCCTGTAAAATTCCCCCTGAAGAGCTACCCCACAACTGTCTGGAATCTAGGGAACAGCCAGTCCTCAAAAGGAACCTTTTGGCTCCCAGCTACATCACTAACCTAGTCTCAAAATACCAACCTAATCGTTCTCTTCGCTCCTTCCAAGACCTCCTGCTCTCTAACTCCCTTGTCACCTCATCCCATGCTCACCTCCAGGACTTCTCCGGAGTCTCTCCCATCCTCTGGAATGCTCTACCCCAATCTGTCCGATTTTCTCCTACTTTGTCCACTTTCAGACGATCCCCGAAAACTCATCTCTTCAGAGAAGCCTATCTGGCCCTCACCTAACTACTGTACATTTAATTTCTCCATCAGCATATCCCCCACAGTTATTACCTCTTGTATCTCTTGACTTTCCCTCTTAGATTGTAAGCTCTAAGGAGCAGGGCCCTCTGATTTCTACTGTATTAAAGTGTATTGTATTTGTACTGTCTACCCTCAAGTTGTAAAGCGCTGCGTAAACTGCGCTATATAAATCCTGCAAAATAATAATAATAAAAAGTGTAAACGAGGCCTTAGAGCCCATTCACACAGGGGCAACACAACTTCCAGCGCGATTTTATGAGGCAACTCGGACACGACTTGAGTATGAATCACAGCACGACTCCAGGCAACTTGCGAGGCAACTTCAAGTTGCCTGCAGGACAGGAGACATTCCAGTGGCCAATCAAACAAGAATCAGCTCTGTGGGAGGGAGAGGTTTGCCTGAGAAATGTATGTTCTCTTCCTGGAGAGTTGCTTCTGTTAAGACAGTGATCCGACTTCAGAGGAAACTCCCATTGAAATCAATGGGTACAGGTCGCCTAGCAGTTGCCTAGAAGTCGGATTGAAGTAGTACAGGGACCTTTTTTGAAGTCAGAGCAACTTCAGTAGTGTGCATTAAGACGGCTCCATTAACTTACATTGATTTCCTCAGCCAGCGCGACTTGAGGCGACTAGGGGCGACCTGGGGCGATTTGAAGTCGGATCCAAAGTTGCCCCTGTGTGAATGGGCTCTAAGGTTTTCGATTGTCATCAGTGCCTTGTTGTTTTTGTGACACCCAATCATAGATTTTTTTTTTTCTTTTCTGGTGTCACTGAAACACAAACGAAGGGTAAACCTCTCCCATGGAGTCATGGACAGCAAGACAATGGCAGAAATATTAACCCTTTCCACTCTACCCAAAAATGAAAAAAAAAATTGGTTGAAGTTGGGTCTTAAGCCCCGTACACACGGTCAGACTTCATTTTGAGCAAGTTGGACCAACAATCCGACCGTGTGTACGCTCCATCGGACAAACTTTTTTGGGTTTTTTTGTTTTCATCGGACAAAAGTTGGGTCTGCAAACGGACAAACTTTTGGCCAACAAAAGTCCGATGGAGCAAAGTCTGACCGTGTGTACAGAAAACCATCAGACTTTTGTCCGATGGACAAAACAAATAATGTTAAAATCAACCAACAATAGCAGAAGTTGACCAAAGGGTGGCGGTAAAGAGCAGAAAAACCACGTGATGTTGCAAAAAGTTTTGGGAAAGTTTGCAGAAAAGTCGTGTGGTGTGTATGCTATGGGTGTGCCCGGCCAACTCGGTTCGGACAAAAATTCACGGAAAAGTCCGATAGAAGTCCGACGTGTGTATGGGGCTTAAACATGTTTCCATAGAAATGGGCATTTTTACAAACTCTGAACCCCTGGGACACAAAAGTCAGTGGTGAGAAGTACTAATAACACGACACCTAACATCGACCATAACTACCCAGAGACCTTCCTTGTTTCCATGGCAATAGAATGCCTGTTGGTCAAGTCGTTGTTTTGTAATTACTATCCAACAGTTGGCCCAAGACTAATTGATCGCTCTTCCAATAAAAGGGAATGCTGGTGTCCTGACTGACAGCTTTTTAATTCCACCAATGATGCAACATACTTCACAGATGTCTCACTTGACTGGTTTTGGTGGTGCTGTCAAATACACATGAATACGTGAAAGATAGATTTCCCAGTAGTGTGCAAGCAACAATTTTTCCAGGAAGAAAATATCAAAAGCAATTTTATTTTTTTCTGAATAGGGAAAAAGTCATTTTTAATAACTGTTTAAAAGTCCTAATTAAAATGCTTTTCTTCATATCACAAAAATAGATCACACAAGGGTGAGCGGTGGCAGGACACAAACAATATTTGAATTTTTGATATTATGTAATGTAGCACCCTCCCAGTTGAAAGTAGGCTGCTAGGAAAATTTAGCTTAGCTCCTCTGTAAACAGAGGAACACAGGGTTGATTTCTTAGGGCTGCACAATGTTTCACAGGCTGCTGTTCTGCTGCTTCCCCCTATGTTCTTGAATCTTCTAGAAGCGTAATATGAGGGGGGAGGAGGGACATAGTAGGCAGACTGAATATTTATGGAATTCCAGCCAATTCTTGAGGAGGTGTGCCCAGAAGGTGGAGGGCAAACCCATAAATAGTCTGAGGTCTGGGCAGCAGGAGCAGTGTTCCTAAGGTTTAGTCCTACAGGAGGTGACTCCTGTACAGGGACTTTGCTCTTGAGGCAGGAGAACTAGAAGAAGCATTTGTGAAGATATTGAGGTCCCAGCTAGGCTTAGAAGGGGGGCTTATTCGAAGATCCATTGTCCGGGGTTCAAGCTGGGTCAGGAGGAAGCTTGTAGGCAGGATGCAGCAGGGTGCGGCAGCAATAATTCACACAGTCAGGTGCAATGGAAAACTTGTATTGAAATAACACAGCAACAGTTCAAAACAAACCCAGTGAAAAGGCTGCCCAACCGGGTGCATTCACGGTTTCCAATAATGTGAAGAGAACAGATATCAGCTAGACAGACAGCATCTGTTAAGAGAGCAGAAATGTAGCCTGGCTGTCTTGCATTACCTCCTCACCAGGAACCTTTCCATACCACTAGTGCTGTCTAACAGGCGGGGTACCTGTCCCTACTCTACCAACCCGTAAATGAGCTCCTCACTTGGGAGCCAGGGCCTTAAATAGGTTCTGTCTGACCCAAGATGCCAACTGGATAGCTTCCCCAGCGACCCAGGAAACCATAGGGGATCTGTGTACCTCTTGACTTACTCTCCAGCTACAGGGCCGCTGTGGATTAACACCACCTGCAGTGGAGAAAGTAGACTTCACCTGCCTACAATCTCACTGGAGAGAGCCAGGAGGAAGTTGGTAGGAAGGAGTCCAACTGTTCTATGGTCATGTGAGTCTACATCTCCCTCACTAGGAAGAGCCTATAGATATTGGAAGATGGCGACCAGTGATTCTGTGGCTGAGTAAATGACCCCCAATGCTAAGGAGAAGTGGCAGTGTGTAGCTTTTAAACTCCTAAGGGAGTACAAGTCAACGGCAGCATTAAGAATCCTGTGGGACATTCAGAGTGTGCAGTGCAGCCAGAAAGTGCAGCCATCGGTGTGTGAAGTGCAGCCAGAAGTGAGGAATCCTCAAATGATTTAGTTGCAGTTCATTGCGTATCCCATGCTCCCTCTTCCTATCCCATTTCATCGTCCCAGTTCAACCCCTAGACTGTTTTCTGAGACTGTGGAAGAATGAAGAAAATACCCTATGCCTGGCTGTCTGAGCCAAAAGGGGGAAATAGGACCAAATTTACCAGCGGCTTAGGGGGTGTGCTACACTAATACTGAATCAAGATAAAGGAGAGTATAGTAGAATGGATGAGTGAGTAAAAGGGAAGTGGACGAGAGGGAGCAATGAGTGTGAAGGAATGAAGACTTAGTTGGAACATTAGACAGGTCCACCTGAACGACCCTAACCCTCACCCACTTCTCACCAAAGACTTTAATGAGTTAGCAATCCTTGTTTTTTTGGGGGGTGGGAAGAATGGGAGACGGGGGGGGGGGGGTTATGTGGGGATGACTGTCTTGTTGTATTCTGTAAAAATAAGAGAAAAACTTTAATAAAGAAATAAAGTATAAAAAAAAAATACTGAATCTGAATCTGAATCTAATACTGAATCTATAAGGCCAGGTGTTCATGGGGCATTTATTGAAACCCAATAAATGGAAAAAGATTTTTACCAGGCTGCTTCTTCCAAACTGGTAGTACTTCCCCAAAGTGAACAGATGGGTAAACACTGAATGAACAGGCTGCATGTGATCCAGAAACACTGATCCAGAATTCACTTCTCTCAATTGACTACAGTGTCTAATGGTAGATGTTAAAACTGATCAACTTTTATTCATTAATGTCCAATTTAAAGGTAATTTTTCATATTTTTTAATCTGCAATTTTAAATAAAATAATACCTGGTGCTCCTACTATGAGAGACATTGTTTCTGTTATTGGGTGACAGGTGTCATTTTTTTGCAAATGGTGCTTCTACATTGTCACCCTGTTACGTGGACTTCCGATGGAGTCTACAAGTGGCTGTTATGGGATGATGACTGTTTCCTATTTGTTCTCCTGCATTGTCACATGGACTTCCGATGAAGGCTGCAAGTGGCTGCAAAGAGGTTGGTTAAGGTCAGCAGCACTAAGATGCAACAAGAATTAAAAAAAAATTGAATACAGTGTTTTATGGTTAGAAAAAAATGTAAGTTGTTTCTAATACTATAATGTTAAATGCTGTCATCCATGTAGGGTTTACATTTACTTTCCAATCCAAGTTTTAATTGGGGTTGGACTTGGACAGAAGTTATCCTTTAAAGAGACCCTGTTAAAAACCTTAAAGTGTAGGCAAAAGCACAAAAGAAAGCAAAAAAAAATAATACTTACAATACAGTGAGACCTTATGAGTGTGCAGTAAAGGTGTGAAATGTGCCAAGGTGTTTTAAAACCACTTGATGACCACCTAACTGTAAATATACATCATGATTTTACATTAGAATACTGGGGCTATGGCTGCAGCTAGATGCCATAATACCGCTAATAAGATTTCCAGCAGCAGCAACTCTTTCATCTAAAAGCGATCTAAGCAGCTGATTAGCCACTGGATCACTTTTAGCTTTTAGAAGTATTTAGAAGCGGCACCCCCCCAGGTGCTTTCTGGTCATTCTCTGGCTTACCTGACTCATCGGGAAGCCTGGAAACTGATTTGAGGATTGCGGCGGCTGGCCATAGAGATTAGCAGAGGAAAGATGGCCTCCGCTCATCTCTATGACCTAGGAGGCCCCCCGAGTGACGTCATGACATCACTTCCGGTTCATAGCCGATGTAAACAAGGCCTTTTTTTTTGGAAAGCATTAGATCTTTTTTTTTTTTAATCTGATGCTTTCCTTTGTAGAGGATCTTTCTCCCAGATCTCTCCATAAAGAGGGCCTGTCATGCTTTATTTTAGACATGTGCGATTCGGTTCGTAACAAATGGATTTTCGTACGAATTTGTTAGCATTCGTACATTCAGGTCAATTCGAACATCCGAATAGCTGAAAGAACCAAAATACGAAAATTACGAAATAACGAATAAGAAAAATAACGAACATGCGAAAATACGAACTTACGAATGGACAAACTTACAAAAATACGAAACACCGAAACAGTAAAAGAACGAAAATGACATCTATAACGAATAATTTGCATTCCGTATTTTCAACCCTTTGTCTGTTTGTAATTTCGTATGTTCGTATTTCATTCGTGTATTCGTAAATTTGTTTCTTTGTCTGTTCGGAATTTCGTGTTCTCAAATCGTTCTTTCGAATGGGCAGTGTAGTGAGTGATGTATCTTACTTAATATCTTAGCCAATCAGCTTATCTCTTTTGTGTCTGAGTCACAATGCATTCCTGAATCTTTTTAGATTCAGTTGAGGAGGAGACTAGACCTCCTCTGTAACTCTATACCGGCAACCTGTAAACATGTTTAACCTTCCTGGCGGTATGATTATTTCAGATTTTAGGTGCTGAAAGCGGTACCATTATTCTGCATGGAAATTTGGCTCTTTATAGTGTAGGCCTGTAATTCTTAGGAATAACTCACTTAAATTTGTCCAAACAAGAGTCTAGTAGACATCCCGGGTATGATAAAGTTTGAAACACAAAATCATAAATTATAATATAATAAATAACTATAAATAATTATAACAAATAATAATGTTATAATAATAAAAAAAATTCAATAATGTAATTAAATCAAAAACACTGAAATTTGCTCAGTTGCAGAATTGTCGCTGTCATTACTTTTAGTTTTTGATGAGTAATTTCCCCACAAATCGCTATCGCTCAATTCTACAAGTGATTCTAATTGATTATCGCTGTTTTCTAGCTGGTCTAAAAGCACTTTTGACGTAAAGTGACACTTTTTGGTTGCTATGGACAATCTCCAAATTCCAGGCAGAAAGAACAGTTTTTATAATATAAAAGTGCATGCAGGACACTGCAGGGAGGTTAAAGTGTCGCCAATGGAGATTTTTAAGTGCTGTAGTTTGGCGCCATTCCACAAGCATGCGCAATTTTAAAGCATGACATGTTAGGTATCTTTTTACTCGGCGTAACATCATCTTTCATATTTTACAAAAAAATTGGGTTATATATTGAGTTTTTTTTATTAATTCATTAAAGTGTATTTTTCCCAAACAAAATTATTGTTAAAAAAAAATGATGTGCAAATACCGTATGACATAAAAATATTGCAATGGTCGCCATTTTATTCTCTAGGGCCTCTGTTAAAAAAATATAATAATGTTTGGGGGTTCGAAGTAATTTTCTAGCAAACAAAAAACGAATTTGACACAATAAGTGTCAAAATAGGCCTGGTCCTTAAGTGGTTAATAATGCTGTCTGTATGCTATGCTTTGTGACTGAATAAAACACCAACTGAGATTGCAAAATACAGTTCGAGGACTCATCTTTTTATAAAGTTCTGCATATTAAAGGCTTGTGTGCAGTGTTGTTTTTTTTTTCCACAAATGATATGCAATTCACTTGCAATGAGCAATTGAACTACTCTAGGAAGAGTGGCACAGCCACTCCCTCCTTGTATGTCATAGCCCTCAAAGTCCAGATTTTGAAGGCATATATGCAAGTTATTGAGTTATGTAAATAGATTTTTCTTTATTTTGTAAACAACGGCTTGAGGAGCCAGTCTGTATGATGACGCCACAATTGTGTGCACTCGGAACAAGATTAGAGATTTTTTGGATAAATTCTGGTGTCTCTTTGGCAGACTTCAGTTGGAAATACATTTTTGCACCACGGTGAGCAAGCCTTATGTGAAGAAGCCAAATTATAGTACACTCAGGCCAAGAGTAACAATTATTTTTTTAGATAAAGTCTGGTGTCTCTTTCGCAGACTTTAGATAGAAGTAACAGTTGCGGAAAAGTTGGTCTTTGTGTGTTGGTGGTGCCTTCACCCCGTAACCTTCTAGAGCTACTCTTGATGAAAGCAAGAATTTACCTTTCTGTAAAAAAAAAATTGACGCCCCTGTCACACAGTTGCGGAAAAAAATGGTCTTTAGGTGTTGGTGATGCTTTCACCCCATAACCCTATAGAGGTACTCTTGAAGCAAGAATTGGCCTTGCTGTAAAAAAAAAAAAAAAATTGATGCCCTGTCAAACAGTTGCGGAAAAATAGTTTTTTGGGTAATGGTGGTGTCTTCATCATCATCACTGGAGCCAACTTGGCAAAAAGCTGTGGCTGGGGGAACATGACTGCCAATTTGTTGTTTTTCAGTGTTCTCCCCTCTCTGTCCAATCAGGGCTCTGACAGGGTACGGGGCCCTAATTGGGAAAGCCTTGCACCTGACCAGTGGTCAGGTGCAAGGCTTCATCCAATTAGGGTCCTAGAATACACTGTGAAACATGCAGTGCACTGTGGGGTGTTTCGGGCCAAACTGTTGCTTGGCCCCGAACAATTCGCCCAACACTAGTAAGAAGCATTCTTCCCACTGATCACTAATGTAAGGAGCATTCTTCCCACTGATTACCAATGTAAGGAGCATTCTTCCCACTGATCACCAATGTAAGGAGCATTCTTCCCACTGATCACCAATGTAAGGGACATTCTTCCCACTGATCACCAATGGAAGGAGCATTCTTCCCACTGATCACCAATGTAAGGATCATTCTTCCCACTGATCACCAATGTAAGGATCATTCTTCCCACTGATCACCAATGTAAGGAACATTCTTCCCACTGATCACCAATGTAAGGGACATTCTTCCCACTGATCACCAATGGAAGGAGCATTCTTCCCACTGATCACCAATGTAAGGATCATTCTTCCCACTGATCACCAATGTAAGGATCATTCTTCCCACTGATCACCAATGTAAGGGGCATTCTTCCCACTGATCACCAATGTAAGGAACATTCTTCCCACTGATCACCAATGTAAGGAACATTCTTCCCACTGATTACCAATGTAAGGAGCATTCTTCCCACGGATCACCAATGTAAGGAGCATTCTTCCCACTGATCACCTATGTAAGGAACATTCTTCCCACTGATCACCAATGTAAGGAGCATTCTTCCCACTGATCACCAATGTAAGGAACATTCTTCCCACTGATCACCAATGTAAGGAGCATTCTTCCCACTGATCACCAATGTAAGGAACATTCTTCCCACTGATCACCAATGTAAGGAGCATTCTTCCCACTGATCACTAATGTAAGGAGCATTCTTCCCACTGATTACCAATGTAAGGAGCATTCTTCCCACTGATCACCAATGTAAGGAGCATTCTTCCCACTGATCACCAATGTAAGGGGCATTCTTCCCACTGATCACCAATGTAAGGAGCATTCTTCCCACTGATCACTAATGTAAGGAGCATTCTTCCCACTGATCACCAATGTAAGGAACATTCTTCCCACTGATCACCAATGTAAGGAGCATTCTTCCCACTGATCACCAATGTAAGGAACATTCTTCCCACTGATCACCAATGTAAGGAGCATTCTTCCCACTGATCACCAGTGTAAGGTGCATTCTTCCCACTGATCACCAATGTAAGGAGCATTCTTCCCACTGATCACCAATGTAAGGGACATTCTTCCCACTGATCACCAATGTAAGGATCATTCTTCCCACTGATCACCAATGTAAGGATCATTCTTCCCACTGATCACCAATGTAAGGGACATTCTTCCCACTGATCACCAATGTAAGGGACATTCTTCCCACTGATCACCAATGTAAGGAGCATTCTTCCCACTGATCACCAATGTAAGGGACATTCTTCCCACTGATCACCAATGTAAGAGGCATTCTACCCACTGATCACCAATGTAAGGAGCATTCTTCCCACTGATCACCAATGTAAGGAGCATTCTTCCCACTGATCACCAATGTAAGGAACATTCTTCCCACTGATCACCAATGTAAGGAGCATTCTTCCCACTGATCACTAATGTAAGGAGCATTCTTCCCACTGATTACCAATGTAAGGAGCATTCTTCCCACTGATCACCAATGTAAGGAGCATTCTTCCCACTGATCACCAATGTAAGGGGCATTCTTCCCACTGATCACCAATGTAAGGAGCATTCTTCCCACTGATCACTAATGTAAGGAGCATTCTTCCCACTGATCACCAATGTAAGGAACATTCTTCCCACTGATCACCAATGTAAGGAGCATTCTTCCCACTGATCACCAATGTAAGGAACATTCTTCCCACTGATCACCAATGTAAGGAGCATTCTTCCCACTGATCACCAGTGTAAGGTGCATTCTTCCCACTGATCACCAATGTAAGGAGCATTCTTCCCACTGATCACCAATGTAAGGGACATTCTTCCCACTGATCACCAATGTAAGGATCATTCTTCCCACTGATCACCAATGTAAGGATCATTCTTCCCACTGATCACCAATGTAAGGGACATTCTTCCCACTGATCACCAATGTAAGGGACATTCTTCCCACTGATCACCAATGTAAGGAGCATTCTTCCCACTGATCACCAATGTAAGGGACATTCTTCCCACTGATCACCAATGTAAGAGGCATTCTACCCACTGATCACCAATGTAAGGGACATTCTTCCCACTGATCACCAATGTAAGGAACATTCTTCCCACTGATCACCAATGTAAGAGGCATTCTACCCACTGATCACCAATGTAAGGGACATTCTTCCCACTGATCACCAATGTAAGGGGCATTCTTTCCACCGATCGCCAATGTAAGGAACATTCTTCCCACTGATCACCAATGTAAGAGGCATTCTACCCACTGATCACCAATGTAAGGAGCAATCTTCCCACTGATCACCAATGTAAGGAACATTCTTCCCACTGATCACCAATGTAAGGGACATTCTTCCCACTGATCACCAATGTAAGGGACATTCTTCCCACTGATCACCAATGTAAGGGGCATTCTTTCCACCGATCGCCAATGTAAGGAACATTCTTCCCACTGATCACCAATGTAAGAGGCATTCTACCCACTGATCACCAATGTAAGGAGCAATCTTCCCACTGACCACCAATGTAAGGGACATTCTTCCCACTGATCACCAATGTAAGGGACATTCTTCCCACTGATCACCAATGTAAGAGGCATTCTACCCACTGATCACCAATGTAAGGGACATTCTTCCCACTGATCACCAATGTAAGGGGCATTCTTTCCACCGATCGCCAATGTAAGGAACATTCTTCCCACTGATCACCAATGTAAGGGACATTCTTCCCACTGATCACCAATGTAAGAGGCATTCTACCCACTGATCACCAATGTAAGGGACATTCTTCCCACTGATCACCAATGTAAGGGGCATTCTTTCCACCGATCGCCAATGTAAGGGACATTCTTCCCACTGATCACCAATGTAAGGGACATTCTTCCCACTGATCACCAATGTAAGGGACATTCTTCCCACTGATCACCAATGTAAGGGACATTCTTCCCACTGATCACCAATGTAAGGAGCAATCTTCCCACTGATCACCAATGTAAGGAACATTCTTCCCACTGATCACCAATGTAAGGGACATTCTTCCCACTGATCACCAATGTAAGGGACATTCTTCCCACTGATCACCAATGTAAGGGACATTCTTCCCACTGATCACCAATGTAAGAGGCATTCTACCCACTGATCACCAATGTAAGGAACATTCTTCCCACTGATCACCAATGTAAGGGACATTCTTCCCACTGATCACCAATGTAAGGGACATTCTTCCCACTGATCACCAATGTAAGGGACATTCTTCCCACTGATCACCAATGTAAGAGGCATTCTACCCACTGATCACCAATGTAAGGAGCAATCTTCCCAGTGATCACCAATGTAAGGAACATTCTTCCCACTGATCACCAATGTAAGGGACATTCTTCCCACTGATCACCAATGTAAGGGGCATTCTTTCCACCGATCGCCAATGTAAGGAACATTCTTCCCACTGATCACCAATGTAAGGAGCATTCTTCCCACTGATCACCAATGTAAGGGACATTCTTCCCACTGATCACCAATGTAAGGAGCATTCTTCCCACTGATCACCAATGTAAGGAGCATTCTTCCCACTGATCACCAATGTAAGGAACATTCTTCCCACTGATCACCAATGTAAGGAGCATTCTTCCCACTGATCACCAATGTAAGGAGCATTCTTCCCACTGATCACCAATGTAAGGGACATTCTTCCCACTGATCACCAATGTAAGGGGCATTCTTTCCACCGATCGCCAATGTAAGGAACATTCTTCCCACTGATCACCAATGTAAGGAGCATTCTTCCCACTGATCACCAATGTAAGGGACATTCTTCCCACTGATCACCAATGTAAGGAGCATTCTTCCCACTGATCACCAATGTAAGGAGCATTCTTCCCACTGATCACCAATGTAAGGGACATTCTTCCCACTGATCACCAATGTAAGGAACATTCTTCCCACTGATCACCAATGTAAGGAGCATTCTTCCCACTGATCACCAATGTAAGGAACATTCTTCCCACTGATCACCAATGTAAGGGACATTCTTCCCACTGATCACCAATGTAAGGAACATTCTTCCCACTGATCACCAATGTAAGGAGCATTCTTCTCACTGATCACCAATGTAAGGGACATTCTTCCCACTGATCACCAATGTAAGGAGCATTCTTCTCACTGACCTGCTTTTCACACATATTCCCTGAGAACTGAAAATTATTTCAAGGATTCCTCTGGGGTAGAAAGGTTGAGAAAGACTGGGAATACTGGGAGGCTTTTACAGGTAAATAACATGAATAAAATAAGACAAACGCACATTATAATCTTACAGGAAGATTTTGGTTGAAATAAACAATCTGATGAAATGGTCTCTTTAAGATTTACCAGTGTAAATAAAAAAGGAATAAAAAAGAAATTAAAAAAATCTAATTGTTGTAACATTTTTTTTTCTATATCTACCACAAGAGAACAATTGTTAAAGAACTGTCAGTAACGGATGATAGAAGCATTATGAGAATTTTCAGTATATGCCCACGGGCGTTTTTTCAGCCGCGTTTTTGAGCGTTTTTTACAGCTTAAAAACGCCTGTCCATGTTAGTCTATAGCTTCATGCCCACCTAGGCGTTTTTGAGCTGTAAAGAGCATAGGCGTTTGTAAGCTGTAAAAAAAACCCAGGGCCAGTGCGTTCCTCAGCGTCAGAATTTGGCAGGAAAAAACGCGAGCGTCAAAAAACGCGCAAAAACGCGCACTAACGCGCACTAACGCGCCCTAACGCGCAAAAAACGCGCACTAACGCATCAAAAAAAAAAAAAAATATATTTACAATAACATGGACAGGCGTTTTTAAGCTGCAAAAAACGCAGCTGTAAAAACGCCAGTGGGCATGAACTTTGAGAGAATTAACAAGGTATACAATTTGACACATTTGTCCTGTAAACTATACTAAGATCACTTCCACTGTCAGAACCCAAGTTTATATCTGCGGCAGAAGCTTCAATCTATGAATTGAGTTACAGGAGGTAAAAGTAAATAATCACCTCAGAGGTGAGACATATTTACAGCAGGAACTACTTAAAGCAAAGCTTCATTTCCATGCTGCCAAGTCAGGTTTGCCATTTCATACTCTTTTCTCGACTGTCCTGCCAAAAATCTGTCTGCTTCTATAATAAACTATGGAAGCTGTGGTGGCGGCATATGGAAATGCATAGGTGCAGCTTACAAGCAAATTATTTGCTGTTGTACAAGAGTTTTAAATCCATTTTGCCTCCTGCATCTGTTTAACCAGTTCAGCTCTCACAACTGTACAGATTTGACCAGAGCAATTTGTACATTTCTGCTATTGATCTGTTTTTTTTCCGGCAATAACTTTGTGATTACTTATGATATCGATGTTTATATATATACATACACAGGGCTTTTTTTCAGCGGGAATGTGGGGGAACGCAGTTTCGGCACCTCCTGGACTGACTGTATGTAATGACAAGGGGTGCTGGGGTGTGCTGCAGGGTATTGATGCTCACAGCTGGGGATCTATTTTTGCAGGGGGGTCTATTGTTGCTCGGGAGGTCTATTGTTTCTGGTGGGGGGCCTATTGTTGCTGGGGGGTCTTATGTTGCTGGGGGGTCAATTGTTGCTGAAAGAGATCTACTGTTGGGGAAGGATCTATTGTTGATGGCAGCCAGAGAGTCTATTAATGCTGGCTGTGCGGAGATCTGTTGATGCTCCCGGGAGTCTATTGTTGCTGGTGGGGAAATTTTGTTGTGGGTAGTCCATTGTTGTTAGGGGGATCTATTGTTGCACTGCTTTTCTTGATATCATTACCAAATTGCATACAAATTTCTTAGCGCCACAAAATGATACTTGGTCCTCTATTGTCTAAAAGGGACAGTACTGGGAGGTGGGTAGGGCCGGAGAAAAGGGGTGACTCGGAACGGAGGAATTCCTGCACCTATTGTCTGAGCAAAAAAGCCCTGTATATATACTATATTGTCAAGTTTATTGGGACACCTACCTTTATACACACATTATTTTAATGGCATCCCAGTCTTAGTCCGTAGGGTTCAATATTGAGTTGGCCCACCCTTTGCAGCTATAACAGCTTCAACTCTTCTAGGAAGGCAGTCCACAAGGTTTAGGAGTGTCTATGGGAATGTTCGACCATTCTTCCAGCAGCGCATTTGTGAGGTCAGGCACTGGTATAGACTAGAAGGTCTCCGCTTGAATTCATCCCAAAGGTGTTCTATTGGGTTGAGATCAGGACTTCAAAATGTCTTGGTATGCTGATGATGCCTTAAGAGTTCCCTTCACTGGAACTAAGGGGCCAAGCCCCTGAAAACCAACCCCATACCATATTTCCCCCTCCACCAAATGATTTGGAGAAGTGCATAAAGCAAGGTTCATAAAGACATGGATGAGCGAGTTTAGGGTGGATGAACGTGACTGGCCTGGACAGAGTCCTGACCTCAACCCGATAGAACACCTTTGGGATGACTTAGAGTGCAGACTGGGAGCCAGGCCTTCTCTCTAACATCAGTGCCTGACCTCACAAATGCGCTTCTGGAAGAATGGTCAAACATTCCCATAGACACACTCCTAAACCTTGTCGACAGCCTTTCCAGAAGAGTTGAAGTTGCTCTGCGCCCCGAGCCCATCCTTTTTTGAAGCCTATTAGAGCCTCTGGCTCTAATCATGTGCTTAAAAAAAAACAAAAAAATATTGGAATCCATGTGTCCAGCAAGTAGAATAGGGGGGCTGGATGCATGGATAGGGGGGTGGCACCTGTGCGCCCCTAATGAATGGGCCACCACTGGTCAAGTGGAAGATGGTCAGTAGCAGCAGAGAAGATGCACAGAGCATATTGCACATATCCTGTGTACTTTGATTACATTTTTTTGGGCATGTACAGCACACCCAGTGTTCATACCTGGTTAATTACCATAGGTTTGATTCACCAAGAAGGATGGTGAAGGATTTTATTGCATGATAAACTTTCTAGCAAAAATATTAAATTCACAAATATAA
Organism: Rana muscosa; assembly: GCA_029206835.1. Classification (NCBI taxonomy): domain Eukaryota; kingdom Metazoa; phylum Chordata; class Amphibia; order Anura; family Ranidae; genus Rana; species Rana muscosa. The sequence goes on from CM055117.1 coordinate 1,068,226,419, forward strand.
ATGGCACCGAGATATATAATCCTTATTTTTCCACGGGAAATTAACATTGATCTGTGGAAAGCCCTGTTTTCTCATAAATCATTATTTTATCTTGTGAAGTGATATTTTATTACCACTTCAAACAACTCCTCTCCACTTCCCGAAACGGGTGTTATTTTAAGGGTAACCTGTGTTGTAATCTTTGTGAACTGAATTTCACCACATTTGGTAAAAGTACATTTTTACCTTATTTTAACATTTATTTATTTTACTATTGATCTTCTTATCATACGTGATAGTGAAATAACACTGGTAGTGATATCATAGCACTAGTAGTGGGTGAATCAGCAGTACTTACAGAGCTAAATAAATAAAGACTGTTATGTGTGTTTGCGAACTGAAACCTAATGCCGCGTACACACGATCGGAATTTCCGACAACAAAACCGTGTTGTTTTTTTTCCCGACGGATGTTGGCTCAAACTTGTCTTGCATACACACGGTCACACAAATGTTGTCGGAAATTCCGACCATCAAGAACACGGTGACGTACAACACTACGACGAGCCGAGAAAAATGAAGTTTAATGATTCCAAGCATGCGTCAAATTGATTCCGAGCATGCGCAGCACTTTTGTGCGTCGGAAATGGCTACATAGGGTCGGAATTTCCGACAACAAGTTTTGCTGTCGGAAAAATTGAGAACCAATCATTTGTTGTTGGAAATTTCGACAGCAAATGTTCGATGGAGCCTACACACGGTCGGAATTTCCGACGAAAAGCTCCCATCGAACATTTGTTGTCGGAAATTCGATCTACGAATAAAAGATAGAATTACAATAGATGAGCAAAAGTTTAAAACACTATCAAGTGGACTTGAACATTTTTTTTTTTTTTTAATAGTTTGCCTTTTTAAGCTTCAACAACATTGCCTTCTGGCTGCAAATATACATATATGATAATTACTTCTCTGTATTTCTCCTAATGTATTTGCTGTCTGACAGTACTTCCTGCCAATGTAAATGTACTACCGTCCAAGTGAGTTAATTTACCAAGAACGGGATGTACATGACGTGGGAACATTTCTGCATAACTGAAAATAAATGATCCTTGGAAGGAAATACCTACCATATTTCACATTTTGCATCACCCCTCTGCTAACAGATCCACAATCACATTACCGTAAGATACTCAACATTTGAAAGGGTCATAGGTCATTTGAGTCCTAACCAAATCCGTGGTTCATTGGTGAATCCAAGCTGATTGGCTGCCTCTAAAGCCGTGTACACACGATAGGTTTTACGGATGAAAACAGTCCGATGGACTGTTTTCATCGGACAAACCGATCGTGTATGGGCCCCATCGGTGTTTAAAAATAGAACATGATTTAAATTTATCCGATGGTTAAAAAAACGATAGCAAATTACTATCGTCTGTGGGGAACTCCATCGGATAAAAAACCCACACATGCTCAGAATCAAGTTGACGCATGTTCAGAAGCATTGAACTTAATTTTTCTTGGCTCATCGGAGTGTTTTACGTCACCGCGTTTGAAACGGTCGGTTTTTTGACTGATGGTGTGTGGGCAAGACTGATGGAAGATAGTTTCATCGGATTTCGGATGGAAAAAACCATCGGATTAGAATCCATAGGATATCTGATCGTGTGTACAGGGCTTTACAGATTGTCACCACACAAGGTCTTTCCAGCCGAGACCATATGATGACTGTGAATTGACTGTGATGAAGTATATCATACAACATTTGGCCTGATATTATTATATTTTGTTATACAGGATTTATACAGTGCCAACAGTTTGAGCAGCACTTTGCAAAATAAAGGGAGACAGCACAGTTACAATACAATTCACAATAAGAAGATTAGGAGGCACTGCTCCTAAGAGCTTACAATCCAAAAGAGAGAATTGAGTTTGCTACAGGTAAGGTACCGTATATAATCGAGTATAAGCCAAGTTTTTTAGCACATTTTTTTGTGCTGAAAATGCCCCCCTCGGCTTATACTCGAGTCTGTGTCCATCTTCACCTTTGTGCGCCTGATCCCGGACAGCCGTAGGTCCACTGAACCCCAAACATGTAGCCCCACATATGTAGCCCCACTCTTTATCTACAAGTGTGCAAAATTTGTTGGCCAGGGAGCACCGATTTTTCAAAGCCGGGCACCCCTTCCATAGACTCCCATGTTAAACGATCATTTCTCCACTGAACCCGGCACTGGACGGCCTAAGGTCCCCCGGACCCCAAACTTGGCACACGTGTAGCCCCACTCTTCATCTACAAGTGTGCAAATCTTGTTGTCCAGGGGATCTACAGCCGGGGAGCACCGATTGTTCAAACCCGGGCACCCCTTCCTTGGACTCCAATGTTAAACCTCAGTCTAGTCACACAGCGCCGGAGATCAAGTAGGGAGATTGGGCACAGTGAGGCATGGACACAGTGAGGCATGGACACAGTGAGGCATGGGCACAGTGAGGCATGGACACAGTGAGGCATGGACACAGTGAGGCATGGACACAGTGAGGCACAGTGAGGCATGCACATGGACACAGTGAGGCATGGACACAGTGAGGCATGGACACAGTGAGGCATGGGCACAGTGAGGCATGGGCACAGTGAGGCATGGGCACAGTGAGGCATGGACACAGTGAGGCATGGACACAGTGAGGCATGGACACAGTGAGGCACAGTGAGGCATGCACATGGACACAGTGAGGCAAAGTGAAGCACAGTGAGGCATGCAGATGGACACCCTAGGCTTATAATCGAGTCAATAAGTTTTCCCAGTTTTTTGTGGTAAAATTAGGTGCCTCGGCTTATCTTCAAGTATATACGGTAGGCTTCCCTGAAGAGATGAGTTTCCAGGGATTGCCTAAAGACAGACAGAGTTGGAGACAGAGTGAGATAGGGTGTTCCAGAGGATGGGAGAAGCTCAAGAGAAGTCCTGGTGGTGGTGAGCATGGGAGAGGGTGATGAGGAAGCTAGAGAATATAATATGGTTTAGAGGTTTTCTTGTTATATTGACCACATCCCTATAGTGCAGTGTTTCTCAATCTTTCTTTTCTTTCGGCACACCAAAAAGATCTACAACATTTTTACAGCACACTTGAACATATTTAACAATTTTTGTGGTGAAGAACTTATTTATTTTTACATATATATTTAATTTTTAATTTAATGTGAAGGATGTGCCTGCTTTCGAGAGCAGATCAGATTGAAGCCATTGTAATTTTCTTTGTACTTTCGCTTTCTTCCTTGTTTTTCATTTTAACAGTTTCTCTTTAGAGTTCCAGACTTGATTAAGTATTTCTCCATCGCTAAACAATGAACAAACTTTATTTATAAGCATCAAAGTTGAAATGGAACGGTCTCTATTTTTATAATATAATTAGAGCGATCGAGTTCTCCCGAGATCTCGCACAAGTCTTGCGTTACGTAAGGAACCAATGAAAGACAGACTGACAGAGATTCCGTTTTTCTATATGTTCCTTTTTTAACTTTTGCAACATTGATTTACCACGCGGCAGACAGTTTGAGAATCCCTGCTATAATGCAATCTTTACCAAGAATTATAATTCCCCAACAGGGTGGGACATTAAAGGCTCAAGAATGTATTTATTTTTCTTATAAAAATATACAAATTTTATTAAAGATACAGTAAAATTGGGTACACAGAACAATATTTAAAATTCAATATAGTAAAATGAACACAGGATCATATAATATGATACATATAGACTAATCTTTATGCAGAGGTCGTATATTGTGCCCAATGCGTTTCAAAGTCAAATGGCTTCTTCTTCAGGGACAACTCTGTGAATATTATGGTGTGATAAAGTGTTCTTAAACAAGTGGAAACAAAAAGTGATCATATAAAAACAATATGTGACACCACACATTGCCACCATCCTCAAAGACCAGCTGTCACTCCCCAAGCCAGTATAGACATGTAATGGTGGGGGGGGGGAGAAGGAGGGGATGCAGTTCCTCGGCCAGAGGGGGCCAGTCAGGTGTGCACTGAGACCACCTCAAATTGAAGCATCCCAGTTCTGCCTTTCCTTGGACATGCTTTATAGATCTGATCCAGCCATGATTTCACGCTGAGCCTGTAGATACCTTTTTCTATGTATGTATAACACCTACCTACAAAAGCTACTACCCCTTCTCAAAAAACCTACTTGGGAGCTTTATGCTTCACCTATTACCTCCCGCTGTGCAGCCATGTCTGTGTCTCCTCTCCCGGGCGGGAGGAGCTGGAGATCTGCACAGAGAGCGAGAGTCTTCACCGGCTTGTTAATATGATAAGTTGGGCAGCTCCTGCTCTCCGTCCACGTCTGTAGCTGTTAAGGGGGACTGTGGACACTGATGTGAAGGGGGGAATGTGCTGTAAAGAGAGTTTGTGGTGTAAAGGGGGCTGAGGACCGACTCTGTGAATTTCCCGTTACCAACTACCCCTGCAGCCCCTCCACCCTTGGTCCTTGGAAAAAATGTCCTACTACGAAACCGGTCCCTGGTGTAAAAAGTGTTGTGGACCGCTGATGTAGACTGATTGATAAGCCGGAATGGATGGACTGATGCTGTGTGCCTGACTGCCTCAGCACTAATTCTGGGAAGGAACCAGTTAAATTACAGTGGCTCCTTTTGGGGGTAGTGCTACATACGCAGTATATTATTTAATTTATTCAATTATTATTATTTAGGGTACTTGTATAGCCCTGTCAATTTACGCAGAGCTTTACATATACACTGTACATTCACATCAGTCCCTACCCTCAAGGAGCTTACAATCTAAGGTCCCTAACTCACATTCATATACTAGGGCCAATTTAGACAGACGCCAATTAACCTACCATATATATATATATATATATATATATATATATATATATATATTATATACAGTATATAGTCTGTAGGAAGCAGCATTCATGGCCTTTGCTGGCCAATAGTTTGACAGGAGAATAACTCACTTACACCTCCTATATATAGAAATCCAAACAGAGAGTTGCAGCATACTTCTGTCATTTATTCAGTCCATAACAAGGTACAAAATAACAGAAACTTTTAATGTACCTACCTATGGACTGAATAAACTATTGACGTATGCTGCACCTCTGTGTGTGTGTGTGTGTGTGTGTGTGTGTATATCAGTGGCAGCTGGCGGGTTTTTCTTTTGAGGGGGGGCGGCAAACAACCACCCCCTAGGCCAGTGATGGCGAACCTTGGCACCCCAGATGTTTTGAAACTACATTTCCCATGATGCTCATGCACTCTGCAGTGTAGTTGAGCATCATGGGAAACGTAGTTCCAAAACACCTGGGGTGCCAAGGTTCGCCATCACTGCCCTAGGCGGTCCGGCACTTACCCGATCTAGGTGGTGGGCTGTGGTGTCCTCCAGCATGGTCCTTGTGGGTGGCGGGGGGGGGGGGGAGTGCAGGCAGCGGCTCCTCCAGCGACTTCCTCTGCCATGTGTCTCCTCTTCTGCCTAAGTGCTAGGCATTCAATAGGATCGCCTGACGCTTTGGCCAATCGGGAAACAGGTCTCGCCTCATGACTTGCCTCCTGATTGGCGAGGAGGAACTTTAGTGTGAAAATAGCAAAAATGTATTCGCTATTGTCACACAACTGGGTGGGCTCGGAGCGCAGTGCTCTGTGCCCTGAGCCCACCCTTTTTTTAAGCCAATTAGAGCCTCTGGCTGTAATCACGTGCTTCAAAAAACACCCACCCCGCATTGGAATCGATATGTAGATTAGGGGGCCGGACAATGGATAGGGGGGGGGGGGCGCACGTGCGCCCTCTATGGACGGGCCACCACTGGTATATATATATGTGTGTATATATATATATATACTTATACAGTTTATATGTGTGTGAGTGTGCTACAGTATAGTAAGAAGGTATTTTTTTTTTATGTGGCTTGGAGGAGGTTTGCACTATAATTCATGTGCAGAGGCTAAGAGGATAAAATACATTTTCCTGTCCGCTCTAAGTCCACAGAAGCCGTAATGAATAAGGTCATCGGTCTTGATCTACTCGTGTTCATAAAGAATTGATTTAATATGGAATAATATCGACATAACCTTTCCCATCTGCAGCACACCTTTCATGTGTGACAGCGCCGTGTCACTTGGTTTAGAAAGAGGGGTTTAATCTTCAGCCACCGAGTTCACTACAGGCGATAAAATCCAATTAATTCTGCGTCTGATTTCTGGCAGTCAGACAAGCCTGGCGTATATTCCACCAATAAACCAGGATAAATGTGAATGTATGGAGTCTGTGCAATGCAGTAGTTAAATTGACTCTGTTGCTGCCCTAAACATGTACCAAAAGGTGCTCCCTGCCACAGAAGACACTATGGGGTTGATTTACTAAAGGCCAATAGACTGCGCACTTTGCAATGTGCAGTTGCACTAAAGCTTAGTAAAAGAGTAGAAGCTCTGTTGACTTCCATCATCCAATCATGTGCAAGCATGCTGGGTTTTTTTCCCGGATATTCTTTGCAAAGTGAATTTTTTCCTCATTTACTAAGGTCTGGAGCAACTGCAAAGTGCACAATCTATTTGTCTTTACTAAAATAGGGGTTGATTTACTAAAGACAAATAGGGGTTGATTTACTAAAGGCAAATGGACTGTGCACTTTGCAAAATGCAGTTGCTCCAGAGGTTATTAAATGAGGTAAACCTTCACTTTGCAAATAATACCAAATCACGTGCAAGGAAAATGAAAAAAAAAAAAAGCATTTTTGCTTGCACATGATTGGATGATGGAAGTCAGCAGAGCTTTCCCTCATTTACTAAGCTCTGGAGCAACTGCACTTGCAGAGTGCAACATTTAAGGTCAGTTCACACCTGAATTGCACAGGAATGGGGCCCGTGTTTCTGTAGGATTCCTGTGCAATTCATTGCGGTGCGATTTTCAGCCCATTCGTATGAATGGGCTGAAGTCACACTGGATCACACAAAAAGTTGTGCATGTGCTACTTTGTAAAAACACTCTGGACTGGCGCACAAGGTACTGCGGTACCATGTGATCCGGTGCAAGCAAACACAGTGTGTTTGTTGCATTTGAACGCGGGTGCAGGAAACGCGCATGAAATAAGGGTTTCCCGCATCGCGTTCTGGTCAGGGGCGGCTCGTCCATTACGGACGCACAGGTGCCGCCCTACCCTATCCATGCATCCGGCCCCTTTTAGGATGCCAGATGCATGGATTCCAGTGGGGGGTGTTTTTTTGAAGCACCTGATTAGAGCCAGAGGCTCTAATAGGCTTCAAAATAGGGGGGGCTCGGGGCGCAGAGATTGCGAACCGAGTCCTCTCTCCTATGTTTAATAGACATGTGCGGTTCGTTTCATTCCGCATCTCTGAATTAGAATAGTAGCGAATTTAAAACGAATCCGAAATAACGAAAAAACTATTCGGACGAAATTCGAATTAACAATCGTTTTCGAATCGTTTTCAAATACTTTTCGAATTCGAATAGTTTTCCAATTTCCAAAGAGAATACAATAGAATAGAAAATAAAGGAATAGAATAGAAAAATATAAATAAATTTTTTTTTTCTAGTCTATTCGTTTTTTTTCTATTCTATTTTATTCTCTTTGGAAATTGGAAAACAATTTGAATTCGAAAACTATTCGAAATTAAATTGACTTTTTGAGTCGATCCGAATTCGAAAACGAACTACACAAATTAAACAAATTTAACGAAACAAATTTATGTAAATAACGAATCAAAACGAAACACATTTTTCGTTCTGCACATGTCTAGTGTTTAATAGCGAATGAATATTCGCTATTGTAACACTGATCCTCATCCCGGCCAATCAGGAAGTGGGTTGTCACCCAATTAGCTGAAAGGACAGGCTATTGGATGCCTAAGAGGAGGGAGGAGGAGGAGATGACACGTGCTGCTGCTCCATGCCCGCTGCCTGCCACCTAGATGGGGTAAGTGCTGGGGGGGGGGGATTTTGTTTGCCGCCCCCCCCCCCCAAAAAAAAAAAAAAACAGCCGCCACTGGTTCTGGCATTAACGAGCCCCTAGCCATACACTGTACCAGCCACAATTTTGTTTGTTTTTTTATTTTATCTAAACCTAGAAACAAAAATGACATATATTGTAGCTTACCAGTCCTTACACGTGTTTGGGTGTATTCGTTTTTTTTTTCCAGTATTTTTTTCCTGTATTTTTACCTGGCGATTCTGTCAATTACACACCTCTTGTTCAAAAGTGACAAAGCTCACTCCCCATACTATATTTCCAGGAGGGGCAGCGTTGCCACCCTGGGAAAGAACATATGTTAGGACTACTCCCCCTCCCCTCTTCTCCATAGCATAAAGGGAATGTGTTCTGTAGTCTTAACACACTTTCTGATAACATTGGGATTACATTGCATAGGAAGTTATCAGCTTACAAGATTTCTGGAAGAATCAACATACCCGTATTTATCGGCGTATAACACGCACAGGCATATAACACTTACCCTAACTTTGAGAGGGAAGTTTCAGGCAAAAAAAAAATCCACAGCACCCTGCATATAACACGCAGGCACAGTTTACCCTCCATTTTCAGGGTAAAAAAGTGAGTGTTATACGCCAATAAATACAGTATTTTTTCACTTATTTTTTCACTTATTAAACAGATATAAGTAAACCCACTCTCATCCTTTCTAAACTACTGCCATAGTGCTGATCTATAAGGATATAGATGCCTCCTGCATGTATCCTTACCTGTCAAATGTCTCCCCTCTGTCTGTTATAAGAACTGAAAAACTGCAGATTCTGTGGGTGGATCTGTTGTCTGGAGCTCGGTGGGTGGAGTCGTGATGTCAGTAGACTCCCCGCCCACCTCTACACTCCCCTTGTCAACATGCATTTTCTCCTGTGTATTCCTTCTGCTATGATCACTAACATCCATTCAAAATCCAGAAAAGTAACCACATGACTTCAGAAAAGGAGTGGGGGTGGGAATTAAAAAATAATGCCTGTCTAAAGCTAGTGCACGAGATATGTAAATAACCTGTCACTCAAAGCAAGGGGGCGGAACGGACAAAGGCTTTTCTCTGTCCGTTTTATCTTACTGAACAATAAAAGAGGATTGCTCAGAGATGGATTAACTCTTTGTGGCAAGACCTGGCACAAATGATAGGAAATCTTATACTCTACATTGTGACAGCAAAAAATAAAAATTTCCGGTTTACATCCACTTTAAGGTTTTCATAAACTTTGATTGGAAACGTGGCAGAAAGAATGAGGTGGGAGAATCTGAGGGATGGAGGATCTAAAAGTGATTACTGAGTTCTTTACAAAAAGTGAATCATATAGAAATGCATGCGCCTGTCAACTGTTCGTGATGCCGATGGTATTTATTCTCAGAAATGAGATCATAGGACATATCAGAGAACAGGAGATGCTAAATGTACTTTACAAATGCATAACATATATCAATAATCAAGAAATACAAAAAGAACAGCATTGGATGCCAAGGGCTGAGTCATATAAGTGTACCATTACCCTATGTCTCTAGACTTTGTATATACAGTATATATATATATATATATATATATATATATATTTATATATATGTAGCGCACACACCGCCTTCTCCTTGAAAGGTGCACACAACACCACAAGCCAGTACCCTCCTGTGTTAAGAGGTTAGGCGGTGTTGTTTTTGGGCCTTGTCTGCAGCCGGAGCATAAAGTCCTCCTGAGAATGATTCTCACCTCTACAGTGTGTAGATGCAAGTCCTTAACTTCCCCAGGAATGTAAATGTCCACACCAGCTGAAAGTCCAAATCAATATTTATTTTCCGCTTGCACAACACATAGTCTCTTGGATAGATGAAAGGTTGGAAAAAAGACACAGGACAGCTTTAAGGTGTAGAGGAGGTCCAGGCACAAACGTAGCTCAGGCTCTTAGGACTATTCAGACTCTCAAATAGTTTTGGCGCATGGTCTCTGCCACAGACCATGAGGTTGGTCTCTGCCACAGACCTTGTGAATAAGGTCACTGCCACTGACCTGGTGAATGTGATTTCCTTCCTAGGACATAGCCCCTTTCAGGGAGAAGACATCCCCCCAGAGAGTCAACAGACCCCTTCCTTCACCGTGTTCACAGCACCGGTCCTTCGGAACAGATCCTCCCTTCTCTTAGGGTGCGGGTCCCCTCGCAAGGCGGCACCATGGACTCCTCGATCCCTTGCGGACCCCAGCCAAAGGCTGCTGGGCTCCAGGCCGTCACTGCAACTCCTGGGCCTCCATGCCCAGGCGAACAGGAACGGTGAGGTAGTACCTCACCCCAGGCTAAAGGTGCCTGAGGTGGAACCGGAACAAGGCCTCCGGGCCTAGGGCACCCGGAGATGACGAACCACACACACACACGCCCAGGCTGAAGGTGCCTGGGCGTGGACGGACGAAGACGACCCTTCTCAGAAGATGTCTGCCCCTTTTATATCCTCTCCCGGCATGCACAGCACTGTACGGCTGCCGAGAGGGGACACAAAAGGCACAGCACTGCGCTCGCGGTTCAACCCTGGCCCAGAATGGAAGCGCCACCCACCGGCCACAGGGAACACATCACCAGCATTAACCCCTGAGAACGAAAAATGGTCTATGAATCCTATCAATTTAATGTGTCTGAGCCTGGTTACCACTCAGACACTACCCTTAAATTGAACACCCCGCTACATATATATATATATATACTTTACATACTTTTAGCTGGGTTTGGACACAGCGGACATGTACCTATAAGCAGCACAGGTAAAAGAGCCAGCTGTTCCCTGGGCGATTTATTCATTTATTTGTTACCATGGGCTCATCTCTGACCCCCAGCCCCCAAAACATAAAAAAAAATTAAAAAGCAGCTAAGGTTGTATAACTCACCTTAAAAACAGAGTGGTCCCCTTTTACATCACATCAGTCTTCCTGGTTGATGCTGGGTATTCTATGAATGAATGGGCATCATCACCTTAAAGGAGACGTGTGGGGAAACAACAAAACAAACATCTATACTCACCTCCGTGTTGCAGCGTCAGTGTAATACTCTGGGGTTGGTTTACTAAAGGCAAATAGACTGAGCACTTTGCAAGTGCAGTTGCACCAGAGCTTAGTATATGAGGGGGATCTCTGCTGACTTCCATCATCCAATCATTTTCAAGAAAAAACACAGTTTTTTTATTTTCCTTGCATGTGATTGGGTTTTCTTTGCAAAGTGTTCTGTTCTCGCTACACGTTTGCCCCTGGCGTGTATGTAGCTCAACATACAGCTTAAACCTTGCATCCTAAATAACCAGACTGTCTGTAACTTTGGTTCTTTATTACAATGAACAGGTGGTGGCCATATAAGATGCGTATAAATAATGGTGAAACTAGAGATAAACAAATAAATGAACATATAAGAATTATATGAACACAAACAAATGTCTACTAGGCATATAGATAAACAGTCTTTATCATACCAGCGATGCTGCCTTAAGGAGATCAGGACTTAGAAAACATGTGGCGCAGGCTTAGCTGACTCCATGTGGACTGTCCATGTCCAGTGGAAAAAGATAAAAGAGTTGTGATAGGAAGTGAAGACAGTTTTCAATAACACGACAGGAAATGTACATTACCATAGAACACTGCCCATCAAGAGTCCTTTGTTAAGAGTGACATCTAGTGGACGATATTTGAATTACAAGTCCAGAAGATATTACTGTATTTCTTTGTAGGCCAAAGGCATGACACAAAGTGAAGTTTCACCTCATTTACTAAGCTCTGGAGCAACTGCAATTGCAAAGTACACAGTCTACTTGTCTTTAGTAATAATAAAAAACAGAAGAGAGCGGGATTTTAAATGAAGCATGTGCGGGAAAGGGTATGGGTAAACAGAGGGTAACAAACACATCTGGAGTATCTTGTATCATAAAAAAAGTATTTTTATTTCTTTCACCTAATGCACCGTCCATGACTAAATTGCATTATTGAAGTTTAAATTGATGTACATATACATTACACAGACTGAATTAAAAGGGGAAAACATATCAACTGAGGACCCAAGTATACAGACATACAAAAAATGTTTTACAATGTTGTTTATGATATTGATGCATTTATGAAGCATGAAATAATAGCTCTACGCGTTTCGCGACTTTAGTCGCTCATCAGGAGCAAGCATGCGTTTTCTTTCTGTAATGACATAAATATCTTGGGCTTAAAACAGGGCACCAGACATACAAGGGACCGTGGATGACAACAGGGTCCTAGATGGTACTCACCAGGCCGCCAACTGCTGCCGGTATGGAAATGGGACCCAGGCAAGCCCCAATGGGCTGGGACAACTTGCGCTGGGGACTGTGGCAGGGAAATGCAGGACATGTGGCCCCCACACAGGGCGTGTCCAGGTCGGTCAGGCATTTGGAGATGAGTGGTGTATACAGGATCCATGAAAAATGAGAAGGACTGGTGTAAATGAAGAAATAGGAAATTGAGAAAATTAGAAATGAGGAAGTGTTGAGGGGGAATGGGGAAGGGGAAATGTGTGGTGTAAACAAAGGGGGGTGAAAAAGTAGGATAGGAAAGGGGATATGTGCAATGTGAACAATACCTGTGAAAACAGTGTAAACAACAGCATGATGGTCTGTGAAGTGAATGTAAATCAGATGCCTTCACCGGCCATGGGTAGCGCCCTTATGTGGGTTCCAGCGTCAAGAAATTCCTGCCAACGCCGCGCACGCGAGGGGGTGGGGAGGGGAGGCGCCTACACCAATGCGGAAGAGCCGCCTGGTAGTTGGGCGCCGAATATACTCCCCAACACCCCTCATAGCGGTGAAGCCATGGTCGCATGGAAAGAGTTCCCAGTGCGCACCAAAGGGGCGGCGTGACGTCGATATGCCAATGCCCGCCCACACATCCCTGCGTCAGTGTAGCATGGGACGGGGGGCGTGGTCAGGGTGCATCGCAGCCCCCGGACTGGAGCTGAACCCGCAAAGGGGCCGGGAGGGCCCAAAGACCAACCAAATGCAGCAATGGTAAATCCTGTGATGGGATGAAGGATGTCCCGAGAAAAGCCCAAGATCAAAGGTCGTACTGAATGATGTAAATAAAACACAGAAACAAATTGTTTTTTTATTAATACAAAATTTAGGGATGTGAGGTAATTGACCCATCGCCTCTGGAAAGTCCCACTCCCCCCTCCCCTCATTAATTGTCTTTAGTAAATCAACCCCCCTATGTGTCACTTATTGCTGACCTCAGACCATACCTCCCAACATTTTGAGATGGGAATGAGGGACACCTACTAGCAAATGTAGGTAGGACACGCCTCATGCCACACCCCCTTAAAGGTGAATTAACTAAAAAAACGGTTAATTAAATCCACAAGTGCTTTTTTTTTTACTACTGCTATTCCTTTATATTGGCTTTTAAAATTTACAAATGCAGCAATTTAGAATTTCGATGAAAGGTTTAGCACTGGAAAACACTTTTTGAAAGATAAAAAGTGCATTTTATATACAACTATATAGATTAGACCAAAATTAGGGACAAATGAGGAAGAACGAGGGACAGAGGGACATTGCTCAAAATCAGGGACAGTCCCTCAAAATCAGGGACAGTTGGGATCTATGTTCAGACTCTGTAGGGTTATTTTACTAAAGGCAAAAAGACTTGCACTTGTAGTTTCTCCAGAGCTTAGTAAATGAGGTACAGCTTCACTTTGAAAAGAATACCCAATCAGGAGCAAGGAAAATAAAAAAAATGCATTTTTGCTTGCACATAATTGGATGATAGAAGTCAGCAGAGCTTCTGCTCATTTACTAAGCTCTGGGGCAACTGCTCTTGAAGAGTGCAACTGCAAAGTGCACAGTCTATTTGCCTTTAGTAAATCAACCCCATTGTCTTTTTACCTTGAACGTCTGACTCTTATTCCAAAGTCTTTGACCAAATCTTTTAGGCTCATTAAAAATGGGGATGTGATAAATCGGTCAAGATTTTGTGGGTTTGGGCTGCAAATGGGGGCATGGTAAAAAGGATGACCACAGAGTTCAAAAGAGCAAAAGATGGAAGAGAAAAGAAGAGAAGGGGAAGAAGGGGAACAAGGGATGTCCGATCCAGGAATCCAACGTCATCTTGCCGAGGAGACCACCTCTAGGTATCCGAGACCGGTAGATAAGAAAGCCGGGGGTTCCATATTTTATCAAATAGCGGTTGTTTATCCCTTAACCTCCCTGGCGGTATTCCCGAGTCGGGCTCGGGATAAATTTTCAGTACCAAAAGCAGTAACCCCGAGCCAGACTCGGTATTGCATCGCAGTATCCAGGCAAATGTACTTACCCTGTCCCCTGGATCCTGCGATGTCTCCCCGCTGTGTCTGCGAGCTGTCTCCTCGCTCGATTCACAGTGCCGAGCTCCGTTCCCTGCGACGTTGCGGCACACGGGGACGGAGTACGGCGCCAAATTCAAAAAGTAAAAAACACAATACACATACAGTATACTGTAATCTTACAGATTACAGTACTGTATAAAATAATTACACATCCTCTTTGTCCCTAGTGGTCTGTCCAGTGTCCTGCATGTACAATTTAGTTTTATAGTTTTATATTATAAATACTGTTCTTTCTGCCTGGAAAATGGAGATTGTCCATAGCAACCAAAAAGTGTCCCTTTATGTCAAAAGTGGTTTTAGACCGGCTAGAAAACAGCGATAATAAATTAGAATCACTCGCAGAATTGAGCGATAGCAATTTGTGGGGAAATTCGTCATCAAACACTGAAAGTAACGACAGCGACAATTCTGCAACTGAGCAAATTTCAGTGTTTTTGATTTGATTACATTATTGAATCATTTTTATTATAATTACCGTATATACTCGAGTATAAGCTTATACTCGAGTCAGTGAAATTTAACATTGTAAATTGTACCTGAAAAAAAGTTGAGAGGCTGCGGCGTCCATCGTTTAAATCTCGCGGTCTCTTCCTGGTCCCTTCCGTGATAGGCGGAGAGTGTCTGCTGAGAATCGCCTATCACGAACGTTCTCTCATCCTCACCCATCCCAGCAGACACTGTGTTCAGTGTTCCGCCAATCACAGACGTCTGCTGGGAAACTGAGGATGAGAGAACGTTCGTGATAGGCGGAACTGTGTGCTTAGAAAACGCCTATCACGGAAGGGAAGAGGAAGAGACTGCGAGTTTTAAACGATGGACGCCACAGCCTCTCAACTTTTTTTCAGGTACAATTTACAATGTTAAATTTAAACAGTGAGCTAGGGAACAGTGAGCTAGGGAACAGTGAGGATAGGAACAGTGAGGTGAGGAATAGTGAGGTGAGGAATAGTGAGGTGAGGAATAGTGAGGTGAGGAACAGTGAGGATGGGAACAGTGAGGTGAGGAATAGTGAGGTGAGGAACAGTGGGGATGGGAACAGTGAGGTGAGGAATAGTGAGGTGAGGAATAGTGAGGTGAGGAACAGTGAGGTGAGGAACAGTGAGGATGGGAACAGTGAGGATAGGAACAGTGAGGATAGGAACAGTGAGGTGAGGAACAGTGAGGATGGGAACAGTGAGGTGAGGAACAGTGAGGATGGGAACAGTGAGGATAGGAACAGTGAGGATAGGAACAGTGAGGATAGGAACAGTGAGGTGAGGAATAGTGAGGTGAGGAACAGTGGGGATGGGAACAGTGAGGTGAGGAATAGTGAGGTGAGGAACAGTGAGGATGGGAACAGTGAGGTGAGGAATAGTGAGGTGAGGAACAGTGAGGATGGGAACAGTGAGGTGAGGAATAGTGAGGTGAGGAACAGTGAGGATGGGAACAGTGAGGATAGGAACAGTGAGGATAGGAACAGTGAGGATAGGAACAGTGAGGTGAGGAATAGTGAGGTGAGGAACAGTGGGGATGGGAACAGTGAGGTGAGGAATAGTGAGGTGAGGAACAGTGAGGATGGGAACAGTGAGGTGAGGAATAGTGAGGTGAGGAACAGTGAGGATGGGAACAGTGAGGATAGGAACAGTGAGGATAGGAACAGTGAGGATAGGAACAGTGAGGTGAGGAACAGTGAGGTGAGGAACAGTGAGGAACAGTGAGGATGGGAACAGTAAGGAACAGTGAGGATGGGCACAGTAAGGATGGGAACAGTGAGGATGGGCACAGTAAGGTGGCAATGGGCAGTGACAATGGGCTTAGTGAAGTTGCAATGGGCACAGTGAGGCGTGCAAATGGGCATTGTTGATCCTCGGCTTATACTCGAGTCAGTAAGTTTTCCCATTTTTTTGTGGTAACATTAGGTACCTCGGCTTATACTCGGGTCGGCTTATACTCGAGTATATACGGTACATTATTATTTGTTATAACTATTTATAGTTATTTATTATATTATAATTCATGATTTTGTGTTTCAAACTTTATCATACCCGGGATGTCTACTAAACTCTTGTTTGGACAGATTTTAGTGTGTTATTCCTTATGCCGTGTGCACACGATCGAAAATTCCGACAAGAAAACCGACGGAATTTCGGCTCAAACTTGTGTTGCATACACACGGTCACACAAATCTTGTCGGAAATTCCGAAAGTCAAGAACTCGGTGACATTCAAAACGTACGACAAGCCGAGATCAATAAAGTTCAATAGACAGTTCGGCTCTTCTGCTTGATTCTGAGCATGCGTGTCGGAATTGCATACAGACGATCGGAATTTCCGATAGGAACTTTTCCCGTCGGAAAAATAGAGAACCTGCTCTCAAAGTTTTGTTGGCGGAAATTCCGTCAGCAAATGTCCGATGGAGCCTACACACGGTCGGAATTTCCGACCAAAAGCTCACATCGGACTTTTCTTGACGGAATTTCCGATTGTGTGTATGCGGCATAAGAATTACAGGCCTACAATATAAAAACGCCAAATTTCCATGCAAAACAATTGTACCGCTTTGAGCATCAAAAATCTGACATAATTATACCGCCAGGGAGGTTAAGACACTCACCATCTTTCCACGAAGCATAATCCAGCTTACTGTTTTTCTATTTTTAACAAACTATTTAATCACTTTTAACATTTGTACACATAACATTTGATATTTTATAATTAATCTTTTGTGTTACCATCCAAGTCCTGACATTTTTGCTAGCCTAGGATGGTTTCTTCAGTAAGTAAACATTTTGGGGTCTATATAACAATACTTTCACTCAGGATTTACACAATATTCACCTCTATTTCACCCATTTTCACATGATTGGGTTAGACAAATGATGAATGTTGGTGTAAAAATTGTGTATATCTTAGGTGAAAAGACAAAAAAAAACCCCTTAGAGTTTGCATGATAATACACTAAGGGTCCTTTCACACGGGGCGGATCCGTGCAGATCCGCCCCGTGAAGCTCCGCTTGCTCAGCGGGGATCGCTCCGTTGATCCCCGCTGAGCCGACGGATGACTGGGCGGTCCCCGCACACTGTGCAGGGACCGCCCTGTCAGAGCGCCACTCTCCCCTATGGGGAATCGGATGACGACGGACCGTAGAGTCCGTTGTCATCCGATCCGCTCTGCCGACGGAAGGAAAAATAGGGTTTTCCTCCGTCACACTTTGGCGGAGCGGAGCGGATGTCAGCGGACATGTCTCCGCTGACATCCGTGCCTCCATAGGGGTACATGGAGGATCCGTTTTAGGTCCGCCTAAAAAACTGACAGGCGGACCTGAACGGACCTCCGTGTGAAAGAGCCCTAACTCATTATAGCATTGTAACTCCTGAAAGTAATTTTTTTTATGTAACTTTGACATTTTTGCATTCTTGGTGTTCCATATTACTGTATGCTGTGTTTCAGAATTTAAATGCTCCCTCTAGTGGTTATCTGTATATAATCAAATGTCACACTGAGGTTTACTAAAACTAGAGAGTGAAAAATCTGGTGCAGCTCTGCATAGAAACCAATCAGCTTCCAGGTTTTTTGTCAAAGCTTAATTGAACAGATTGATGTTAGAAGCTGATTGGCTATCATGTACAACTGCAGCAGATTTTTCTCTCGCCAGTTTTAGTAAATCAACTGTACTGTGTAGAAATCAACTCAAGTAGAGGTTATCAAAACCCAAGAGCAAGTATAATTGTGCAGCTTTCCTAGGGTTGCCACCTTTTCTTCAAGTCAAACCCGAACACTTTAGCGGCGCACAGCAATTTTTTTTTTTATAGTATAAATTATACATATATTTTGCAATTAAATAACATTTCTAATCAAATGTAGTTAATCACAAGAGTTCCCCCCTTTACATCAGAGTCCACAGAGTTCCCCTTTTACATCTGAATCTGCAGAGTTCCCCTTTTACATCTGAATCTGCAGAGTTTCCTTTTTACATCTGAATCTGCAGAGTTCCCCTTTTACATCTGAATCCGCAGAGTTCCCCTTTTACATCTGAATCCACAGAGTTCCCCTTTTACATCTGAATCTGCAGAGTTTCCTTTTTACATCTGAATCTGCAGAGTTCCCCTTTTATATCTGAATCCGCAGAGTTCCCCTTTTACATCTGAATCTGCAGAGTTCTCCTTTTACATCTGAATCCGCAGAGTTCCCCTTTTACATCTGAATCTGCAGAGTTTCCTTTTTACATCTGAATCTGCAGAGTTCCCCTTTTATATCTGAATCCGCAGAGTTCCCCTTTTACATCTGAATCCACAGAGTTCCCCTTTTACATCTGAATCTGCAGAGTTTCCTTTTTACATCTGAATCCACAGAGTTCTCCTTTTACATCTGAATCCACAGAGTTCTCCTTTTACATCTGAATCCGCAGAGTTCCCCTTTTACATCTGAATCTGCAGAGTTCCCCTTTTACATCTGAATCCACAGAGTTCTCCTTTTACATCTGAATCCACAGAGTTCTCCTTTTACATCTGAATCTGCAGAGTTTCCTTTTTACATCTGAATCCACAGAGTTCTCCTTTTACATCTGAATCCACAGAGTTCTCCTTTTACATCTGAATCCGCAGAGTTCCCCTTTTACATCTGAATCTGCAGAGTTCCCCTTTTACATCTGAATCCGCAGAGTTCTCCTTTTACATCTGAATCCACAGAGTTCTCCTTTTACATCTGAATCCACAGAGTTCTCCTTTTACATCTGAATCTGCAGAGTTCTCGTTTTACATCTGAATCTGCAGAGTTCTCCTTTTACATCTGAATCCGCAGAGTTCCCCTTTTACTTCTGAATCCGCAGAGTTCCCCTTTTACATCTGAATCCACAGAGTTCCCATTTTACATCTGAATCCACAGAGTTCACCTTTTACATCTGAATCCACAGAGTTCACCTTTTACATCTGAATCCACAGACTTCACCTTTTACATCTGAATCCGCAGAGTTCCAGAGCTGCGGCTCAGCCCCGCCCCTTCTCTCTTCTCAATGGCTAACTGACTTTGATTGAGAGTAGTGGGATCCAATGGCACCCGCTGCTGTCTTAGCCAATGAGGAGTGAGAGTCCCAGACAGCCGAGATTCTCATGTAACATTGCTGGATCGGATGGGGCTCAGGTAAGTATTAGGGGGGCTGCTGCACACAGAAGGTTTTTCATCTTAATGCATAGAATGCAAAAAAAAAACTTCTGCCTTTAGAACCAATTTAAAGTGGAAGTACCACATTTTAGCACATTATGACTGGCATACCTGTAAAGCGGATGCCTCCTGTGCTATCATCAATGCCAGGACTTTAATCTTCACCTGTTCTTCCTTCCGGATTTGTATGATATGGCCGTCTGAATGGCCAGTAAAGTGAAGTACTGGGAAGTGACATACCCAGTACTTCCAGGTATGGGAGAGCATGTGACCCCAAGCAAAAAAGAGCAGAAATAGAATGAAAACTGAATTACTACTCATCCCCAAAAGCCCATGTGACAGGGAGGGTGAAAATGCAAAAACACAAATGGGAGACCCTTTGATAGGAAGGATTTGAACAATGACAGGGTTATCGGTTAATATTTAGTTAATATTTAATAGTTAACATTCATGCAACATAGTGCAGTTTGATTTTTAAAAAGGCGCAGGTGCTTCTTTTGGTGCAGCATAGTGCAATTTTGGCCCCATAAACAATGGGAGCGCCCCTGATGACGTCATCTGATGACAAAACACGTAGGGAGGAGCTGGAATGATTACGTGGTGGGAAGCAGCGGCCATCTTATTGGTTTGAAAAGCCGGTCGTTTCTACACGTGCTGTTTTTACAATGAGAATATGAGTTATATTCCTCTTATTGCAATAAACCTTTTTACTGGGATGTCTGCGCTATGAGGAGTCTTTTATCTATGTTTATTTGAGAGTATCGTTGCTGTGGTGTGGGCATTAGGGATGGGCCCGGTGCTCGATTCGAACCCATGTTCGAATCGAGCATCGGGCGTTCGCTCGCTCGTCGAGCCCAGAACTATTTGGGCCGTTCGCATCACATTCGTGTGATGCGAGCGGCCCCGCAATGCATTGCGGCCGGCGCGGCCGGCGCAGTGCATTGCTGGCTGATGATTGGCCAAGCATGCACTGTGACCCCGCATGCTTGGCCAATCACAGCGCCCGAAACTCGGAGAGCAATAATTGGCTACAGGCAGGACGCCTGTAGCCAATTACAGCTCAGGGGCTTTAGTACACGCCCCACCATTTAAAAGGCCGCCACGCCATCGGCCCCGGTCACATGAGTTCCGGCTTTAGGAGAGATTAGTCTGCTGATTCTGTCTTTGCTTGATACTGAAAGATTTGCTCTTCTTTGCTAAACCATTGGCTATTTCTTTGCTAAACCATTGCTACCTAAGTCATTGATCGTTCATTGCTGCTGATTGCACAGTTAGTGTGTTATTAGCTGCTGCTGGGGATTAGTCTGGTGCGTGCTTACTGTTAGTACAGTATTGCAGTAGTACCAACCGCAGTGCTGTTAGCACAGCATTGCACCCCAACAGCACCCATAGGACTTCTAGTGTGTTAGTGGCAGCAAACAGAGCTCCTATATTTTCTTCTCAGCAGCACCCATAGGACTTCTAGTGTGTTAGTGGCAGCAAACAGAGCTCCTATATTTTCTTCTCAGCAGCACCCATAGGACTTCTAGTGTGTTAGTGGCAGCAAACAGAGCTCCTATATTTTCTTCTCAGCAGCACCCATAGGACTTCTAGTGTGTTAGTGGCAGCAAACAGAGCTCCTATATTTTCTTCTCAGCAGCACCCATAGGACTTCTAGTGTGTTAGTGGCAGCAAACAGAGCTCCTATATTTTCTTCTCAGCAGCACCCATAGGACTTCTAGTGTGTTAGTGGCATCACACAGAGCTCCTATATTTTCTTCTCAGCAGCACCCATAGGACTTCTAGTGTGTTAGTGGCAGCAAACAGAGCTCCTATATTTTCTTCTCAGCAGCACCCATAGGACTTCTAGTGTGTTAGTGGCAGCAAACAGAGCTCCTATATTTTCTTCTCAGCAGCACCCATAGGACTTCTAGTGTGTTAGTGGCAGCAAACAGAGCTCCTATATTTTCTTCTCAGCAGCACCCATAGGACTTCTAATGTGTTAGTGGCATCACACAGAGTTCCTATATTTTCATCTCAGCAGCACCCATAGGACTTCTAGTGTGTTAGTGGCATCACACAGAGCTCCTATATTTTCTTCTCAGCAGCACCCATAGGACTTCTAGTGTGTTAGTGGCAGCAAACAGAGCTCCTATATTTTCTTCTCAGCAGCACCCATAGGACTTCTAGTGTGTTAGTGGCAGCAAACAGAGCTCCTATATTTTCTTCTCAGCAGCACCCATAGGACTTCTAGTGTGTTAGTGGCATCACACAGAGCTCCTATATTTTCTTCTCAGCAGCACCCATAGGACTTCTAGTGTGTTAGTGGCAGCAAACAGAGCTCCTATATTTTCTTCTCAGCAGCACCCATAGGACTTCTAGTGTGTTAGTGGCATCACACAGAGCTCCTATATTTTCATCTCAGAAGCACCCATAGGACTTCTAGTGTGTTAGTGGCATCACACAGAGCTCCTATATTTTCTTCTCAGCAGCACCCATAGGACTTCTAGTGTGTTAGTGGCAGCAAACAGAGCTCCTATATTTTCTTCTCAGCAGCACCCATAGGACTTCTAGTGTGTTAGTGGCAGCAAACAGAGCTCCTATATTTTCTTCTCAGCAGCACCCATAGGACTTCTAGTGTGTTAGTGGCAGCAAACAGAGCTCCTATATTTTCTTCTCAGCAGCACCCATAGGACTTCTAGTGTGTTAGTGGCAGCAAACAGAGCTCCTATATTTTCTTCTCAGCAGCACCCATAGGACTTTTAGTGTGTTAGTGGCATCACACAGAGCTCCTATATTTTCTTCTCAGCAGCACCCATAGGACTTCTAGTGTGTTGGTGGCAGCAAACAGAGCTCCTATATTTTCTTCTCAGCAGCACCCATAGGACTTCTAGTGTGTTAGTGGCATCACACAGAGCTCCTATATTTTCTTCTCAGCAGCACCCATAGGACTTCTAGTGTGTTAGTGGCAGCAAACAGAGCTCCTATATTTTCTTCTCAGCAGCACCCATAGGACTTCTAATGTGTTAGTGGCATCACACAGAGTTCCTATATTTTCATCTCAGCAGCACCCATAGGACTTCTAGAGTGTTAGTGGCATCACACAGAGCTCCTATATTTTCTTCTCAGCAGCACCCATAGGACTTCTAGTGTGTTAGTGGCAGCAAACAGAGCTCCTATATTTTCTTCTCAGCAGCACCCATAGGACTTCTAGTGTGTTAGTGGCATCACACAGAGCTCCTATATTTTCTTCTCAGCAGCACCCATAGGACTTCTAGTGTGTTAGTGGCAGCAAACAGAGCTCCTATATTTTCTTCTCAGCAGCACCCATAGGACTTCTAGTGTGTTAGTGGCAGCAAACAGAGCTCCTATATTTTCTTCTCAGCAGCACCCATAGGACTTCTAGTGTGTTAGTGGCATCACACAGAGCTCCTATATTTTCTTCTCAACAGCACCCATAGGACTTCTAGTGTGTTAGTGGCAGCAAACAGAGCTCCTATATTTTCTTCTCAGCAGCACCCATAGGACTTCTAGTGTGTTAGTGGCAGCAAACAGAGCTCCTATATGTTCTTCTCAGCAGCACCCATAGGACTTTTAGTGTGTTAGTGGCATCACACAGAGCTCCTATATTTTCTTCTCAGCAGCACCCATAGGACTTCTAGTGTGTTGGTGGCAGCAAACAGAGCTCCTATATTTTCTTCTCAGCAGCACCCATAGGACTTCTAGTGTGTTAGTGGCATCACACAGAGCTCCTATATTTTCTTCTCAGCAGCACCCATAGGACTTCTAGTGTGTTAGTGGCAGCAAACAGAGCTCCTATATTTTCTTCTCAGCAGCACCCATAGGACTTCTAGTGTGTTAGTGGCAGCAAACAGAGCTCCTATATTTTCTTCTCAGCAGCACCCATAGGACTTCTAATGTGTTAGTGGCATCACACAGAGTTCCTATATTTTCATCTCAGAAGCACCCATAGGACTTCTAGTGTGTTAGTGGCATCACACAGAGCTCCTATATTTTCTTCTCAGCAGCACCCATAGGACTTCTAGTGTGTTAGTGGCATCACACAGAGCTCCTATATTTTCTTCTCAGCAGCACCCATAGGACTTCTAGTGTGTTAGTGGCAGCAAACAGAGCTCCTATATTTTCTTCTCAGCAGCACCCATAGGACTTCTAGTGTGTTAGTGGCATCACACAGAGCTCCTATATTTTCTTCTCAGCAGCACCCATAGGACTTCTAGTGTGTTAGTGGCAGCAAACAGAGCTCCTATATTTTCATCTCAGAAGCACCCATAGGACTTCTAGTGTGTTAGTGGCATCACACAGAGCTCCTATATTTTCATCTCAGAAGCACCCATAGGACTTCTAGTGTGTTAGTGGCATCACACATAGCTCCTATATTTTCTTCTCAGCAGCACCCATAGGACTTCTAGTGTGTTAGTGGCATCACACAGAGCTCCTATATTTTCATCTCAGAAGCACCCATAGGACTTCTAGTGTGTTAGTGGCATCACACAGAGCTCCTATATTTTCTTCTCAGCAGCACCCATAGGACTTCTAGTGTGTTAGTGGCAGCAAACAGAGCTCCTATATTTTCTTCTCAGAAGCACCCATAGGACTTCTAGTGTGTTAGTGGTATCACACAGTGTTCCTATATTTTCATCTCAGAAGCACCCATAGGACTTCTAGTGTGTTAGTGGCATCACACAGAGCTCCTATATTTTCTTCTCAGCAGCACCCATAGGACTTCTAGTGTGTTAGTGGCATCACACAGAGCTCCTATATTTTCATCTCAGAAGCACCAATAGGACTTCTAGTGTGTTAGTGGCAGCAAACAGAGCTCCTATATTTTCTTGTCAGCAGCACACATAGTACCTATAGTGTGTTAGTGTCAGCACCCATAGGACCTACAGTGTGTTGTGAGCACACATAGGAGTTCTATTTTTTATACTATATACACTACCGACTACAATGGCTGGAAGACCGCCAAGGAGAGGCAGAGCGTGCCGAGGCAAGAACACAGGGCAGGCAGGCTCTGTTTCTAGAGACAACAGTGCTGGCCGTGGACGTGGTCGTGCATCGTCATCAGCACGTGGCCATGGGACACGCTTGTCTTTGTTTTCGGCAGCTGGACATGTGGAGCCGCATCATGCCGAAGGCTTGGTAGAATGGATGACCAAGCCCTCCTCATCCTCCTCATCCTCTCTCACCCAGGCTCAGGGTACTGGCAGAGCAGCTGCCAACGCGTACTCAATGGCATCATCAGCCACCCCTTCCCTAGAACCACCATGTCCTCCTGAGGAGTCCCCCGAACTGTTTGAGCACAGTGTTGGGTACATGCTCCAGGAGGATGCCCAACGATTCGAAGGCTCGGATGATGATACCCAGCTTGAGGAAGTCAGTAGTGTGCGCGCAGAGAGAGGGGATGCTGAAGGACAGCAATCTGGCAGTAGTGTTCCACCAGCTGCAGCTTACTGCCAGGTTTGCTCTAGTGGTGAAGAGGGAGGGGATGATGAGGTCACTGACTCCACGTGGGTGCCTGAAGGGAGAGAGGAGGAGGAGGAGGAGGATGCAGCGTCACATGTCCAACGAGGCAGGATGCCCCCTGGAGGCCAGCTAGAGGCCAGCACAGCAACTGTACCACACCGCAGAGCTCCGCCTGTGCAGGGCGCTGCCTCTGCACGTTATCACAAAAGTTCTTTGGTGTGGGCCTTTTTTGAGACGAGTGCATCAGATCGCACCACTGCTATTTGCAATATTTGTCTCAAGCGTATCTCGCGTGGCCAAAACATCAGCCGCTTGGGCACCACAAGCATGAGCAGACATATGTCGACCTGCCATGCAGCTCGTTGGCAAGCACACATAAAAGACCCACACCAAAGAACAAAGCGGACCTCTCCTTGCTCCTCATCAGCTGGGATCTCCATCCCCACTATATCTTCAGTCCTCTCTGAAAGCTGCTCTGAGAGGACTGAAGGTGTAGAATTAGGTGTGTCACAACCAAGTACTTGCAGTACACCGACGTCCGATTGTAGCAGGCAAATTTCCCTGCCCCAGCTGCTGGACCGTCAAAAGAAGTATACTCCCAGCCATCCACATGCCCAGCAGTTGAATGCTAGCTTGGCTAAATTGCTAGCACTTCAACTGCTGCCTTTTCAGTTGATAGACTCGGCCCCCTTCCGTGAGTTTGTTCAATGTGCGGTTCCTCAGTGGCAGGTTCCCAAACGCCACTTTTTCTCACGGAAGGCGATTCCGTCTCTCTACTGGCATGTGGAAGGCAATGTCCATGCCTCGCTGGACAGGGCGGTCAGCGGTAAGGTGCATATTACCGCTGACTCATGGTCCAGCAGGCATGGACAGGGACGTTATCTTTCTTTCACGGCCCATTGGGTCACTCTATTGGCAGCTGGGAGGGATGCAGGACAAGGTGCAGTAGTGTTGGAGGTTGTTCCGCCACCACGCCTCCAAAATGCTACTACTGGTTGTGACACACCTCTCTCCTCCACCCCCTCCTCTTCTTCTTCCTCCATGTCCTCTTCGAGTGCTCTGTCCTCGGAACCAGCGGTGCTCCGTAGGCGTACAAGGGGCTACGCGAGTACGCAGGCAAAAAGATGCCATGCCGTGCTTGCGCTGGTGTGTTTGGGGGACAGGAGCCACACTGGGCCAGAGGTTCTGGCAGCTCTGCAGGGGCAGGCCGAGAGGTGGTTGACGCCACGCCAGCTTAAGCCAGGAATGGTCGTTTCTGATAATGGCACCAACCTCCTCTCCGCCCTGCGACAGGGGCAGCTCACCCATGTGCCCTGTATGGCTCACGTCCTCAACCTGGTGGTGCAGCGGTTCTTGGGCAGGTTCCCAGGCTTACAGGATGTCCTGAGGCAGGCCAGGAAAGTCTGTGTGCATTTCCGCCGATCTTATAATGCCAGTGCTCGGCTGACTGAGCTGCAAAAGGAGCTGAACCTGCCCAAGAACCGCCTAATATGTGACATGCCCACCAGGTGGAACTCAACGTTGGCCATGCTGCAGCGACTGCACACGCAGCAGAGGGCCATCAATGAGTACCTTTGCGACTACGGCACCAGGACAGGGTCAGGGGAGCTTGGCTTTTTTTCCCCACGCCAGTGGAGCATGATCAGGGATGCATGCACTGTCCTCTCACCATTTGAGGAGGCCACGAGGATGGTGAGCAGTGACAGTGCATGCATCAGTGACACTGTACCTCTTGTCCACCTGTTGGAGCATACGCTGCGTGGGATAATGGACAGGGCACTTGAGGCAGAACAGAGGCAGGAAGAGGAGGACTTCCTTGTCTCTCAAGGCCCCCTTTATCCAGACAATGTTCCTTCTGTCCCACCCATCACACAGGAAGAGGAGGAGGAGGAGGAGGATTGTGTGAGCATGGAGGTGGAGCCTGGCACTCAGCATCAGCAGCAGCAGTCTTTTAGGGATGATGTACAGTCCCAACAAACCAGTGGACTTGTACGTGGCTGGGAGGAGGTGGCTGGCGATCATGTCATCCTCAGTGACCCAGAAGACTCCGGACCTAATGCCTCAGCTAACCTACGCTGCATGGCCTCCCTGATCCTGCAAAGCCTGCGGAAGGATCCTCGTGTTCTTCGGATCAAGGAGAGTGACCATTACTGGCTGGCCACTCTCCTTGATCCACGGTACAAGGGTAAGGTTGCGGACCTTATCTTGCCGTCGCAGAGGGAGCAGAGGATGAGACATCTCAGGGAGGCCTTGCAGAAAGGTCTGTGCAACGCGTTCCCAGAAACTGGGAGGTTACAAACTCCTGGTCCTGGACGACGAGTTGCTGAGGCTTCGGTCAGTAGCAGAAGGAGCGGTGGGGAAGGTGGACGTCTGACCGATGCGTTCAGACAATTTTTTAGTCCGCAGCCCCAAGGTATGATCGGTTCCAGCAACCATCGCCAGCGTCTGATATACATGGTGCAGGAATACCTAGGGGCAAGGTCAGACTTGGACACCTTTCCCACTGAAAATCCTCTGGCTTACTGGGTCCTGAGGATGGATCACTGGCCAGAGCTTGCACAGTATGCAATTGAGCTACTGGCCTGTCCTGCATCCAGCGTTCTTTCCGAACGCACATTCAGTGCTGCTGGAGGATTTGTCACCGATCATAGGGTGCGCCTGTCCACCGACTCGGTTGATCGACTGACCTTCATAAAAATGAATCAGTCTTGGATCACCACCAGCTACCAGACACCTGAAGCGGATATAACGGAATAATTTATAATGTCACATCCCTTCAAGACTGCCTATGCTGATGCTGAGTGACTGTCCTGTTATGTTCACTGACTATCCTCTTCCTCCTCCTCAATGATCCATGCCACCACACCAGTGCCTAAGGCACAATTTTTCAGCCCCTGTATAACAGGGGCGTGTAATTACAATTTTTTAAAAAGATGCTTCGCAACAGGTGTGACTGCTGTGCTCAGAGTACAGTATCTGTGAGGGGTTGCAGTGTTGTGGCACCAGCACCAGTGCCTAAGGCACAATTTTTCAGCCCCTGTTGGGGCGTGTAATTACAATTTTTAGGCAATGCTTTGCAACAGGTCTCATTGCTGTGCTCAGAGTACAGTATCTGTGAGGGGTTGCAGTGTTGTGGCACCAGCACCAGTGCCTAAGGCACAATTTTTCAGCCCCTGTATAACAGGGGCGTGTAATTACAATTTTTTAAAAAGATGCTTCGCAACAGGTGTGACTGCTGTGCTCCAAGTACAGTATCTGTGAGGGGTTGCAGTGTTGTGGCACCAGCACCAATGCCTAAGGCACAATTTTTCAGCCCCTGTTTAACAGGGGCGTGTAATTACAAATCTTGATCTAATAGTTCACAGCAGGGCCCATTCCTGCGCCCACCAAGAGTAACTATGAGGGCCTACAGTCTTGTGGCAACACCGTCCACCACCACCACCACCACCAAAGGCCCAATTTTTCTGCCCTGTTCAACAGGTGCATGCAATTACAAATCTTGATCTAATAACTCACAGCAGGGCCCATTCCTGCACCCACCAAGAGTAACTGTGAGGGCTTACAGTCTTGTGGCAACACCGTCCACCACCACCACCACCACCACCAAAGGCCCAATTTTTCTGCCCGGTTCAACAGGTGCATGCAAGTACAAATCTTGATCTATTAACTCACAGCAGGGCCCATTCCTGTGCCCACCAGTCTTGTGGCTACACCAACATCTAATAGGGCAAATTTCTGCAGAGTATATACGGCAGGCCCCTACTTTCAAACATCCAACTTACAAACGACTCCTACTTGCAAACGGCAAGAGAAAACAGGAAGTGAGAGAAATCTACCCCTAGGAAGGAAAATTCTATCCTGTTAGATTTAATTTGGGAAAAAGGTATCTCCTCTCTACTGATGCTTTATCACCAATCCTTGTTTCAATTAAAACCCCACTTTTCCAAAAACATTTGTCATTGGGACGGAAAGTGAGGTGACATGTTCTGAACAGATGTGCAAAGACAGCAAATGTTACAGGGGTGATAACCCCTCCCTATGTTCTCCAAAAAGCTTAAAAATTGATTTTTTTGGGATGTAGCTACACTTCATAATGTACCTGTTCAGATTCTACTTAAGAACAAACCTACAGTCCATGTCTTGTTTGCACCACCTATATACTGCTGTTCAGAGTATATAGGGTTGTAGGTATAGGGTTTTATTTTGGGTGCGGGGTCCCCCTTAGTATCCATACAAGACCCAAAGGGGCTGGGGTGGGGGGGGGGGTGATGGGGTAGCCATGCCATTTTTCTCAAGGATTTTCAGCCATATGGCGGCCAGGACAAGACATGACATTAAAGCCGCAAGTGGTTTTAAATGGCTTCTTTTTTTCCTTTACAAATGTCATTTTGTGCAAGGACAGTTCTAAACACGGGAAACACATGCCACTTCACAGGCATACTTTAGACACCCCCCAGGTACCATATTTAAAGGAAAATTTCACTTTTTTTTTTTCACTTTATGCATCATTAAAATGACTGCTCCCGAAAAAACTTTAGTTTTTAAAATTTCTTTTTGCATTGATATATGTCCCCTGGGGCAGGACCCGGGTCCCCAAACCTGTTTTATGACATTAACATGCATATTGGCCGTTGTAATTAGCAATTTTGATTTCGAACGTTCGCGTCCATTATAACGAATAGGGTTCGAAAATTCGCGCAAACTTTCGGTCCGTTCGAAGGTTCTGGTGCGAACCGAACCCGGGGGTGTTCGGCTCATCCCTAGTGGGCATCAGATGATATCCATGAGGGCTGCTGGTGGAGTTTATCCTTATATCGCCATCCATTACTTATTGATCTGTGTCCATAAAATTTTGCAATGATATTCATTGCCTTTGTATCTCTACCTGAGGATAAGAGTCAGTGTGATCTGGTGTTGGTGATGATCTCCTTGCACTACCGATTTACAGTATAGGAACACCTTCCAGAACATCTACAAACTCTCTATTAAGATTATGGATTTTATTAAGTTTCAGCGCTGCACCATCACTTTATTATACCATTTATTGTCTCCAACAATATTGTGCGAGCTGCTGATTTTAGGATCTTCAAACCCTAGAGCAATAGATTGGTGTTTTTTAAAGGGAGTGCACAGAAAGCACACGTAAAAAATGCATGTACATTTATTGCGTTTTTGTAGTGTGTTTTGTCAGGTTCTATGTGTGTTTTTGGTGCCTTTTCATGCTTCATGTTAGTCAAGCTTGGACCAAAGTAAGTATACATATTTCATACCTGTGGGACTGCTGTGGAAGCAGAGAATCACTGTAGTAGTCACTGCTCCTACAGTGATCTCTCCATCTCTGATTGGATGAGGTGGAGAGGCGGGATGGTGACGTCACAATCTCTACTTTGTCCAATCAGAGGACGTCTTGTATTCTTTTAAAAAAAAAAAAATATATATATATATAAGGCATTTCTGGGAATGGTAACTGTATCGAGCGAGCAATCTCCTTTGTTCACTATGGTGTTGATTTACTAAGGGCATATAGACTGTGCGCTTTTGAAAGTGCAGTTGCCCTTTGCAAATTCAGTTGCTCCAGAGCTTAGTAAACGAGCAGAAGCTCTCCTGACTTCCATCATCCAATCATGTGCAAGCAAAAATGCTGTTTTTTATTTTCCTTGCATGTGATTGGGTGTTCTTTGTAAAGTGAAGCTGTATGTCTAAGGGCACAGGAGGACAGCGACGATCATTGTGGTAGAGGTGACTACTACTTTAGTGCTTCTCCACTTTCACAGCGGTCCCCCAGGTATGAAATATGTATACTTAACTATTCAATAAATCTCATACCTGGAATTCAGCTTTAACGCATGTTTGACATTTTAGTAATCGGGTGTACATCAGCTTTAAAGTGTTACTAAACCCAGGACCCTGCATTCACTATATCTGGTCTCTCACAGTACACAGAACATGGAAATGCAATAGTTTTAGTAAATATAAACTGCTAAATACCTTTTCTCATCAGCAGTTAGAGCAGTCTTGTGGCTTCTATCAGTGTGTAATTAAAGCTTGTAGGAATTTAGGAGGAGTTTTCATTCTCTTCTGACTGTCCTATGAGGCTGCAGAACCACTGACCCCCTGTCTGGACAGTGCTGATTGGCCCTGTGCTGATCACATGCATCCTCCCAAGAAAAAAACAAAACTCTTTAACAATACTCACCAAACTGAGCATGTGCAGCTTGTCCCCCTCCCTCAATAATATTCGGAGATGAGTTGGAGACATTGGAATAAGGTGAAGATCAGAGGAGACAGGATCAAACAGCCTTTTTACACAATGCAGATGATTAACTGCTTAGGTTCCACAGTGCATATAACAAGCATGCTTTACTGCATATTCAGACTGATTTTACTGTTGAGGGTTTAGTGACACTTTAAAAAAAGGGATTTTTATAACAGCTTACCTGTAAAATCCTTTTCTTGGAGTACATCACGGGACACAGAGCGACTTAGTCATTACTAATGGGTTATATAGATTACCTTCAGGTGCTGGCACTGGCCACTTCCAAACCGGAAGTACCCTCCCCTATATAAGCCCCTCCCATCCGGGAGCACCTCAGTTTTGTAGCAAGCAATAAGTGTCCCAAAAAGAGGGGTGGGAGCTCTGTGTCCCGTGATGTACTCCAAGAAAAGGATTTTACAGGTAAGCTGTTATAAAAATCCCTTTTTCTTTTTCGTACATCACGGGACACAGAGCGACTTAGTCATTACTAATGGGACGTCCCAAAGCAATGCCAAATGAGGGGAGGGATACATAAGCTGGGCGCCATCAGGCATGAGGATCTTTTGCGGCCTGGAACACACTGCGCCCAAAGGCGACATCCTCCTGACTTCTAACGTCTACCTGGTAGAATCTAGTAAACGTGTGTACCGAAGACCATGTTGCGGCCTTACATACTTGAGCCAGGGAGGCCTGGTGATGCACTGCCCATGAAGTTCCAACTGCTCTTGTGGAGTGCGCCCTAACTTTGAACGGAGGCGGTCTCTTTCTCAAGCCATAGGCTTGTATTATGACCTGTCGAATCCACTTGGCTAAAGTAGATTTTGATGCTGCCTGACCCTTTCTAGGGCCTTCCGGCAGAATAAACAAAGTATCCGTTCTGCGAATCTGAGCAGTGGCTTTTAGATAAGCTTTAACTGCTCTTACTACATCCAAAGAATGTAATAACTTTTCCTCTACCGAGCTAGGTTTGGGGAAAAAAGAAGGAAGAACCACATCTTGGTTCAAATGAAACCTCGATACCACCTTGGGAAGAAAGGCTGGATGAGGACGTAATACTACTCTGTCCTTATGGACAACCAGATATGGCTCCTTACAGGACAAGGCGGCTAATTCCGATACTCTTTTAGCCGAACAAACGGCTACTAAGAAAATCAATTTCCTGGTGAGAAGAACCAAGGAAATGTGTTGCAATGGTTCAAACGGTTGTTTCTGTAGAACCGACAGAACCAGGTTTAAGTCCCAAGGACATATGGGAATACTAACCGGAGGGCTAATACGCATCACTCCTTGTATAAAGGCTTTGACTAGTGAATGCGAAGCCAAGGACCTTTGAAAAAATATTGACAAGGCCGAAATCTGACCCTTGATAGTACTCAAGGCCAGCTTCCTATCTACAGCCCACTGTAGGAAGTCCAAAATCCTCCCTATCACGTACTTACGTGGATGCCATTTCTTGGCCTCACACCACGTAATGTACGCTTTCCAGATCCTATAATAGATCTGCCTGGATACCGGCTTCCTGGCATTGATCATGGTAGATACCACAGAATTAGAGAGCCCTCTCTTTTTCAGAATGTGGGCTTCAATAGCCAGGCCGTCAAACCTAGGGCTGGTAAGGAAGGGTGGTATATCGGTCCCTGCGACAGCAGGTCCGGACGATGTGGGAGGGTCCAAGGACTCCTCACTGACATTTTTACAATCTCCGCGTACCATGCCCTTCGGGGCCACGCTGGAGCCACCAGAATCACTGGTTTCTTTTCTACCCTGATTCTGCGGAGTAATCGCGGTAACAATTGTGGCGGTGGGAATGCATATATTAGCTTGAACTGATCCCAAGGGAACACTAGGGCATCCGAGCCGCAAGCTAGGGGATCCCTTGTGCGAGACACAAATCTGTCCACCTTTGCGTTGAATCTGGATGCTAGCAGATCTACATCCGTTGTTCCCCACCGCTGGCATATTGCCTGGAAAACCTCGGGGTGAAGAGACCATTCCCCCGGGCATAATTGTTGGCGACTTAGAAAGTCCGCTCTCCAATTTTCCACTCCTGGGATGAAAACCGCGGATATGGCTGGGACATATCTTTCTGCCCACTCCAGGATGCAATTTGCTTCCCTCTGGGCTGCACGACTCCTGGTGCCACCCTGGTGATTGATATATGCCACTGCCGTGGCATTGTCTGATTGAATTCTGACAGGGGACCCTTGGAGTTTGGATGTCCATGCTACTAGGGCATACCGGGCTGCTCGTATCTCTAAGAGATTGATGGGCAGGGCCTTTTCTGCTTCTGACCACTTGCCCTGGAGAGACCATTGCTCCAGTACTGCCCCCCAGCCTATGAGACTGGCATCTGTAGTGACCACCTTCCAAGAAACCGGACTGAAGGGTTTCCCTCTTTCCAGATTCTGGGGCTCCAACCACCAATGGAGGCTCTTGCGAACGGAAGGGGACAGGGACATTGGTAAGTCTAAAGCCTGAACTTTTTTGTTCCAGGCTGACAGTATGGCCCTTTGCAAATTCCTTGAATGGAATTGACCGTAGGGTACCGCTTCGAATGAAGCCACCATCTTTCCCAGCAGCCTCATGCACAGGCGTATGGATGGTTTTCTTTTTGTACCCACTAAGTGGGTCAAATTTTTTAAAGACGACACCTTCTCTGGAGGTAAGAAAATCTTTCTCTGATTTGAATCCAGCCTTAGCCCTAAGTATTCCAGACTTTTGACTGGTCTTAGAGCTGACTTGTCCCGGTTGATAATCCAACCGTGATATTCCAGATACTTGATTGTCTTGTGAATAGCTACTTCCAGCTTTTCCACTGAGTGGTCTATTAGTAGCAGGTCGTCTAGATATGCCATTATCGTTACACCTTGTGTTCTTAGATTGGCCAATAATGGGGCCAGAATTTTTGTGAACACTCGAGGTGCTGTGGCCAGACCGAAAGGTAAGGCTCTGAACTGAAAATGGCGCCCTTCTACTGCAAAGCGTAGAAATTTCTGGTGGGCCGGAAAAATGGGAATATGCAGATAAGCATCCCTTATGTTGATCGAGGCTAACCATTCCTGCCCTTGTAGGGCGGTGGCCACCGATCGGATCGACTCCATCCGAAAAGTCCTGATATTTAGGAACTTGTTTAGCCCTTTTAGATTTAATATGGGCCTCACGTCCCCATTTGGTTTGGGGACTGCGAAAAGGTTCGAGTAAAACCCGAATCCGCTTTCTTCCAGGGGAACCTTCATGATTACACCTTGGAGTAATAGTTGTTCTAGTGCCAGAAGGAGGGATCCTCTCTTCTGGGGATCTCTTGGCACGTTTGACCTCATAAATTGGGCAGGAGGAGTGCCTTTTAACTCCAGCTTGTATCCCAGACTTACTGCGGAGAGCACCCATCTGTCTCTGATGGTGTCCCGCCAGGTCTCTGTGAACAACTGAAGCCTTCCCCCCACCCGATTGAGTGGGGGCAACGCTTCATAACTTGGGGGGAGGTTTTGTACCTCTCTTGATCCAGGGCTTCTTGTTACCCTGTGATTGCCCCTGATTTCTGCCCCCTGAATTTGACCGCAGAGGCCGTCGGAACTGCTTCACAGCCGATGTGCCCGGGACTGGAGAAGTAGGCCTCTTAAAAGAAGGACTTCTACCCTTGTTCTTAACCGGTAAGAGTGAACTTTTACCGGCAGAAATTTTCTGGATATATTTGTCCAGATCTTCTCCAAATAAGCGTTCTCCATGAAATGGGAAGCTAACCAGCAGTTTTTTACAGGGAGCTTCAGCAGACCAGTTTTTGAGCCACAGAAGCCTACGCATATGTACTATAGACAGCGTAAAGCGGGAGGCCTGTTGGATTGTATCCTTTATGGCGTCCACCGCAAAACACAAGGCTCTAGGCAGGTCAGTTAGGGCAAGAACCTGCTGATCTGGTAAGTCCCTTAAGACTTGTTTCAACTGATCTTTCACTGCTTGGCAGACTCCAATCGCTGCTACCGCAGGTTGTGTCACCATGCTTGCTGTAGAGAAAGCAGATTTTAGTAAAGACTCCAATTTTTTATCTATTGGGTCTTTGAACATTGGAACATTATCTACTGGACATGTCAGTGATTTGTTCACAGAAGAGATGGCTGCGTCCACTGTAGGGACCCTCCATTTTTTAATGAACTTATCCTCCATGGGATAGATCACCGGAAATCTCTTGGGGGGGAGCAAATATTTTATCAGGATGCTCCCAATCCTGGTAAATAAGCCCTTCTAATAAAGGGTGGATTGGGAAGGAACAGACAGCCTGGGGAGCTTTTAGCGACCCCAGCAAGGAAACTGTAGTGGATGGTGGTTCCGCCAGAGGCATTTTAAATGCTGATCGGACCATGTTAGTCAGAGACTGAACCCATAATCTTTCAGCCTGAGATGCTGAGAAAGGTTCTTCCACTGTTGATTCCTCCATAACTGAATCAACCTCATCCTGATCCCCTTCAGGTAGGTCGATCCCTGTGTGGGGCTGTTCCTCTACTAACAGGCACTCTGAAGGAGGAGACGGAGATCGGACGCGCTTTCCCTGTGACAGGGAAGCAGCGATCAATGCTGTTAATCTCTCTTCCAATCCTCCCAGAGTTGAGGATAAAACCTCCTCTGTTATATATACAGGAGCAGGTGGACTGGGGACAGCCGCAGCACCAGGCACTCCTGCGGGGTTTCTATGGCTACTGACCTCTGAATTCTCAGGGGAGATTGGTGCAGTACAAGCATGCCCAATATCCTCAGAGCCTGATGGAGACCCCTTTGGCTTCCTGGAAGACCTATTTCCGGAGCGTCTGGACGACATATCCTTTAAGCACAAAGCTGAGGTATTCCCGTCGTCATACACCAATCTTGCTGGTAATAGTCTAACACAGTTGCTGCTATATACCAGCTGGTGTCCACTAAAGTGCCTTTCTATGGGGATGCCTGCATCAACCGCCTCTGTGTGCCACTGTTTGTTGCTAGCTCTGTTTGCATCCAGCTGACACTTGTACTGTGTCTTTATACAAGCTGGGACGCCTGCACATGCGCAGAAGCGCCGTGGCGCGCATCGAGCGTCATCCACCCGCCCCGCCCCTTTTTTTTCATAGGAGGCGCGTGCACGCGCCCGCGCGCGCGCCCGTGCGCCATTGGCGCCCTTTTCGAAATCAAACAGGGACTAGGAGCCAGGGCCCTTTTTGCCGGAGGGCCTGTGCGGTGGATGAGCGCAGCAACAGGGCAGAGGAAGTGGATTCCCACAGAGAAACTTACCTACTGCCTGGATCTTTTGACTTGAGGAAACCAAAGATCCACATGACAAGAAAAATGGACTACAGCGGCCTCTAGTGGTTTAACACAGGTACCGCGGTCCCTTTTTTTTTTTTTTTTCTTGACTACTATTAAAATTTTACATTTTCAGTAGTTACAGGCATACACAGATATTAGCGGGAATACCGTTAGGTAACAGACAGAAAGACAAATTAGGCTTGGGGGTCCCCCAATAGAACCAAGTTCCTGGGGGCCCCCACTTACCTGATCCCCGCCGCAGGACTTTGTTTGGTCCACAGAAGCCCAAACTTCACCTATCACGGCAGGCATTGTAATTAAACCTTCAGGGACCGGGTTCCCAAGGATTCCACTCCCCTGGACCTGTATAGCACCCTGCACAGACAACATCTTGGTCGTGGGTATGACCAGAGCTCTGGATCCCAGGGTCCAGCCCTCCTAAGAGAGGCATTACAGGCAAAACCTTGCTCTTCTGCTGCAAGGCCCGGGTACCGACCGTTTAGCTATGAAGCTTTTTTGGTGGGATCCGGAACAGCTTACTAAGGCCCAAAAGAACCTGTACGCAAGCCCAGTGAAAACACATGTTACTCTTTGGCCAACACCTTAGACACTGGCAAAAAACTGAGGTGCTCCCGGATGGGAGGGGCTTATATAGGGGAGGGTACTTCCGGTTTGGAAGTGGCCAGTGCCAGCACCTGAAGGTAATCTATATAACCCATTAGTAATGACTAAGTCGCTCTGTGTCCCGTGATGTACGAAAAAGAAAAATGTACTTCATTACTTTTTGTTGCTTTTTCATTACATTTACTTTGTGTTACTAGTCATGGCTTTGCGTTCACAGGGAATTAGGCACACAAGTTTTGCTGAACAAAAATACTTTTTATATTTCATAGAAGCTGGCTGATGTTAAATTATTCCATTTGATTACATTATATAACTGCTTATACACACCTGACATGAGAAAATTACGCATGTGCACTGTCTGAATCAAGACAGAAAATTGATTAATTCCCTTTGGATATTTGAGCGTAAAAGTCTAATATTGGGAGAAGGAAATCATCCACGCATCAGAAATCTTGATTAAAGTAAAAATTGGCACATATATATTATTACCTTAATGCCAATGAAATATATCCAAGAAGATTAATTGTAACACACTATCTCAGGTGAAGATGGAATCAACAACCTATATTTATAGCAAAGTAAAAGTACAGATTAGAAAGTAGAGAAATTGGCATGTGTAGAGTCCCCTAGAAATGGTAGCCATTTTCAAGGATCAGAATTCTGAGTTTCAAAGTCAGAATTCTGAGATTACAAGTTGGGCCATCCTAAAATGTTTTAATCACAATTCTGGGGTTCAAAGTCAGAATTCTCAAATAAAAAGTCAGAATTCTGAGTTTCAATGTCAGAATTCTGAGTTTCAAAGTCACTCAGAATTGTGTTTAAAAATGTTTTGGATGGTCCCAGGGCACTTCCATTGTCTTGTGGGACCCTCCCCATCCTAAACATTTTACATGCAATAGAACAAACTATTTCTCCAGTGCTCAAAAGGACAGTCACCAGTCCGGGAAAAACATATGATCTATGTAACCTCAGGGACAATGCTTCAGCAATGCAGTCTACTTCAGACAGGGGAATCTAACTAAGAGCTGTAAAAGAACACACAGGGGTCAAAATGCCTAGTGCATTATCCATGGTTTATCCCTTTCATGCCTAAGCCTATTTCTGACATTTGGTGTTTACAAGTTAAAATGCATATTTTTTGCTAGAAAATTACTTAGAAACCCCAAAAATTATATATATATTTTTAGCAGAGAATCTAGAGAATAAAATGGCGATCGTTGCAATATTTTATGTCACACAGTATTTGTGCAGCTGTGTTTTAAACGCAACTTTTTTGGAAAAATTAACTTTCATGAATTTAAAAAAAATTAAAAAGTAAAGTTAGTCCCAATCCCTCCTTTGCACTTCAAAGTATTCAGATCGCCGAAAACGGCGATTCTGAATACTGTGTACTTCTTTAAATCCGGCGCCATTGGCAGCCGAGTAACCCGGATGTGACGTCATGACGTCGCTTCCGTGGTTACAGTGAAGAGACAGAATCAAAGCCGTTCGCGGCTTCGATTCAGTCTCCCTCTAGGCGCCCAAGGTGGCGGATCGTGGATCGGGTTTCCCGGTGGGACAGGAGGCCCGGTCAGAGCGGCGGAGGCGGCGGGAGGGGGGGTGTCCCCTCCCGCTCCTCCGGTATAACAACCGAGTGGCTTTTAGCCGCATCGGTTGTTATACCTGGAAAGCCAATCGCCGGCTCTAAACAACGGTACCGGGATGATGCCTGCAGCTGCAGGCATCATCCCGGTATAACCCCCGAAAAGCCGAGGACGCATATATGCGTCCGCTCGGCGGGAAAGGGTTATTAAAGGAAACCAAATAGCCAAATTAATACTTCGAGCAAGGGAATAAATCCCCGAAATGCGTCAGCCTGCGGACATCACCAATTGTTTGGTCATATCCGTCGTCACGTTGATTGACCAGCAGAGAGTGTCATGCATATTACTTTGTTTGTGAGTATTAATTTGGCTATTTGGTTTCCTTTAATAAACCTTGGGTAATGCACTAGACCCCGTAAAGGTTGTTGGTAAAAGCTGGTTCTTTTCAAATAGTACAGAAGCTGCCCGTCTCCACAAGTACCAGTCCATACACACCATAGCCAGCTTCTACCACTTGTTGTTTTAGCTCCTCAGCTCTGCCTCAGCAGAGATCCTAAAGAACAGCTACACAGTCTATAGGCTGCCTAAGGGGGCAGTAGCCCCAGAGGCTTTGGAACCTTCCTTGAGGAGGAAAGAACAAACTCTCCAGAGCTCCAAACGATTTATCACATCCGCAGCCACCTTCTGGACACTCCCATCTAGGTATTGGCTAGGGCATGATACATATTTAGGCTGGTCATCTGACTCGCCCAGCTCCACAGTCCTGGAAACAGGGGGAAACAGTCAAATTCTCACCCTGTAAAACCCTGAACAGACCAGAGCAAACAATCACTGCTCCCTTCACTACAGAAGGTGCCAAAAACTAAATTTGCCTAGCATTTTACACTAGGAGGTTGCTACATGGGAAAAATGGTTGGCATTCAAAGATGCTTTTTTTTAATTGTTGTAATCTAAGCTAACATATTTCAAGGTTTTAGTATGTTATCTTATTCAGGGCTCTAAATTATTGATTGCATTATTTGTGTTCAATATGCCGTCGTTAGTAGCACATTCTTAACCTCCCTGGCGGTATGATTCTGTCTGGAATTTTGTACCAAAAGCGGTACAATTATTTTGCATGGAAATTTGGTGTTATGTATTGTAGGCCTGCAATTCTTAGTAATTACGCACTTAAACCTGACCAAACAAGAGTCTAGTAGACATCCCGGGGATTGATAAAGTTTGAAACAAAAAATCATAAATTATAATATAATAAATAACTATAAATAATTCTAACAAATAGTAATGTAATTATAATAAAAATTATTCACTAACGTAATCAAATCAAAAACACTGAAATTTGCTCAGTTGCAGAATTGACGCTGTTATTAAATTTAGTGTTTGATGACGAATTTCCCCACAAATCGCTATCGCTCAATTCTGCAAGTGATTCTAATTTATTATCGCTGTTTTCTAGCCGGTCTAAATCCACTTTTGACGTAAAGGGACACTTTTTGGTTGCTATGGACAATCTCCAGTTTCCAGGCAGAAAGAACAGTTTTTATAATATAAAACTGGACAGACCACTAGGGACAAAGGGGGTGTGTAATTATTTGATACAGTCAGTAAGATTACAGTATACTGTATGTATTGTGTGTTTTTCACTTTTTGAATTTGGCGCCGAACTCCGTCCCCGTGCGCCGCAACGTCGCAGGGAACGAAGCTCGGCACTTGGCAGTGTGGATCGAGTGAGACACGGCTCGCACACACTGCGGGGAGACATCGCACGATCCAGGCCGAGTTTGGCTCGGGGTTACCGCTCTTAGCATGAAAAACTCACCCCGAGCCTGACTCGGGAATACCGCTAAGGGGGTTAAGTGATTGAATGTGACTAGGTCAGATGAATCGTGATACATCTGCACACATAGCAGCACCAGTACAAAGACATACAGTAAAAAGACATCTTAAATTATTATGTGCCTCCAACCTTGTGGCAACAGTTAGGGAAGGCCCTTTCCCATTCAAGCATTGTGCCCTAATGATTAAATGTGACCAGCTCAGATGAATCATGATAGACCTGCACACATAGCAGAACCAGTACAAAGACATACAGTACAAAGACATTTTCCACAATTATGTGCCTCCAACCTTGTGGCAACAGTTCGAGAAAGGTCCTTCTCTGTTCTAGCATTGTATCCTGTACATAAAGCCAGCTCCATAAAGACATGGTTTGCCAGGTTTTCTGACCTTCACAGAGCCCCGACCCCAACCCTACTGAACAACTTTGGGATAAATAGAAAAGCAGGATGTGGGCCACATCTTCTCATCCAACATCAGCACCTAACCTCAGAAATGTTCTTTTGGCTAAATGGGTACAAATGCCCATAGATATACCCCATAGACTTGTGGAAGGTTTTCCCACAAGAGTACAGGCTGTTATAGCCACAATGGTTTTTTGAAATGGGATATCTAACACGCTTAGCACTTGGACATCTCATTCTGTACAATGTATGTAATGTTGTTTTCATAACATTTTATATTTCTTTCATAGATTACCAAAAGATTTATAATGAAACATCATCTTGTGAGTAGAGAATGAGGTCTATGTTTGAAGCCTGCCTGGACTTAGTTCACCTTAGAGGTTAATGGAGTATTTCTTACATCTGCGGTAAAGGCATAAAGATTTAGGCAGATGTTGAGCTTATACAACATTTTGTGTGTCCATGGACAAGAAACCAGGAAAATTTATTTCATGTAGCAGCCTCCTAGTTAAGTTTCTAGGAAGCTAGACAAATGTAGTTATTTTTGACTCCTCTGTAGTTAGTGGAGCAGTTGTTGATTGCTTTTGGTTGTTCTGGGTCTCACAGACTTCAGGTTTGATTGTTTTCCCCTGTCTACCAGAGGCTTCTGAAACATAGAGGGTGGAACACGTTAAGTCTCAGCCTGAATATTTATTGTGCTCCATCCAATCCATGGGGGGGGGGGTACCCAGAGGATGACTTGAGAGGCATATAAATAGTCTGAGAGTTAGAACAGCAGGGGTCCTTCTTACTCTCCTTGTTGGAGAGAAGCCATCCTTCTGGGTGGGGAATGGCTACCTCCCTCGCAACAGCTATCCTGAGTAGACATGTGCCATTCATTTAGTTTCTAATTCGTTTTTCACGAATTTAGAGAAATTCGTTAATTTCAAAATTTCCGAATATCCAAATTTTAAAATTTTCAGATTTTCAGATTTCCGAAATTTCGAATTTCCGAATTTCCGAATTTTTCAATTTCTGAATTTTCGGATTTTCTGATTTCCGAAATTTCGAATTTCCGAAATTCGGATTTTCGAATTTCCGAATTTCGGAAATTCGAAAATTCGAAAATTTCAAAAATTCGAGATTCGAAAATTCTAAATTGCAAAATTCGAAAATTCGAAAATGGGAAATTTGGAAAGTTGAATTTCCGAATTCCGAATTTTTAGAATTTCCGAAAATCGGAAATTCGGTCCTTTCGTTTTTTTGCTTTTTTCAGAAATTCGAAAAATTATTTACTCTTTCGTCCATGGACCGACACAGCTTCTCTATTGACAAAGTGGGTATTATCCGTTAATTAGGAGTGACTAGGCAGAAAAACTTGTAAAAAGTGTTGCATCACACCTTCTACAGTACCGCCCAGGGGGCGGACCCTCTGGGTATACCCTCTCAGTCTGCACATCGCAGATCAGTTTTTTTCTGTCTAGCAAGGAGTAGGACATGGCTCCCTTCGGGCTCATTGGTCCGGGGAAAAAAGATATATATATATTTTTATTTATTTTTTGCTACATTTGTTGTTTCCTGCGATCTTCGATCAACTGCCGACTGGGTGACAGGCTGGATCCTCGATCCTTGTAGTCTCCCCAGTTTCGGCCATCGAGCGTGTGCCGACCCTAGCTACGCGCTGGGTTTTCCACGACATGCCCGTCGCTCCACGGGTGGCCGGTGAGCCTACGCTCCAGGGCCTGCATCGGACCGCTCAGCTTCGGCTGACCTTACGGCCGAGTCGCAGCAGCCTGGCCGGTGAGCTTACGCTCCAAGGCTTGCATCGGACCGCTCAGCTTCGGCTGACCTTACGGCCGAGTCGCAGCAGCCTGTCCGGTGAGCGTCATGCTCCAGGGCATACATATGATCGTCCCTTCTGGGTCCAATCACAGCATGCCTGGCCAACAGTCACCTTCCGTGCGCGGACGATGATCTGTTTGGAATGTCTTCCAGCAGAATACATGCAGGATAGGTAAGTAAAACTCCCCTGCCTCGGCTGGGTGATTTAGCTGGACATTCCTGGAGAGATCAAGTAAGTGGTTGTGGCCCCTTTCTTCCCTCTCTCCCTGCCTTTCCCTCCTCCCTGGGCTTCTAGCTAAAGGTTGCTGGGGGTCA
The DNA here is from genome assembly GCA_029206835.1 of Rana muscosa. Taxonomy (NCBI): domain Eukaryota; kingdom Metazoa; phylum Chordata; class Amphibia; order Anura; family Ranidae; genus Rana; species Rana muscosa. Next base: position 1,068,269,487 of record CM055117.1, read on the forward strand.
CCTAGGGGGTCCCACTGGAGCGGGGCTGGCTGTAACTAACATTTAAAAGAAATGTCATTTTTGCTTACCTGTGTTTCTGTGTCTCCATGCTGTCGGCGGCCATTTTGAGGTGGTCCATGCCAAGTTTGGCCTCTTGTAACTGCCTGGCGGCCATCTTCCTGTAGTTCGGCCACACCCACTGGCCCCTATCAGGTGATCGGCGGCCATGTTTGTCCACCCTGTATGCAGATATTGCCGTTCGGCGGCCATCTTTTTTGTGGGCTATGGCTGCCTGACCTCTATCTTCTGTCGGCGGCCATTTTCTTAGAGCCCACATTATCTTCCATACAGACGGTTTTGGCAACCATTTTGCGAGAGCCTCCGGCCTCTAGGGTGCATTACACTGGCGCGAAAATTCACACAGGAAGTGCTGATAAAAGAAGCAGACTGACACAGCAGCAAGAGGACAGCATCATAGGCGCAGCATAGCAGTACCTATCCAGGGTGGTGAGTCCTCTGGGTAACCCAGCATCTCTGCAGCGCAGGAGGGTGGCCTATTGATATCTTGCCTGGAGCCCTGTGAGTGTCAGCGTGTGGTCAGCATGGCATCTGAGCCAGATGTCTTCTCCCCTGAAACACCAGATTTAGCAGCTGGTGTCCCTGAGGTGTCTATGGACGCTATGTCGGCAATCCTAGAGGCGTTTGCTGCCAGGGTGGAAGCAGCACACGGGAATACAGGGGGTAATAAACGCCCCCGTCCCCTGCAATCTTCTGGGGATATTTCTGATGCAGAACCAGGTCCAGCTACGGCTCATGGCCCAGATTCTGATGCATCAGAGACTGCAGACCGTGACCGATCGGACAGTGAGGAGGACTCCAAGTCCAGGTCAGTACGCGAGACGGCTTTGGTATCTGACCTTATTACTGCAGTGCGGGATACGCTAAAGTTGGAAAGGACTGAAGAAGTAGCAGATACTCCAGTCCCCTTTGGGTTTCGTAAACCTGCCCGCACTGCTAAGGTGTTCCCTTGTGTGTCTTATTTTGACAAACTCTTATACAAGGAATGGGAGAACCCACTGAGGGTCTTTACAGCCCCAAAGAGGTTTGCAGTACGGTACCCCTTTGAGGAGAGTTTTCTGAAGATATGGACCTCTCCCCCTATAGTGGACCCTTCGGTGTCCAGACTTAATAGAGCCACCACTATTCCAGTAGAAGGGGCTCCTGTTTTCAAGGACCCTGTGGATAAGAAGGCTGAAGCACTCGCTCGCTACCTATACTCAGTGGTAGGCTCAGCAGTACGCCCGGCATTGGCGGGGGCCCTAGTGTCTCAGACACTTACTGAATGGGCAAAATTGCTACTCCAGGGGTTAAAGGAGCGAGATGCTCCTCCTAATGAGATAACTTTGGCCGACCAGTTGGTCCAGGGCCTTAAGTTTGTCTGCGAGTCAGACATGGATACTATTCCCCTGCTGTCAAGAGCTTCGGTTTATGCAGTAGCAATACGCCGCCTGATCTGGCTAAAGGGCTGGTCTGCGGACCAGACTTCCAAGAAAGCCCTATTGGATCTGCCTTTTAAGGGCAACAGACTTTTTGGGGCTTCTCTGGATGACATCATCAAGGATGCTACAGGAGGTAAAAGCACTTTGCTTCCCCAAACTAGCAAGGGTAGGGGACCACGCCAAGGGCAAGGGCCCTCCTTTACTGCACGTAAGCGGTTTTTTCGCCCTCTTAAGGCGACAGGGAAAAGACCCCAGGCCGATAAAGCGCCTGCCCAAGGACAAAAGCGTCCTTGGTCCCGCAGACCCAACAAGCCTGTGGACAAATCTGCGTCCACATGAAGGTCCGCCCCCACCCAGCTCTCGGGTGGGGGGACGTCTTCGCAAATTCGCGACTCAGTGGACTGCTCTAGTCTCCGACAGGTGGGTTTGCGAAGTAATCTCCTCAGGCTACAAGATAGAATTTCTCTCTTGTCCACCAGACAGATTCATCACCTCCAATCTCCAGCTACTACCGACCCGTCGGGAGGCCCTGTATGGGGCGGTCCAGGGTCTACTGGAACGCGGGGTAGTTATTCCAGTTCCAGAACAGGAACGGGGTCAGGGTTTTTACTCAAATCTGTTCATTGTGCCAAAGAAGGAGGGGGTTCGTCCAATCTTGGATCTCAGCGCCCTCAATTGCTTTGTGAAGGTACAAAGATTTCGGATGGAGTCGGTTCGATCCGTAGTCACGGCTCTCCATCCGGGGGACTTTCTGGCCTCCTTGGACATCAAGGACGCATACCTGCATGTCCCCATATACTCCAGACACCAGAGGTTTCTGCGATTTGCTATCGGGAAGAACCACTACCAGTTTGTGGCCCTCCCGTTTGGCCTTGCCTCAGCACCCAGGACGTTCACCAAGGTGCTCGCTCCGATTCTGGCACTTCTAAGACAGCGGGGTATCGCTATCACAGGTTACTTGGACGACCTTCTGCTGAAGGGCCCTTCAAGCTCAGAATTAGAGGTAAGCGTGTCCATTACCTGTCAGACTCTTCGAGACTGTGGTTGGATACTAAACACGCAAAAGTCAGTATTGGTGCCCACTCAACGCCTAGTGTACCTGGGGTTGATTCTGGATTCCTCAGAGGCAAAGGTATTCCTCCCTGTGGAAAAGTTGCAGACCCTCCGGGCTGCAGTACGGCAGCTGACTTCCAGGAATTGGTCGTCACTCCGTTTTTGCATGCGAGTGTTGGGCCTCATGGTAGCCTCCTTCGAGGCGGTCCCATATGCTCAATACCACACTCGAGTGTTACAGAGGGAAGTTCTGTCCAGATGGAACAGATGCCCTTCATCTCTGGATTATCAAATCCGAGTGAGCCACCTAGTCAGGAGATCCCTGGTATGGTGGCTGACAGCACCGGCTCTAATGGCCGGGAAGTCATTTCTTCCGGTTTACTGGATAGTGATCACGACGGACGCCAGCCTTACAGGTTGGGGGGGAGTCTGGGGTGTCCAGTCGGCGCAAGGTCGCTGGACCCCAGAGGAAGCCCTCCTGCCGATCAATGTCCTGGAGATCCGGGCGATCAAGCTGTGCCTCTTCAAATGGTCTCAGAGACTGCAAGGGCGTCCAGTCAGGATCCAGTCAGACAACGCCACAGCAGTGGCATATGTCAATCATCAAGGAGGAACAAGAAGCTCAGCTGCAGCATCGGAGATCGCTCGCATCCTGAAGTGGGCAGAGAGGAGCGTACCGGCACTGTCGGCCGTGTACATTCCGGGTGTGGAAAACTGGCAGGCGGACTACCTGAGCCGCCAGATGCTGGACCAGGGAGAATGGTCCTTACACCCGGAGGTGTTCCAACTCCTCTGCCAAAGATGGGGCACACCAGACGTAGATCTTCTGGCTTCCCGACTCAATCGGAAGGTATTGAGGTTTGTGGCCCGGTCAAGAGACCCATGGGCAGACGCAACGGACGCGTTGGTAGCATCGTGGGGCCAGTATCGGCTAATCTATGCCTTCCCTCCCTTAAGGCTTCTTCCTCTTCTGCTCCGCAGAGTGGAGGCAGAGGGAATTCCAATGATCCTAATCGCTCCAGATTGGCCTCAGCGTCCTTGGTACGCCGATCTAGTACGTCTGGTAGCAGACGTCCCCTGGCGCCTACCACTACGGAAGGACCTGCTGTCGCAAGGTCCCATATTCCATCCTGCTTTACAGTCATTGGCTTTAACGGCATGGCTGTTGAGAACCAGGTACTGAGAGACCGGGGCCTGTCAGACTCAGTAATTTCTACTATGAGAAGTGCTCGGAAACCGTCCTCTAGGAAGGTCTATCACCGCACTTGGAGGGCCTACATCTCCATGTGTGAGGAAATGAAATGGCATCCGCGTACCTATTTGGTTTCCAGAATCCTGCTGTTTTTACAGCATGGGGTAGACCAAAGGCTTGCCCTAAGTACGATTAAGGGACAGATATCTGCCCTGGCTGTCTTTTTTCAGCGACCCCTGGCGACTCACTCTCTCGTGAGTACATTTGTGCAGGGGGTTCGACATGTGGCCCCTCCGGTCCGCCCCCCGTTACCTCCGTGGGACTTGAACCTGGTCCTCTCGGTGCTTCAGAAGGCACCGTTTGAGAATATTAGAGATATTCCCCTGTTGACACTTTCTCAGAAGGTGGTCTTTTTGGTGGCTGTTACGTCAGTTAGACGAGTCTCTGAGCTGGCAGCCTTGTCCTGCAAGGCTCCCTATTTGATTTTCCACAAGGATAAGGTGGTGCTGCGGCCGCAGCCTTCCTTTCTTCCGAAGGTCGTTTCGGCTTTTCATCTCAACGAAGACATTGTACTTCCATCCTTGTGTCCTCAGCCGTCGAATCCTAAGGAGTCGGCGTTGCATTCCTTGGACGTTGTCCGAGCTTTGAGAGTATACATATCTGCTACTTCCCTGTTCCGGAAGTCAGACTCACTGTTTGTTTCGGTGGCTGGTCCCAAGAAGGGCCAAGCAGTCTCATCGGCCACCATCTCTAGGTGGATCCGACAGATAGTAATCCAGGCTTACGCCTTAAAGGGTCAGGCGCCCCCCTTTCCTGTCACGGCGCATTCGACCAGGGCAATAGGTGCCTCTTGGGCTTTCCGACATCAAGCGTCTGTTTCCCAACTATGTAAAGCGGCGACTTGGTCGTCCGCTCACACTTTCACAAAATTCTACAAAGTTGATGTAGGTGCATCTTCGGATGCCTCTTTCGGCCGCAAGGTTTTGCAGGCGGCTGTTTAGAGTTGCAACTCCTCCGTTGGAGGAGTGCTGTTTTGTGTTTTGGGGTGAAGTTTGTTTTTATGCTGTTACCACCCCTCGTTTTTTCTCTGACACTGCTTTGGGACGTCCCACTTTGTCAATAGAGAAGCTGTGTCGGTCCATGGACGAAAGAGTAAATAGGATTTTTTACTCACCGTAAAATCCTTTTCTCTGAGTCCATGGACCGACACAGCACCCACCCCTCCTTTTAAGTTTGTACTGCTTTTTGACGAACTGATCTGCGATGTGCAGACTGAGAGGGTATACCTAGAGGGTCCGCCCCCTGGGCGGTACTGTAGAAGGTGTGATGCAACACTTTTTACAAGTTTTTCTGCCTAGTCACTCCTAATTAACGGATAATACCCACTTTGTCAATAGAGAAGCTGTGTCGGTCCATGGACTCAGAGAAAATTCATAATTCCAAATTTCCGAATTACGAATTTCCCGAATTTCCGAAAAAAGCAAAAAAAAACGAAAAAAACAAAAACGAAAAAAACTAATTTTTCGAACTTCCGAATTTCTGAAAAATGCAAAAAAACGAAAACGAAAAAAACTAATTTTTTGGCAGTGCACATGTCTAATCCTGAGTCCAGTAGTCATTCACCAAGATCCCAGCTTTGGCAGAGATGGGCAGCCTATTTGTTAGGATCCCTTTTTAGAGCCAGTCAAGGGATTCCCCACTTGGGAACCTGGTCTGTAGGATTTTCTAAAGAGTGTCCGATGGATACTGGAAGGAGACATCTGGGGACCCTGTGACGTTGTGAGTACTGACCTAAGCCCCGGGTTTTAGTGACTGTGTGCTGCATTCCTTTGGGTGGACAAGCATACAAAATTCCTGCCTGGGATAGCTTCCAAAGAAGGGATTTAGTTACTCTATCTGTACTTGAATCTGCGCACACTACACACGGAGACTGAGCAAAGTGACCTTATACCAACAAGCAGGGAATCTTAAGTATTCCATAACCCCACTCCTCCATCCCAAGTTCTTCAAACATAAAAAAAAAACCAACAAGATGAAACATACACTGATTATTGACCCTGAACAAGTGAAAATTTTCTGTATGCCTGCCTGCCCCTGCTCTATGCCTAGGAAAGATCCGGTTGAATTACACCGGCTCCTTCGGGAGTAGTGCTACATTCATGATGAATTTGTACACCGCTTCCGTTGACGGATCAATGGCATTGACTTCAGGTTTTTCAGCACAGTCAATTGGAAACATTGTTTGTTATTCCTGTATTACGAAGTAGATATATTTAGGCACACAAGTATTGCCAGTGCTAGTATTGGCCCAATTTGAATTGTAATAAGAATTAGGGATAAAAGTACAGTTTGTTAAACAATTCTTGCATATGTGAAGGTTATGGGTCAAGGATTAGGTTCCACATTAATTTTCAGTTTAAGGTGTAAGCTGAGGTTGTGGGTTAAGATCAGAAACTGGGCTCAGGTTAAAAGGTAAGTTCAGGCTTATGTTAATTTCTTAAATACGTTTATGATCAAAATGTAATTTTAGTAAGCGTGATTGCATATTTTAAGTAATTACTAGTGTGAGAGATAATAAAAACCTGTAAGTGTTATATTTACATGTTACTTAGTCTGAAAACATATATCTGATGCTAGATTACGGAATGCCTTGGTGCTTTGGTTTGTTTGACTGTCACCTCAACAACTGTGTTAGTGGGGAAGAATTAAGGGCTGCAAGTTGGGGAATTTGCTCTTGCCTTTATTCTTTTGGATAAACCCTCATCTCCCTCTAGAGACACTGAAAATCCCCTTCATTCTATTGGGTCAAGCACCACATAAATTAATTAGGAACTGAAGAGTGTTAGCTCTGCTCAAAAAGCCAAGCAGAAAACAAAAGACTAGTCGCAAGTGTTGTCTGTGGGCTCATTGCAGCTGATCTTTTCCCCATTTTTGACTTACCATGTCTTGTTCTGTTCCATGTCTCCTTGTTGGTGTGGCCATCTTCATAAAGGAGAAGAGCTTGTGTCAGACCCCCCCCCCCCCTTAATGACTGGTGACTTAATGACTGGTGATTTGATGCCTGGTGGGGTAACGATAAAGAAGCAACAGGAAGGGTGCAGAAAGCACAGACTTACATAACGAATAAGTTGGAAGCAGGGTGATCCTTGTAGCCCAAGTCTTCAGTTAAAGCTTTCTTCCAGTAAGGAGAACACTGAATAACACAGTAGTGGCAGCACCGAATCTTACTCCAAATCTGGTGACACTAATGAGTGAGTGAGTGAGAACTTGTATAGCGCTGCAATTGCGAACTAAATCGCCTCTAGGTGCTTGGCATCCAGTGTCGTTGAGATCGTTAGAAGAGGTGGGTCTTTAGTTTTTTCCGGAAGGCCCGATGGTTTTCTTCCATGCGGATGTTCGTGGGTAGCACATTCCAAAGCCTTGGTCCTTGGACAGCAAACCTTCATTCTCCCTTGGCTTTGTAGCGCGTCTTGGGGATGTGGAGGAGGTTTTGGTTGGTTGATCGAAGGTCGCGAGTAGTGGTGTAGTGTTTTGTTTTTTCGCATAGATATTGAGGTGCTTTTCCTTGTGCACATTTGTGGGTGAGGCGAGGCAGCAGTGCCTTAGATGTTCTCACACTGGAAATATAGAGCTATGAGGCTCAAGGCACAGGAGTGACTAGGCACTTGAATTGCACTGCCATGTTTCAGGGGAAATTCAAGACAAGGTAGATTTTTCATGCTACTGCAAAATCACAACATTTATAGATGTTCCCTAAAAGATAGCAAATCTTCACTTTCTGAGTTCAGGTCCACTTTCAGTCCATCAGTTCTCAACCAGCGGCTCTCTGCAACTTGTGATCGTATAACAGTAAGAAGAGATGAACAGAAAAATAATGGCATGACTTATTTCCTTGTAATAGCTCAGGCTTGAGCAACTTCTGTTTTCTCTGATCAGACTTTTGGATGCACGGCTAATCTCCTTCTCCCAGTATGGATTTGTTATGCTTAAGTATTCAAAGGGAATCAATCAATTTCCCATCACTATAGAAAGGGTGTACATGTATAATTTGTCTCATGTCAGCTGTATATAAGCAATTTTATCATTACAATATGCACGCAGAATAATTAAACATCTGCCAGCTCTTGTGGAACAGAAAAATATTTCTGCTCAGCAGAACTGACGAACAGCTGAAGAAAAGTTTTTAACTCTAAAGTTTAATTTTCCCATCTGATTTCCAAAGAGTAACGATCGCCTCTTATGTAGGGTTGGGGAGAATTGGGAGAACTTTCAGACAAGTATGGGCATAGGCATTGGGTTTATTAGGACACAAGTTAAGTGCACAGGCATTGGACATGGATAAGTGCACTTTTGGGTATTACCAACCCTCCTAAACTCTGCTAGTCACAACTTTATACCCAACAAGTGTTGTGCCGTGTTAAGCATACAAAGTAGCAGGAAAGTAAAAGTGTAGGCGCTATCTTTTGTGTTACTAACTAAATTTATTTTCAGGTGCAAGCTTTCAAAAACGCCATGTTCGAAGAAGGGAACAGTGTTTTGGAAAATGTGCACTTCAAGCTATCTACCCAAGCACAAACATCAGATCAGCCCCTCTGGTGGTACGTGCAATGGGTAAAATGCCATTTAATATTTCAATTTGCAGGCTATGCTGTACTGTGCCAGTGACTGCATTTCAGTCCATTAATTGGTCCCTGACCTATGGGCACTCCAGCCTGGAAAAAGGTCAGGGTATACTGTAAATGGGTTGGAGGAAGGGCTTGCAGGAGATTCTAAATAGCCAAGTTAATTTCTCTGATGTTGTTGACTTGGATAAGCAAAAATAAGAGTGAAAATTGCATCAAAATTGGGGAAATATTAGCACAATTCTGTTAAGTTTAAATGCACTATAGCACTATTTTGAAAAGTAGACACCTCAAGCTATTTGCTGAGAGGCATGGTGAGTATTTTACAGCTCTCATTTGTTTTTGAAAATTAAGAAAGAAAATATATATTTTTTTTCTTTTTTCAATTTTCAAAACTTTGTGACAAAAAGCAAGATCTGCAAAATACTCACCATACCTCTCAGCAAATAGCTTGGGGTGTCTACTTTCCAAAATGGGGTCATTTGGGGAGGTTTTTGCCATCTGGGCATTCCATGGCCTCCGAAACTGTGATCGGCATTGAGGAGTGAAATCAAAAATTGACACCCTTAGAAAGCCTGAATGGGTTGCTTGGTTTTTGGGGTCCTGTACGTGGCTAGGCTCCCAAAAAGTCTCACACATGTGGTATCCCCGTACTCAGGAGAAGCAACAGAATGTATTTTGGGGTGTAATTCCACATATGTCCATGGCATGTTTGAGCAATATATCATTTAGTGACAACTTTGTGCAAAAAAAAAAAAACCTTTTGTCAAAATATAAAATATTCCATGGACTCGACATGCCTCTCAGCAAATAGCTTGGGGTGTCTACTTTCCAAAATGGGGTCATTTGGGGGGAGTTTTATCTGTCCTGGCATTTTATGCACAACATTTAGAAGCTTATGTCACACATCATCCACTCTTCTAACCACTTAAAGACAAAGTCAAAGACCTTTCTGACACTTTTTGTTTACATGAAAAAATATTTTTTTTTTTGCAAGAAAATTACGTTGAACCCCCAAACATTATATATATTTTTTAAAGCAAAAGCCCTACAAATTAAAATGGTGGGTGTTGCATTTTTTCTCCCCACACAGTATTTGCGCAGCGATTTTTCAAACGCATTTTTTGGGGAAAAAACACACTTTCTTTAATTTTAATGCACTAAATCACACTATATTTCCCAAATGTTTGATGAAGTAAAAAAGATGATCTTAGGCCGAGTACATGGATACCAAACACGACATGCTTTAAAATTGCGCACAAACGCACAGTGGCGACAAACTACATACATTTTTAAAAGCCTTTACAGGTTACCACTTTAGATTTACAGAGGAGGTCTACTGCTAAAATTACTGCCCTTGATCTGACCTTCGCGGTGGTACCTCATATGCATGGTGCATTTGTTGTTTACATATGACGCCAGACCGATGCTTGCATTCGCCTTTGTGCGAGAGCAGGGCAGGACAGGGGTGCTTTTTTTTTATTATTATTTATTTTGCTTTTTTATTTTATTTTTAAACTGTTCCTTCCATTTTTATTTATTTTTTATCATTTTTATTGTTATCTCGGGGAATGTAAATATCCCCTATGATAGCAATAGGTAGTGACAGGTACTCTTTTTTTGAAAAAATTTGGGTCTATTAGACCCTAGATCTCTCCTCTTGCCAGTTCACCAGAAGGATGAGCGGCACTAGTACTTCTCTGCTCCATACGAGAGCCCTGCGGTTCTTGCACCACAACAACAGAAGAAAAAGAATGGGGTCGGGTACGCCTGACCTTGGTAGGGACCTCAACTTTGTCATCAGTGCTATCTGTCATGGAGCCGCTGTCGTCTACAGGATCGTATTGTGAGCCTGAATCTGACAGATGCGTGATCTCCTCTTCACTATCTGTCATGCTCAGTGTAGGCCTCTTCACCAGTGTACCTTCGATTTGCCATTTTGGGCTCTAAATTTACTGGTACATTAGTAAGATTCACAGGTAAAAAAAAGCACCTAGGCTGTCAGCAACTGAGTCAAACGCTACCAAAAAAACTGTTAGCGGTTGCAGGGATCAGGCCTGACTCTGCGAACGCAGCAGTTATGTGTTTAGTGTTTTGTAACTGACAGTGATCGATCGATACTGCACTTGGGTGGGCTGGGCTGGGCGGAGGGGCAAAACGCAGGTGCTAGCAGGTATCTGGGCTGATCCCACTAACACTGCGTTTTTGGGAACCCTAAACTGCTGGGGATGCTAGTATAGATCTGATCAGATCAGATATTGACCCGTTCAGATACTATACCACTAAGGGAGGTGTATGCTGCGTGTGTGGGTGTTAGCGCTACTGGCACTAATCTGACGCTGCCTGGGGTGACCCAGACCCTAACTGATGATAAAACCTAACTGATATCACCCGCTGGGCGATCAGGGGGTTAAACCTTTATTGGGTAATAAATGGCAGGTGCCCTGAAGCTATAAAAGCAAACTAACTAACCAGCCTCACCCGTAACACTGATAGGGTGATTACTGGTGAAAGGGTTAACTAGGGGGAAATCAGGGGGTTAAAACCTTTATTAGGTAGTATATGGGGGTACCTGAAGCTATAAAAACCTGACGGTGAACCTAAATAACTAACTGGCTACCTAGCGTCACCCGTGACACTAATACGGCGATCAGAAAAACGATCGCTTAGTGACACTGGCGACAGGGGGTGAAAGGGTTACCCCTGGGGGGCGATCAAGGGGTTAAACCTTAATTAGGGGGGTTAGGGGGGTACCCTACAACTAAAGGGGCCTACCGCTAATATCCCTGACACTTTTTGCAGTCACAAATGACACCAAATGCTGTGATCAGTAAAAAAATTAACACAGCAAATGATGACTCTGACTGGTGGTGCAGGGGGTGATCTGGGGGGTGATTGGGGGGTGTTTTGTGTGCCTATGTGTCCTGGTGTCAGGGTACTGTTGTGCACTTACTCTGAGATGTCTTCCTCTCCTCGGCGAAAAGACCGCTACGAGGAGAGTGACATCACTTCCTCTGCTTCTGTTTACATTTACAGAAGCAGAGGAAGAAGCTGATTTGCCAGGAGCGATCGTGAGGGGGTGGCCATGAATCGGTGGCCTCCCCCTCATCTCCGATCGCTCATGGAATGATGGCGACCGCTGCAGGCACCGGGGGAGGCAGGGACGTATATATACGCTCATCTGCCTGCCCGTGCCATTCTGTCGACGTATATCATCGGGGCGGTCGTCAAGTGGTTAAACAGTTAAATCTCAGTGTTTGCTGATGATACAAAGCTAAGCAGGGTGATAACTTTACATTAAAAAAGTATTCATACCCCTTGAAAATGTCCAAATTTTTTGCATGTTACAACTGTAGCGATACCCTCAACTTAAGAGAGCCGCAAGTTTTGATTTGGGCCCTGAGTACAGCTTCCCCAACCCCCCGGCAATCTGCTCTACCCGCTCTGGCACAGTTAACCCACAGCAATTTCACATAAACAATCACTTATGCTTTAAATGTGGGTGTGTGGATTGATAACTCAGACTCATAGACAATGTTGTAAATAATAACTGACTTTACTGCTAGTGGTAAGATAAAAGGGGATAACATGCATGTAACATTTGGTTCACAACACATAAGCAGGTCCCTGCAGTTATAAATCACAATACTGTGTGTGTGTGTACCAGCAATGGAAAGGGGACGGAACGCCACGTGGGGCGACCGTTACCTAAACACCCTGTGGTGTGATAACTAACTTATAACTATCTAACGGATCAGGCCTGATCCCTAACCATGAAACTCAGTCTTTGAAGAAACACAAATCTTCACCGTCACAGGATCTGTAAAGGTGGTGCACTTGAAGTATTTAAAACCATGTATTTGTAATCCAATAGGGGGGGGGGGTAATTCTCCCTCACCGGAGGTGTTAGGCCTCGGAAGTCTAGTAGGCACAAAGTATAAAAGTAACAGTTTAAAGATGAGCTTTCGCTCGCTCACCACTCCGGAACACTTCCCTCAGTCCGGAACTTCCACCGGCTGTGTCGGTCCTCGTCCACAGCGGCTTCTGCGATCGGATCCCCGATCCAGACAACTTTCGACGAGATGAGTCTGGATGCCACCCAGGCTCGCAAAGGGGTGGAAGGCTCTTTGGTTCGCTCCACAGGCCCCAGGCTTCAGGCCTGGAACAGCACAGATCCGCACAGGTGTCTCTCTCTCTGCCTCCCCGTGTCCAAAGAGAAAGAGCTAGGCCTCGCCCCCTCCTTATATTCCTTCCCCCCGACTCCCCTCTCTCTGGAATTTCCTGTCTCTGATTAAAGGGGAACACCCCGCTACACACTCCCCCCACTAAAACTCTTTGGTCCCCAAAGATAAACATTTCAACAAAATTCCTGAACCATTTTAGAGAGTGCGGAGTATGATGTTGGTACAGGGAATTGCCACCAAAACTCAGAGGTGGGATTCCCTGTCCCACAGGTCACACTGGCATGAGTGGCCTGCCTAACTGTGCCAGAGAGTGAGCTGGGGTTGCCCTCCACCAAATGAACAGTGGAAGGATTGGAGCACTCGGTACTTCTTCTAGCGGTGGTAACAGAGTCCTCTGAGCTCTTTCCCAATTGAGGGTAGGTTAACTTCATGGGAGGCCTCACGACTCTGCGAGCTCTCTGCTCCCTTGGGACTTCAGGCTCTGGTGCCACAGGCTCTGTTTCAGGAACACTTTCTGACATCGTCACTGGTTCTGGGGCCTCTGTCTCTTCTTCATCTGAGTACAGGCCCAGAATATCTTCCCAGCATTCAGGCACGCCACTGGATGGAATGAACTCTGTAGCTTCTGGGTTCAGGGTCCCATCCTGCATATCCTCAGTGGGTGGAAGGTCTATGGTGGGATTTTCCGGGGTTGGGGAAGGCCATAGCCACTCCAGTTCTCCTCTCCCATCTTCACTTGGTTGAGAAGCCTGTCCACCTCTAGATCGAGAGGTCTGAGACCGAGTGTTGGGTCTGGGAGTATCCAAGATGGAAACAGATTCCGGTAGGTTCCTCACTGGAGGTATCCTGACTGCTTCTTTAAGCGGGAGTAAGTGGTTTCTGTGCCAGGTCTTCAAGGGTCCCACTCTCCCCTCTGGCTTTAACTTGTACACCGGTAGTCCAGGGAGTTTCCTACAAATAACGTAAGGCTCAGACCTCCACCTATCAGCAAGTTTGTGCTTCCCTGGGATCCCTAGGTTGCATAGCAGAACACGGTCTCCAGGCTGCAGGTCTTGCACTCGAACCTTCAAATCATAGTTCCTTTTATTTCGGGCCCCTCTCTGGTCTGAGGCCGCTTGGGCTTGTTCATAGGCCGCTTTCAAATTATACCTAAGTCTGTCTACATATCCTTTGTGGGAGGTAGCAGAGGTATAGTCTAGAGAAATGCCAAAGGCCAGATCCACTGGCAATCTTGCTTCTCTCCCAAACATGAGGCGATAGGGAGAGTAACCCGTCACATCACTGGTGGTGCAATTGTAGGCATGCACCAAAGTGGATATGTGTTGACTCCAATGCTGCTTCTTCTCTGTCTCCAGAGTCCCAAGCATGTTTAGCAAAGTCCGGTTAAATCTCTCAGGCTGGGCATCTCCTTGTGGATGATAAGGGGTAGTCCTGGTCTTTTCCACTCCCAGGGAGTCCAGTAGGTTCCGGATCAGGCGACTCTCAAAGTCCCTTCCTTGGTCGGAGTGGATTCTCTGTGGTAATCCATAGTGGACGAAGTATTTTTCTACAAGCACCTTAGCTACAGTGGAAGCCTTCTGGTCTCTGGTGGGAAACGCCTGTGCATAACGGGTGAAATGATCGGTTACCACCAGAACATTTCCCAATCCACTCAAATCGGGTTCGAGGCAGAGAAAGTCAATGCATACCAGGTCCATTGGGCCTTGACTCTGTAGGTGGCCCATTGGGGCAGCTTGATGGGGTAGAGTCTTCCTCTGGATGCATCGTGCACAGGAGTGGCAATACTCCTCCACTTCAGCCCTCATACAGGGCCAATAGAACCGGCTTCTGACAAGTTGGAAGGTTCTTTCAGCTCCCAGGTGACCATGCTGGTCATGTAAGGCAACCAGCACAGTCTCTCGGTGCTTCTCTGGGAGAAACAACTGCCATTTATCCTCGGAGTCATCAGAGGGGCCCCTTCGGTAGACCACTCCCTGATGGACCTGTAGCTTGTCTAGCTCCCTCCATAGCAGACGAGCCTCCTTGGAGGGGTGATGTCGAAGTTTCTCTGGACTCTCGTTTTCCAATGCTTCAAAGGCCAATCTCCCCATGGGGTCTTCCAATTGGTCGCACCTCAGCTCCTTCTTAGACAGCTTCGGCAAGCATTCCTCTTCAAGTTGAGTCACCCCGCAGTAGTGTTTTGGGACTCCCACTGTGGTAACTCCTATCTCCTCGGCTCTGGAGCCCCCTCTGGCTTGAAATTCAGCCCCCTGACAAAGGGCTCGCACTCCCTCCGGTGCTACCTGAGTCCAGTCCTCCCAGTCATCAGCCATGGTATGAGATCTTCGGGACAGGGCATCTGCATCCCTATTTCCAGTCCCTGGTCTGTATTTAAGACTGAAGTTGAACCCAGATAATGCAGCCAGCCACCTGTGTCCTGTGGCATCCAACTTGGCAGTGGTGAATAGATAAGTCAGAGGGTTGTTATCTGTTTTTACTGTAAACTCTGCCCCATAGAGGTAGTCTCTTAGTTTGTCCACCACTGCCCATTTGAGGGCCAAGAACTCCAACTTATGAGTGGGGTAGTTCTTCTCCGAGGGGGTCAGACTCCGACTCACATAGGCCACTGGTCGCAGTTGCTCTTCATACTCTTGGTAGAGCACTCCACCTAGGCCTTCATGACTAGCATCAACATGTAACTCGTATGGTCTGGTGGGATCAGCATAGGCCAATACTGGGGCTGTGGTGAGGCTCCTCTTCAGGGTTCTGAAGGCCTCTTCACACCTGGGGGTCCACTGATCTTGAACCGACTCCCCGGGTCTTCTGGGTCCCAAGCCATCCTCTTCCCCTTCAGTCTTGAGCAGTTCATTTAGGGGCTTGGCAATACGGGCAAACCCATCCACAAACCTCCTATAGTAGGAGCAGAAGCCCAGGAAAGATCTAAGTTCGGTGACTGTTGTGGGTCTTGGCCAGGAGGTAACTGCCTCCAACTTCTCAGGATCAGTAGCCACCCCCTTTTCAGACACTATGTGTCCCAGATAGTTCACCGAAGACTGGTAGAACCGACACTTCTCGGGGGAAAGCTTTAGTCCCTCTTCACTAAGCCTTCTCAACACTTTCTCCAATCGGGCCTCATGTTCCTCCAAAGTTCTCCCGAAGACAATGACATCGTCCAGGTACACAAGGACTTCTATGAGGTTCATATCTCCGACAGTCTTCTCCATGAGACGTTGAAAAGTAGCTGGGGCCCCAGATAGGCCCTGAGGCATTCTATTAAACTCAAAGAACCCCACAGGAGTTATGAAAGCGGTCTTTTCTTTATCCTCTGGGTGCATGGGAATTTGATAGTACCCGCTCTTGAGGTCCATCACGCTGAACCACTTAGCTCCAGACAAACTCTGTAAGGCGTCCTCTATCCTTGGCGTGGTGTACTGATCAGGGGTGGTCCTCCTGTTGAGAGTTCTGTAGTCAATGCAGAGCCTCAGCGACCCATTCTTCTTCCTGACCACCACTATTGGAGAGGCATAAGGGCTTCTGGACTCTCGAATCACCCCAGTCTTTTTCAGTTCTGCAAGCTGTTCCCTCAGATCCTCCAGATCTGCCAGCGGAACCCGCCTGACTCTCTCCCTGAACGGTTTGTCTTCTTGCAGGCGGATGCGGTGGGTAGCACTCCTCGCACACCCCACATCGAACTCATCTTTGGAGAAAATCTTCTCCCATCTAGTCAGCTGGGCCTTGGCTCTCTCTTTCCAGGCTCCAGGTAAATTCGGGTTCTCCATGGAAAGTTTTTCCCAAACATCTCCTTCTTCACCCGTCCCCTTTACTTCTGACCAGCTGACTGGGACAGCAGGACTCACCTGTCCCAACAGCATCCGGGCAGGGATCTCTATGGCCCTTTCTGTAGAGTTCCTCACACTCACCGGGACTCTTCCCCTGGCTTTCTTCAGGGCCTTGATTGGAATCACTTCCGGTATCACTTCCAGGCCTGAGTGATCTTCCCTTGGGTCGGATTCCAGCATGACAAAGGGACCAGGCTGCTTCCAGGTGAGCTTCACAGTGGCTTCGAGGCAAGCCACCTGTCCGGGCTGCAGCACCACTCCTTCTCTCCCCAGTCTCCACACCTTCCCTATCCCCTCTCCTGGGGTCTTCTGCTCCAACACTCTAACCGTTGGTAGGCTGTCTTCAGCATGGGATGGATGTTTGGATCTTGATGGCTCCTCATCTTCACCAGGGGGGTCAGAAGTCTTCTCACTAGATCCGTATTGGTGCCTATGATGAGGGACATCTTGCTGGCCCCGGGTGGTCTAGGACACACAACTGCCAGGGTGTCGAACACTTCTGTCTTCCCAGCCACAGAGGGGTCGAATGTCAGCTTTATGGGCAGATAACCATCATAGGGGAACCTCTGCGTTCCCAGGCCCCATATCTCCAGTTCTTCTATCTTCTGTATAGGCAAATGGCTTAAGTGCCTATCGTAGAAGTCTCTGTACAACAAAGTCACTTGAGCTCCAGTGTCCAGGAGGGCCTTTGTATATACTTCTTCCACCTGGATAGATACAGTGGGGGACGGGCCGACCAATTCTTCTGGGTACGGCCGGGTTGAGGTCACTTTCTTCTGAGGACTTGTCTTCATCCAGTTTGTTTTTGACTTTATTCTCTCTTGAGCCCGGTATGCATTGACCCTCCCCACCCTAATGGGAGTACAAACCCGCTGAGGGATGTTATTGTCTCTTGGTTGTAGACATTCCTTCTTGGGAGTGCTAAATTTCTTCTGAGGGGTCTTGTCCCCTTTCTCTGGTGTGTATCTTGGTTGAGAGACCCTAGATTCCTTCTGAGGGGTCTTGTCCCCTCTCTTTTGCTTCCTTCCATTCAGTTTGGAGCTCACTGAAAGAGATGGGCACCCGGTTGACTCCCTCACCGGGGCCCTCTGGAGTTTCCCGCCGGCTGGCGATTATCCATTTTCTTCTTCTTGGGACTGGAACACCTACTGGCAAAGTGGCCACTGCCCCCGCAGTTGTAGCATAGCATCTCTTCTCGGTCCTGAATGGAGGCTGGTTCTGAGGTATTCGGGAACAACTCCTTTCTTGGACTTGGTTTCTCTGCTCTTCTTTGATCTTTCTCCATCAAAGAGGTCAGCATCTCCAACACTTGGGACATTTGTGATTTCAAAGTGTCGACTTCTGCATCTCTTTCCGGGCTCTTGACTGAACTGACCAACACTGGTACAGGGGTGACCTTCACCCTGGCCACCTGCTGATCTCTCTGCAGCGCCTCTTCGTCCCTAATAATTTTTATTAGATCAGAGTAGGTTAGTGACATTCCTCCTCCTGAGGTTTTCAGGTGCAGCCAGACTGGGTCTGAGCGCCGCGCTCCCCTCATGATCTGCTTCATTCGTGCTTCATCTGCATCTTTGGGCAGCATTCCCTTCTTCAGGACGATCTTGCATAACAGCCTGTTCAACCTTCTAACATACTCTGACAGTTTCTCATTCGACTGCTGGAAAGTATGTTCAAATTGGTAGACCATCTCTGTCACCTTCTCCAGCTGTCCAAACTCTTCCTGCAGCATGGCCAGACAATCTTGAGCTGTACAGTTTGCATTTCCAAAACGGAAGCTCTTCACCGCTTCTGCACCTTTCAAACTTTCTAAAACTCGTTGTCTTTTCTGTGCTTCAGGCACCTCCCATGCCTCTACTGCTTGTAATGCCTGTTCCACCCAAGTGTCAAAATCTTCCTCTCCCGCAGGGACGGGGAGCTCCCCCGAGAATGTTTTTAGTCTCCGGTAGCTAGTCTCTACGTGCACTGTGCTTGTCTTCTGACAGTTTGTTAGTAGATCCCCTAACGCCTTTATCAGTTCGGGTGATATGGCCGTGGCAGGTGCAGGCGTCACCGGAGGTGTCGCTCCGTCTTTCCTCTCTGGCGGGGTACGGGCCGCAACTTGCGGTGATCCCGTTGGTGATAGCTCTTTCTTAGTAGCGTGCGCCAGACTATAAGATCTGTTATCCGGCATCTGCGCATATTTGCATTTACAAGCCTCTGGCTTCCCATCTGAATATTCCACTAGCGTATACTGGTGTGAGGTGCCTGGGTCTGACTTCATTAACCCTTCCACCGTTTCGGTCGACCATTCCTGACCCGGAATGTTAATGACCACTGACTGGCTTGGATCTGTCTTAGTTACTTCACACCACGTTCTGATGTCTTTCGGGTCCATGCCGGTAAGTCTTGGCGGGCTCTCACCGCTGTCTCAGTAATCCCGGATTTACGAGCCCCCACGTGTAGCGATACCCTCAACTTAAGAGAGCCGCAAGTTTTGATTTGGGCCCTGAGTACAGCTTCCCCAACCCCCCGGCAATCTGCTCTACCCGCTCTGGCACAGTTAACCCACAGCAATTTCACATAAACAATCACTTATGCTTTAAATGTGGGTGTGTGGATTGATAACTCAGACTCATAGACAATGTTGTAAATAATAACTGACTTTACTGCTAGTGGTAAGATAAAAGGGGATAACATGCATGTAACATTTGGTTCACAACACATAAGCAGGTCCCTGCAGTTATAAATCACAATACTGTGTGTGTGTGTACCAGCAATGGAAAGGGGACGGAACGCCACGTGGGGCGACCGTTACCTAAACACCCTGTGGTGTGATAACTAACTTATAACTATCTAACGGATCAGGCCTGATCCCTAACCATGAAACTCAGTCTTTGAAGAAACACAAATCTTCACCGGCACAGGATCTGTAAAGGTGGTGCACTTGAAGTATTTAAAACCATGTATTTGTAATCCAATAGGGGGGGGGGGTAATTCTCCCTCACCGGAGGTGTTAGGCCTCGGAAGTCTAGTAGGCACAAAGTATAAAAGTAACAGTTTAAAGATGAGCTTTCGCTCGCTCACCACTCCGGAACACTTCCCTCAGTCCGGAACTTCCACCGGCTGTGTCGGTCCTCGTCCACAGCGGCTTCTGCAATCGGATCCCCGATCCAGACAACTTTCGACAAGATGAGTCTGGATGCCACCCAGGCTCGCAAAGGGGTGGAAGGCTCTTTGGTTCGCTCCACAGGCCCCAGGCTTCAGGCCTGGAACAGCACAGATCCGCACAGGTGTCTCTCTCTCTGCCTCCCCGTGTCCAAAGAGAAAGAGCTAGGCCTCGCCCCCTCCTTATATTCCTTCCCCCCGACTCCCCTCTCTCTGGAATTTCCTGTCTCTGATTAAAGGGGAACACCCCGCTACACAACCAAAAACGTAAATGTATTTTATTGGGATTTTATGTGATAGACCAACACAAAGTGGCACATAATTGTGAAGTGGAAGGAAAATGATAAATGGTTTTCAAAATGTTTTACAAATAAATATCTGAAAAGTGTGGTGTGCATTTGAATTCAGCACCCTTTACTCTGATAACCCTAACTAAAATCTAGTGGAACCAATTACCTTCAGAAGTCACCTAATTAGTAAATATGGTCCATCTGTGTGTAATTTAATCTTAGTATAAATACAGCTGTTCTGTGAAGACCTCAGAGGTTTGTTAGAGAACCTTAGTTAACAAACAGCATCATAAAGGCCAAGGACAGACAGGTCAGGGATAAAGTTGTGGAGAAGTTTAAAGCAGGGTTAAGTTATAAAAAAACTATTCCAAGCTTTCAACATTTGACGGAGCACTGCTCAATCCATCATCGGAAAATGGAAAGAGTATGGCACAACTGCAAACCTACCAAGACATGGCCGTCCACCTAAACTGACAGGCCGGGCAAGGAGAGCATTAAATCAGAGAAGCAGCCAAGAGACCCATGGTAACTGTGGAGGAGCTGCAAAGATCCACAGCTCACGTGGGAGAATCTGTCCGCGGAACAACTATTAGTCGTGCACTCCACAAATCTGTCCTTTATGGAAGAGTGGCAAGAAGAAAGCCATTGTTGAAAGAAAGCCATAAGAAGTCCCGTTTGAAGTTTGCGAAAAGACATGTGGGGGACACAGCAAACATGTGGAAGAAGGTGCTCTGGTCAGATGAGACCAAAATTGAACTTTTTGGCCTAAAATCAAAACTCTATGTGTGTCGGAAAACTAAAACTGCACATTACCCTGAACACACCATCCCCACCGTGAAACATGGTGGTGGCAGCATCATGTTGTGGGGATGGATTTCTTCAGTAGGGACAGCGAAGCTGGTCAGAGTTGATGGGATGATGGATGGAACCAAATACAGGACAATCTTAGAAAAAAGACTGTAAAGCCGTGTACACACGATCGGTTTTACCGATGAAAATAGTCTGATGGACTTATTTCATCAGACAAACCGATCGTGTATGGGCCCCATCGGTCTTTTTTCCAATCGTGATTAAAAATAGAACATGTTTTAAATTTATTAGATAGAAAAAAAAACGATAGTAAATTCCGATCGTCTGTGTGAAACTTGGAGAAAAAACCCACGCATGCTCAGAATCAAGTCGACGCATGCTCAGAAGCATTGAACTTAATTTTTCTCGGCTCGTCTGAGTGTTTTACGTCACGGCATTTGGGACGGTCGGATTTTCGACTGATGGTGTGTGGGCAAGACTGATGGAAGTCAGCTTCATCGGAAATCCCATGGAAAAATCCATCGGATTTTATTCCATCGGAGATCCGATCGTGTGTACAGGGCTTTAGAGTCTGCAAAAGACTTGAGACTGGGGCGGAGGTTCACCTTCCAGCAGGACAACGACCCTAAACATTCAGCCAGAGCTACAATGGAATGGTTTAGATCAAAGCATATTCATGTGTTAGAATGGCCCAGTCAAAGTCCAGACCTAAATCCAATTGAGAATCTGTGGCAAGACTTAAAAATTGCTGTTCACAGACGCTCTCCATCCAATCTGACAGAGCTTGAGCTACCGCATTTTGCAAAGAAGAATGGACAAAAATGTCACTCTCTAGATGTGCAAAACTCGTAGAGACATCCCCAAAAAGACTTGCAGCTGGAATTGCAGAGAAAGGTGGTTCTACAAAGTATTGACTCAATACAAATGCATGCCACACTTTTCACATATTTATTTGTAAAACATTTTGAAAACCATTTATCATTTTCCTTCCACTTCACAATTATGTGCCACTTTGTGTCGGTCTATCACATAAAATCCCAATAAAATACCCCTGAAAAGACGCAGACGCAAGACCTGACAAGGGAGGAGGCTTAAGTAGTCCTCTCAGCCTCCTCCCACAAATACTGGTTAGCCTACGGCCAGCCTTACACTTATGTTTTTGGTTGTAACATGACAAAATGTGGAAAATTTCAAGGGGTATGAATACTTTTTCAAGGCACTATACAACCTTACATGAAGACCTTGATAAAATAAATGGGTGGGCAACTACATGGCAATTGAGGTTTAATACTGATAAATGTAATCCACTTTATAAACTAAAAATAGGAATGCAAGGTACACGCTAGGGGGAGAACCTCTGGGGGAATCTAAAATGAAAAAGGATCATCAGGGGGGTACAGGCAGTACACCTGTAAGGGGCCCGGATGGCCCCCCTTTTTTTTGTAAGGGGCCCGGAGTTCCCCAGGGCCCCGAATGCCAACCCCCCTTTTTTTTTATGTTATAATTTTTTTTTATTATTCATTTTTTTATTTAATTAGTTTTTTTTATTTATTTTATTTAATTTAATTTTTAATTTTTTTTGTAAGGGGCCCAGATGTCCCCAGAGGCCCGGAGGTCCCCAGGGCCCTGGATGGAAACCTCCCTTTTTTTTTGTTTTTTTGTTCTTCTGTTTTTTTTTGCCCGCCCCTGCTTTTCAATTTGCGGCGGCAGCACCCCCCCCCCCCCCCGGTTCTGCTCGACCCCATGGGGCCCATGCCTGAAGCTGTGTAAGTGTAAGGGGCCCCAAAATTCCTGATGGCTGCCCCGATGGCATGCAATGTCAAGCTGCAGCAAGCAAAGCCAACAGACTACTGAAAAGCATAAAAAAGGGTAGCCAAAAGGTAAGACTATAGTTAATTGTTTAAAAAAAACAAATGATCCTTGTAGGGAGGGTTGAGGGAGCAGCAAAGAGAAAGTTCTTCTTCAAACAAAACCCCTCTAAAAAAAAAAATACAACTACTAAATAAAGAGATAAAAAAAATCAAACAAACTTGGCATAAGCTGCACAATTAGCCAAGCTAAGTTTCCGCAAAACTACACCGAAAGCAAAATTATAATTTTGCATCAAAATCAATTTGGAAGAAATCGCTTATCTCTGTTCTAGGACATGTAATGATGGGCTGTACAAAACAAGGAAAGCATAATAATTTCCACCGGCCTCGATTCGATTTAATACCTTTATTTTTTTGTATTTTGTTACATTGTTACCAGCAGGTAAATTTTAATAGACAACAATAAAGCCATCTGAAGGAAAATTACACGGAGTAATTAAATCTAACCTATACTTTGGGTTTAATTTTCCTGAAAGCAGGATAAAAAAAAAGAAAAGGAAAATGGTAATTACAATGATATGTTTATCCAGGTGGAAACTGAACCAGGTGTGTACCAAGCAAGTATGTGACCCAGAAAATCCATTCCTAGTCATTTCTTTTTCTGTGTCCTCACATTCAGATATCACTGGGCTGAGATAATGCATGCTGGCACATTAACAGAGCATACTTCATTTTACTTAACACTGTGTAATCATTCCAGGCAAATCCATCTCTTACACCCCTCCTTCACCTGACATCAAATAAAGAGGAGCCCCAACCACACACTAAATGCAGAGTTGAACAACCAACATAGGATCCTTTTTAGCTACCAAAATATTTATTGATCTGTGCTTCCATTATTCATACACATGTGCAAAGCAGCATGGCGAAAGGTTTACATCACTATGCAGAGCCTGCAGATTACTTTGCAATGCCATGCCACTAGGGATGGGCCGAACACCCCCGGTGCGGTTTGCATCCAGAACATGCGAACAGACCGAAAGTTTGCGCAAACATTCGAACACCGTTAAAGTCTATGGGACTCGAACGTGAGAAATCAAAAGTGCGAATTATAACAGCTAATATGCAAGTTATTGTCATAAAAAGTGTTTGGGGACCCGGGTCCTGCCCCAGGGGACATGTATCAATGCAAAAATAAGTTTTAAAAACTGCCGTTTTTTTCGGGAGCATTGATTTTAATGATGCTAAAAGTGAAAAAATAAAATTTAAATATTCCTTTAAATATCGTACCTGGGGGGTGTCTATAGTATGCCTGTAAAGTGGCACGTTTTTCCCGTGTTTAGAACAGTCCCTGCAGAAAATGACATTTCTAAAGGAATAAAAGTCATTTAAAACTGCTTGCGGCTTTAATGTAATGTCTGGTCCCGGCAATATGGATGAAAATCATTGAGAAAAATGGATTTTAATACAGACACCAGGAATGGCCTGCAGTCAGGTATAGGCTTGGCTACAGTACAATGCAGTGGATATATATGTAGGAGACAGTATATATTTTATGCACTGCAGATCACTGAATCACCTGCCTGGCCTGCCTGCCTGAAAGTGTATTTTAATACGTACACCAGGAATGGCCCGCAGTGAGATCTAGCTGCACAGGATACAGTGTGTGTATATATATATATATATATACATATATATATATATATATATATATATATATACACAAAGCTGGGATGTATATATATACTGAATCAACTGCAGCTAACTGAATCAACTGCCTGCCTGAAGTATTTTAGAAACAGTACACCAGGAACGGTCTGCAGTGAGATCTTGCTAAACTGGATACAGTGTGTATATATATATATATATATATATATATATATATATTGAGAGAAAGGAATTGCCTCTACGGTAAATATTCATGTGGGGGGGGGTGCCATCATCCCGAATAGATTGAATGATGAGAAGAAATGGTGATATGTATGGGGATAACTCCCAACTCCCCTGTCGCCTGGAAGTAAATGGGACTATTTCGGCACCCGTACACAGCAAATTGTAAAATTTAAAACATTTTAATAGAAAATAATAACAAGGTTTAAACACTGAATTTGTGGTACAGTATAACACATTACATACAATATAATGAAAACAAAACACATTTTACAATTTCTACAGGTGTGCAGAAAATTGGTACTGGTGCAATTGACGATTCCTCTACATGTTTCGCGGTATAGACCGCTTCTTCTGGAGGCGTCATGAAACAGTACAATCTATAAGATAATTATAATTTGGTGTAAAAGTAGTGTCATTATTGTTAAATCAATGGGAGTATACTGGTATAAATTGTAAATACAGACCTGGCTCACCAAACTGATCGGTATAACCAAGGAGAATTGTATGATGCGCTGTAGCACAACGAAAGGAGGGGGTGCTACCCCCTGGGACGGACACGGGAGGAAAAGATGACGGCACTGGAATATTAATTGCATAACAAGGTTAGGGTCTGGTGGGTGAATGCAGGAAGAGAGAAACGGGATGAAAAAAGGGGAAGGGAAAAAAGGTGGGGGGAGGGGGAAAGAGGGAAGGGGGGGAAAAAAGGGGGGAGATTAAATAGAGTGACCGTGGGGGAGGGGGGAGAAAAGGAGAAAAAGGGAGAATGAAAGTGATGTTGTGAAGAGTGAGAAATATGAGAGAAAGAAGGAAAACCAGAGAAGAAAGAGGATGAGAGGTAAATATTATATGAAATGATAATCAAAATAAAGTCTAATTGATTAAATAAACTTATAAATGAAACAAGAAAAAGTGAATAATATGGATAAGTGTGTGTGAATAGTGAATGAGTGTGCATGATGGGGTAGTGAATGAATGAATGAGTAAGTGAATTAAGATGAAAATAAAATAAAGACATTTTTGTAAATATTTAATTAAATTGCTCCAGTGTAGTGTGAATTGAAAAGATAAATACAATGGGGTTGAATAAGGAATAGTTTGAGATTGACATGAATGTGAGGGTTGCATTGAAATTAAAAAACAAGAAGAAGAAAAGATAAGGAATAAAGAGACTCAGGCCTCGTACACACGGCCGAGATTCTCGTCGAAAAAAACATATCGTTTTTTTCGACGAGATTCTTGGACAAGAAAATTGTCCCGGCCGAGTGTACACACGCTCGATTCAAAGAAACCGCGGTTATTTGAATGGAGCGTACGCGGTGACGTCATCGACTACGACGAGCATGCGCTCGTCACATTCGATGCCGTCGCCGCCATCTTGGTATACCCTATCTATGCCTAGGAAGCTACCGCGCATGCGTCTAATTCATTTCGAACATGCGCGGGCTTCCCGGCGGACAGGTAAGTGTACACACACTCACTTTTCTCGTCGAGAAACAGGCTGACGAGAATCTCGACGAGAAAATACAGAGCAGGTTCTCTATTTTCTCGTCGAGGTTACTTGTCGGTTTTCTCAACGAGAAACCATACACACGAACAAATTTCTCGGCAAGACATCTCTGCCAGCAAGTTTCTTGCTGGTTCTTGCCGAGAAACTCGGTCGTGTGTACGAGGCCTCAGGGAAGTGAGGGGATAGAACAGTGGAGAGAGAGGGAGCACTGACCAGAAGGAAAACCAACAGAAAACGACAATACTTGAATATGTGAAGGGAAAAATTGTGAGGATGTGTGGTAAAGGACACTGAATAAGTGCTTGTGCTGGGGGTGAAGAGGGAAAAAACAACATCCAGGGACTAACCCGCAATGCAGAGCAATATCAAGAATCCGGGACTAATTGCAATCGTTTAGTGTGTCACTGCTGTTGAGGTTGGACACAAGATATTGGCATGGCCAGAGTGGCCCAATACATGCAGCGCATAGGGACAGAAACTGTCTATGCTTGTCTCAGAAACTGAAGCAAAAGAGGGACCGGCCTGCCGTAGTAGGATTACAGCTGATCTGAAAGTGGTAGAAGGCAAAGGCTTGAGTGCGCAGTAACTCATAACAAGGTACATTCTCCAGACTATTAGTCAGGAGAAGTCCCTGCAGTTGCATGAATAGGTTAGGAGATCCCTGGTATCGGGATACCGTGCTTACCTTAGAACCAGCAGATATGCGAGTCCCGAATGATAGCCGTCCGTGGCAAGAGGTGATTACCTCTGCCTCTTATGTCCTCCAAAACAAGCGTACATCGCGCTGCCGACTGACGTCAGCACGCGGCGGCGCCTGTATCCGCTGGTCCCACGGCGCATGCGTCGGAAATCCATTCCGCGCATGCGCCGTGACCACAGTTCACAGGCAAGGCGCCAGAGTGACGTGGAAGATACATATATATATATATATACAGGGCTTTTTTTCTCAGACAATAGGTGCAGGAACTCCCCCGTTCCGAGTCACCCTTTTTCTCCGGCCCTACTCACCTCCCAGTACCGTCCCTTTTAGACAATATAAGACCAAGTATCATTTTGTGGTGCTAAGAAATTTGTATGGAATTTGGTAATGATATCAAGAAAAGCAGTAAAATAGATCCCCTGCAGCCAGCAGCAATAGATCCCCCTAACAACAATGGAGCACTAACAACAAAATTTCCCCACCAGCAACAATAGACTCCCGGGAGCATCAACAGATCTCTGCACAGCCAGCATTAATAGACCCTCTGGCTGCCATCAACAATAGATCCCCCCCAACAGTAGATCTCTTTCAGCAACAATTGACCCCCCAGCAACATAAGACCCCCCCAGCAACAATAGGTCCCCCACCAGCAACAATAGTCCTCCCCAGCAACAATAGACCCCCCTGCAAAAATAGATTCCCAGCAGTGAGCATCAATACCCTGCAGCACACCCCAGCACCACTTGTCATTACATACAGTCAGTCCAGGAGGTGTCGGAACTGCGTTCCCCCATGGAAAAAAAGCCATATATATATATATATATATATATATACATATATACACACAAAACCGGGATGCATATATATACTAAATACACTGAAGCTAACTGAATCGTCTACCTGCTCAAAGTAAATTAAATGACACTCGCTCTATCTCTATCTCTCTCTCCGCCAGAACACACTACAGAAGGCCGATGTGCAGGCGGCCTTATATTGTGTGGGGCGTGTACTTAACCCCCTGAGCCATAATTGGCCAAAGGCACCCTGCCTTTGGCCAATTATGGCTTTCTTCGCTGACGGCGCTGTGATTGGCCAAAGCATGCGGGTCATAGTGCATGCTTGGCCAATCATCAGCCAGCAATGCACTGCGATGACGCAGTGCATTATGGGCCGTGACGTGCCACTCGAATTGGGCGCGAATGGCCCATAATGTTCGATCTTCGTCGAACGATCGAACAGCGGATGTTCGAGTCGAACTCATGTTCAACTCGAACAGATAGCCCATCCCTACATGCCACCTTTCTTTTCTGTTAATAAGCAGTGCCTCATGAGCGAAGGTTCTTCTTATGCTTTCCACCTTCTGGAAGCTTCCTAGACACCTTGTCAGGGACATGTAGTGAGGTCAGTGACCGGTGAGGCACTGGCTAGTATCAGAGCCAAATACACACAGATTACATATGCTGCGAACATTAGAGCGAGAGCAATAATTCTAGCATTAGACCTCCTCTATAACTCTAACCCAGTTATGGCGAACCTATGGCACGGGTGCCACTTCCTGCACGCCGAGCCCTCTCTGACGGCACACCAGGAAAACGTAGAAAACACACTGAAATGATGACATTCAATCGTCCGCACCGCCACCCCCATCGCGAACTACATCTCCCACAGGTCTGTAGGACAGCGGTGATGTGTCCGAGGTGGGTGTGACTAAGTAGAAGCAGCCAGGGGTGACGTGCGGGCAGAAATCCAATCATGGAAGCTGTCCCATCCACACCGCACCCACCATCAAACTGCATCTCCCACAAATTTCTGGGGTCACGTGCTGGGCATGACAGAGACAACACACGGCTGGGATCAGAGGAGGCTTGCGGGAGACATGCGGGCGGGAATGAGCTGCTGGAGAGATTGGAGACAGGTGAGAGATGTGGAGTGGACATGTACAGTTATCAATCCGAAGCAAAAAGGGGTTCACACCGCTCCAGGCATGTTATCCCATGGATATCACACCAACCTAAAGGGATGTGTATGAGTTCACTATAAAATCCATAAAAAACAACATATGTAATCGTGAAGAAAAAAGAAAAACATGTGCAGTGTCCATCAAAATAACCCGTGAAGGCACAATACAAGGAAGGACATGTAGACTGTAGGTCATCAAGGAAAAAACATCTTCCGACTATAGGAAACAGATGAAACACTCTTACCAGAGTCCGTGGATCTGCCTACCGTGGCAGCAGATCATGTAAGCATGGGAAATCCAGCCACAGGACCAGTCGACTTGTCTGATGACTCCTATGCTGTTGGAATCTTGGCCGTTACGACTCGACAATCCTTGGATCCGAACCTTGGATGGATATCCCCAATGGATACAACGAACCTGGACTCCTAGGGTATCACCCTGTTTCCAATTGGTATAAGAGAAATTCGACCACCAAAGACCCCCAAAAGGGGTAACTGAATGATGCAGAGTAACTCCAGGTAAGCCCTCTCCGAATCCCATGCAGGAAAGAAAGAGACAAGGCTCCAATGGTGCAGGTCAAAAAGGTAGTATACGGTTTTATTGGAATAAAACCACAAAGATTAACATAAAAAGTGATCACAAATAAGAATAAAACAAAGCAATATGGGGAGTGGCGTACCAATCCCTACGCGTTTCGTCTACATGGGCCCCAGTAGAAGTCTTATGTAGACGAAACGCGTAGGGCTTGGTACGCCACTCCCCATATTGCTTTGTTTTATTCTTATTTGTGATCACTTTTTATGTTAATCTTTGTGGTTTTATTCCAATAAAACCGTATACTACCTTTTTGACCTGCACCATTGGAGCCTTGTCTCTTTCTTTCCTGCATGGGATTCGGAGAGGGCTTACCTGGAGTTACTCTGCATCATTCAGTTACCCCTTTTGGGGGTCTTTGGTGGTCGAATTTCTCTTATACCAATTGGAAACAGGGTGATACCCTAGGAGTCCAGGTTCGTTGTATCCATTGGGGATATCCATCCAAGGTTCGGATCCGAGGATTGACGAGTCATAACGGCCAAGATTCCAACAGCATAGGAGTCATCAGACAAGTCGACTGGTCCTGTGGCTGGATTTCCCATGCTTACATGATCTGCTACCACGGTAGGCAGATCCACGGACTCTGGTAAGAGTGTTTCATCTGTTTCCTATAGTCGGAAGATGTTTTTTCCTTGATGACCTACAGTCTACATGTCCTTCCTTGTATTGTGCCTTCACGGGTTATTTTGATGGACACTGCACATGTTTTTCTTTTTTCTTCACGATTACATATGTTGTTTTTTATGGATTTTATAGTGAACTCATACACATCCCTTTAGGTTGGTGTGATATTCATTTATTTTTCTCTATATATTCTGAGAGGTATTCATTTGTTTTTTCCTTAATTACCAGCGCTACTTTTTTATTCCTATCACGTTTACAATTTTCGTCACATTGTTGTGTAGCTGCTTTTTGTTTCTTGTTTTTTAGTTTTTACACTTAGCGCAATATTTTTTCTATTTTTCAATGTTATCCCATGCATAACCCACTCTGCGCCACTCTGACATCAGGTGCTAGCTTTGCAAACGTGTACTGTAGACAATCAAAGGTAGCTGGATGAATTAACACCTTTATTGTGCAAGAATAATTAAAATCCAAAATAATCAATCCATGTACAAAAAGCTAGCTGTTCTTTTTGTACCTCTTCTGTACATGGATTGACTGTTTTGGATTTTACTAAATTTTGCACAATAAAGGTGTGAATTTGGCGTGCGGCCATCCAGCTACCTTTCTTGAGTATCTTATCAGTCCGTGGTGTCCTGCTTCTTACAGGCAGAGGCTCAAGCTGCTCATCTGCTGGTGGGTACCTTCCCCTTTCAACTCCTGCCTGTCACTTGCTTTATCTTGGCCCTGTCTCTAGGTCAGGATCCAGATTGACCCCCAAAATTTGGATTAAATTTATAATTTTTGTAAAAAAATAAGAACATTTTGAGGTAGGTGAGTTCATGTGTTGGGTAGGTGAGTGTAATGGTCAGGAAGGTGAGTTGCATGTGTCAGGTAGGTCAGTATATGTTGCACAGTGCATTCTGAGCACAACGCATTCCTGAACTCTGCATTCTGAGCGAATCTGGCAGAATCGTAAGTTTTTGGTCCCTTAGGGCTCATTCAGAGGGATGATCATCTGTACAGAGCCGTTGGTAGGTTTAATTCTGTGTTGGCACTTTGAAAGAAATAAGTTGGTTTTGTGTCGCGGTTTGGGCACTCGGGCTCAAAAAGGTTCGCCATTACTGCCCTAGGGTGTCTGCTAAAACAATATATATAATGTTTGTGGGGTTCTGAGTAATTTTCGAGAAAAAAAAATTATGATTTTTACATGTAGGAGAGAAGTGTCAGAATTGGCCTGGGTGGCAAGGGATTAATTGCCATAAGTAATATACAAATAATTATTATATATTGTTTTTAAGGTAAATTACTATATTTTCAAAAACAGTACTCAAGCAGGTGGCTTAACGGACAAATTACTGAAGTTTGAAGTTATAACTTCCAACCAGTACCGTATATACTCGAGTATAAGCCGAGATTTTCAGCCCTTCTTTTTGGGCTGAATGTCCCCCCCTCGGCTTATACTCGAGTCAGCAAAATTGAATATTGTAAAATGTACCTGAAGGCTGCGGCGTCCATCGTTTAAAACTCGCGGGCTCTTCCTGGTCCCTTCCGTGATAGGCGGAACTGTGTCTGCTGAGAATCGCCTATCACGAATGTTCTCTCATCCTCAGTTTCCCAGCAGACGTCCGTGATTGGCGGAAACTGAAGTCTGAACAGTGTCTGCTGAGATGGGTGAAGATGAGAGAACGTTCGTGATAGGCGATTCTCAGCAGGCAGTTACGCCTATCACGGAAGAGACCAGGAAGAGAGCGCGAGTTTTAAACGATGGACGCCGCAGCCTTCAGGTACAATTTTACAATGTTCAATTATAATTCTAGGGAAACAGTGAGGGTGGGCACAGTGAGGATGGGCACAGGTGAGGATAGGCACAGGTGAGGATAGGAACTTGTGAGGATGGGAACAGTGAGGATGGGAACAGTGAGGATGGGAACAGTAAGGTGGCAATGGGCTTAGTGAAGTTGCAATGGGTGGGTATTGTTGACTCTCGGCTTATACTCGAGGCAGTACGTTTTCCCAGGTTTTTGTGGTAACATTAGGTACCTCGGCTTATACTCGGGTCGGCTTATACTCAAGTATATACGGTAATTTCACAGTAAATAGATAAATAATAAATTATTTTCTTATAATATATAGCATAATAATATATGATTTACCTTGTACCTTTTTAGCGGCAGATTCTCATTCTCCCTCTAAACTGTGTGAGAAAAACATGGGATTGTGGGTAAATCTTATACACAAAAACACATGTTTTTTCCTTGTAGTTAAGAGGGCTGGGCTGGAAAGGGAGCATTTGTCTTTTAGACACGCCCCTTCAATGACACTGCAGTGAGAGGCGTGCCTCCACTGCAGCATTTTTATTGGACAGCTTGGGCTAATGATACTTTACCATTGGTCCAAGACACCAAGCTGTCTATTGAGCTCAGTGCCTCTGACAAGAATTGAGGAGAGGCACTGTGAGCTCATCCTCTCAGTCTGCTGCAAACAGAGTGTGCCAGCTTGTATTTAAACGGGCCGCTCTGTATGTAGCTTCTGACAAGCTACGCAAGGAGCCCCGTATCTCCAGAACTATAGGTCGTAGGAGCCCCATTGGTGGGGTAGGACTTCAGCTACCTACCCCCCAAATGTGGGGTCTCTATGACCCCAGGTCGCCGAGCTACGACTCTAGAGGTCAATCGTTTTTTTTTTTTCATGTTCATGGCAGGTGAGGCTCTGCCTCACCTGCCTCCCCTGACTGCAAGTCCCTGCACCTCATCCTCCAGCACCCAGTACCTGAAGCATGTTAAAGCACATCTCTACAATTTGCAACCTCTCCTAAATCCTCACCTGACCTTCGCTGCCCCCATACTTTAAGAAATATCAATAAACTTTTACCTTAAATTCATGTTTCTACTAGCCCGACTCTTGACAGCCTCTCTTGTTTGGTGTTTGCTAGTGAAGCTTCTTATAAATAGATTGAATGGTGTTCCCAAAGTCAAGTACAGTATGTGTGAGCACCACTCTAAGCAGTACACTGCGGGGGAGATTTGGTAAAACTGGTGCACTCAGAATCTGGTGCAGCTGTGCATGGTAGCCAATCAGCTTCACAGTTCCGGTACCTCCAGCACTGTATGTATGTAATGAAAGGTGGAGGTCTTTTGAAGCATGCTGCTGGGGGATCTATTGTTCCAAGGGGAGCGTCTAGTGTTGCTGGTGGGGGATCTATTGTTGTTGGTGGGGGATCTATTGTTGCTGGGAAGGGTCTTTTGTTGCTTGGTGGGGCAGTTGTTGCTGGGGGGGATTTTCTGTTGAGGGAGGGGTCTAGTAATGTTTGCTCCTCAAAGATCTATTGTTGCTGTAAAGGGTCTATTGTTGCTGTCTCCTAGGAGATCTATTGTTGATGTAAAAGGTCTATTGTTGCTTGCTCCTGGGCGATCTATTGTTGCTGTAAAGGGTCTATTGTCGCTGGCTCCTGGGAGATCTATTGTTGCTAGAAAGTGTCTATTGTGGCTGTCTCCTGGGAGAACTATTGTTGCTGGAAGGGGTCTGTTGTTGCTGGGGTGGATTGTTGCGGAGGGGTCTATTGTTTCTAGGGAGTCAAATGTTGCGGGAGGGATCTACTATAGAGGGGGGGTCTATTGTTCCTGGCTCCCGGGCGATCTATTGTTGTTGTAAGAGGTCCATTGTTGCTGGCTCCTGGGAAATCTATTGTTGCTGGAAGGGGTCTGTGGTTGCTGGGTAGGATCTGTAGTTGCTGGCTTCAGGGGATCTATTTTTCTTGTTATCATTACCACATTCCATATAAATTACTTAACACCACAAGAAGGGTAGGGGGTGGAAGTAAGGGTAGGGGTGGAAGTAAGGGTAGGGGGTGAAAGTAAGGGTGGGGGGTGGAAGTATGTGTAAGGGGTGGAAGTATGGGTAGGGTGTGGAAGTATGGGTAGGGGGCGGAAGTATGGGTAGGGGGCAGAAGTATGGGTAGGGGTGGAAGTATAGGTAGGGGGTGGAAGTATGGGTAGAGTGTGGAAGTATGGGTAGGGTGTGGAAGTATGGGTAGGGTGTGGAAGTATGGGTAGGGGGCGGAAGTATGGGTAGGGGGCAAAAGTATGGGTAGGGGTGGAAGTATAGGTAGGGGGTGGAAGTATGGGTAGAGTGTGGAAGTATGGGTAGAGTGTGGAAGTATGGGTAGGGGGTGGAAGTATGGGTAGGGTGTGGAAGTATGGGTAGGGTGCGGAAGTATGGGTAGGGTAAAGAAGAATGGGTAGGGTGCAGAAGTATGGGTAGGGTGTGGAAGTATGGGTAGGGTGCGGAAGTATGGGTAGGGTAAAGAAGAATGGGTAGGGTGCAGAAGTATGGGTAGGGTGCAGAAGTATGGGTAGGGTGTGGAAGTATGGGTAGGGGGCGGAAGTATGGGTAGAGTGTGGAAGTATGGGTAGAGTGTGGAAGTATGGGTAGAGTGTGGAAGTATGGGTAGGGGGTGGAAGTATGGGTAGGGTGCGGAAGTATGGATAGGGTGAGGAAGTATGGGTAGGGTGCGGAAGTATGGGTAGGGTGCGGAAGTATGGGTAGGGGGTGGAAGTATGGGTAGGGTGTGGAAGTATGGGTAGGGTGCGGAAGTATGGGTAGGGTGTGGAAGTATGGGTAGGGTGCGGAAGTATGGGTAGGGTTTCGGAAGTATGGGTAGGGTAAAGAAGAATGGGTAGGGTGCAGAAGTATGGGTAGGGTGTGGAAGTATGGGTAGGGTGCGGAAGTATGGGTAGGGTAAAGAAGAATGGGTAGGGTGCAGAAGTATGGGTAGGGTGTGGAAGTATGGGTAGGGGGCGGAAGTATGGGTAGAGTGTGGAAGTATGGGGGGGTGGAAGTATGGGTAGGGGGTGGAAGTATGGGTAGGGTGCGGAAGTATGGATAGGGTGAGGAAGTATGGGTAGGGTGCGGAAGTATGGGTAGGGTGCGGAAGTATGGGTAGGGGGTGGAAGTATGGGTAGGGTGTGGAAGTATGGGTAGGGTGTGGAAGTATGGGTAGGGGGTGGAAGTATGGGTAGGGGGTGGAAGTATGGGTAGGGTGCGGAAGTATGGATAGGGTGAGGAAGTATGGGTAGGGTGCAGAAGTATGGGTAGGGTGCGGAAGTATGGGTAGGGGGTGGAAGTATGGGTAGGGTGTGGAAGTATGGGTAGGGTGCGGAAGTATGGGTAGGGTGTGGAAGTATGGGTAGGGTGTGGAAGTATGGGTAGGGTGCGGAAGTATGGGTAGGGTGCGGAAGTATAGGTAAGGTGTGGAAGTATGGGTAGAGTGTGGAAGTATGGGTAGAGTGTGGAAGTATAGGTAGGGGGTGGAAGTATGGGTAGGGGGTGGAAGTATGGGTAGGGTGCGGAAGTATGGATAGGGTGAGGAAGTATGGGTAGGGTGCGGAAGTATGGATAGGGTGCGGAAGTATGGGTAGGGTGCGGAAGTATGGATAGGGTGCGGAAGTATGGGTAGGGTGCGGAAGTATGGGTAGGGTGCGGAAGTATGGGTAGGGTGTGGAAGTATGGGTAGGGTGTGGAAGTATGGGTAGGGTGCGGAAGTATGGGTAGGGTGCGGAAGTATAGGTAAGGTGTGGAAGTATGGGTAGAGTGTGGAAGTATGGGTAGAGTGTGGAAGTATAGGTAGGGGGTGGAAGTATGGGTAGGGGGTGGAAGTATGGGTAGGGTGTGGAAGTATGGATAGGGTGAGGAAGTATGGGTAGGGGGTGGAAGTATGGGTAGGGTGCGGAAGTATGGGTAGGGTGCGGAAGTATGGGTAGGGTGTGGAAGTATGGGTAGGGTGTGGAAGTATGGGTAGGGTGTGGAAGTATGGGTAGGGTGCGGAAGTATGGGTAGGGTTTCGGAAGTATGGGTAGGGTGCGGAAGTATAGGTAAGGTGTGGAAGTATGGGTAGAGTGTGGAAGTATGGGTAGAGTGTGGAAGTATAGGTAGGGGGTGGAAGTATGGGTAGGGGGTGGAAGTATGGGTAGGGTGTGGAAGTATGGATAGGGTGAGGAAGTATGGGTAGGGGGTGGAAGTATGGGTAGGGTGCGGAAGTATGGATAGGGTGAGGAAGTATGGATAGGGTGAGGAAGTATGGGTAGGGGGTGGAAGTATGGGTAGGGTGCGGAAGTATGGGTAGGGTGCGGAAGTATGGGTAGGGTGTGGAAGTATGGGTAGGGTGTGGAAGTATGGGTAGGGTGTGGAAGTATGGGTAGGGTGCGGAAGTATGGGTAGGGTTTCGGAAGTATAGGTAAGGTGTGGAAGTATAGGTAAGGTGTGGAAGTATGGGTAGAGTGTGGAAGTATGGGTAGAGTGTGGAAGTATAGGTAGGGGGTGGAAGTATGGGTAGGGGGTGGAAGTATGGGTAGGGTGTGGAAGTATGGATAGGGTGAGGAAGTATGGGTAGGGGGTGGAAGTATGGGTAGGGTGCGGAAGTATGGGTAGGGTGCGGAAGTATGGGTAGGGTGTGGAAGTATGGGTAGGGTGTGGAAGTATGGGTAGGGTGTGGAAGTATGGGTAGGGTGCGGAAGTATGGGTAGGGTTTCGGAAGTATGGGTAGGGTGCGGAAGTATAGGTAAGGTGTGGAAGTAAGGGACAGTGCTCAGAGGTGGATAGAGGGGGAGACATAGGGGCGTACCTGCACCTATTGTCTGAGAAAAAAATACCCTGAGATATAGTAACTTTTAGCAGAGGTTCATTGAGACCAGAAAGTTATTTCAAGGGTTTCTCTGTGTTGAAAAAGTTGAGAAAGGCTGATTCAGAGGTTGGATGGAAGGTTTAGTGTTGTATGACACTGTTGAAGTTTACATCAGACCAAAAGACAAAAAAGAAGGACAATTGAGAAGAAAAAAGAGACACGGGGAATTAGTTCCAAATGAGTGACAGTTAGGCAGATATTCCATCCAAAATAAAAGACAGTTTGGCCAAAATTTGTAAAATAAAGTGTCCTATTTCAAAAAAGTTTTATTTGCTTCAAACTGATTACCGAATGAAATATCTGAAACGTTCTCCCCGGATGCTCTTTGAGTCTGGAGCGGACTGTCACAACAGAGTTTCCTTTCTGTGATACTACAGTATTTGCGTCTCTAGAAGACTCTTATCTGTTACATTCCATTTCACAAGTCCCTGTTTTTCATCAGTAATGATTTGAGAATCTAATTTTCAAATTCAGAGGTTTTTTTTTCTTTCTCTGTTCTTTTCATCATCTCAACAATGCATAACGTTATGTCTTTTCCAAGCGCTGGAAAAGTCTAGAAGGTGACATTTCATTAAAAGTTCATGAGTTCAGTGTCATTTATTCTGTGCTTTTGATTCAAAACTCTATTTGCATTTTGCTAGATAACTACAAGAGAAACAACTTCTTCACATAATATATTGGTTTAGGTATGAAAAGTGGGCTAGTGGACATTTCTTGTTGCTAATCAACCTCCAACTGTCATTCCTACTGTCCCTGATTTAAAAATGTATTAAGGATTCTGATGGCCAACAGAACATTTAGATGATCAACATTCTAAAGGTTCTTATGAGCTACAAGAAATATTTTTTTTCGGATATGTTTTATAACAAAAAATATAAATATTTTTTTTTTTTCAAAATGTAACAAAAATCACAGGGGTGATCAAATACCACCAAAAGAAAGCTCTATTTGTGGTGAAAAAATGATATACAATGCATGTGGGTAGAGTGTTGCATGACCACGCAAATACCAGTTAAAATAGTGCAAAAATGGCCTGGTCAAGAAAGGGGTAAAATCTTCTGGAGCTGAAGTGGTTAATAAAGGAAGCTCTTGCACAAAGACATTGGGGTTGGTTTACTAAAGGCAAATAGACTGTCCACTTTGCAAAGTTGCAGTTGCTCCAGAGTTTAGTAAAGGGCAGGAGCTCTGCTGACTTCCATCATCCAATCATGTGCAAGCAAAAATGCTGTTTTTTTTATTTTCCTTGCATGTGATTGGGTACTCTTTCGGGTACTAAACCTAGTGTAGTACCCCAAAAATAAAAAATATATTAAGTAGAACCTCTTATGCCCCGTACACACGGTCGGACTATTGTCCGGCCAAAAGCACATCAGAATTCCGACGGAATTCCATTGGAGTAAAAGAGAACATGTTCTCTATCTAAACTCCGACGGAATTCCTCGGAAATAAGTCCGATGGGGCATACACATGGTCGGAGTATCCGATGGAAAAAGTCAGTCGGACTTTTTCCATCAGAAATTCCGATCGTGTGTACAAGGCATAAGAGGCCTCCTACCCCCAAACTCTTAAAAAAGGTGGCTCTACCTGATCGCACAAAGTGTATTATCTAACTAAAGTGAGTGAGACCCTGGGAGGCTCCATGCTCCCAGACGGTTAAATAAAGTGACTATAATTACTCCTATTGCCCCAACCCATCGGTACCCACACTCTTCTAAACATATAAGATGTATGCTACACGACATCTCTTACTTCAGACCACACATCCAAATTCCCATGTAACTCCTTGGGGTAATATCGGAGGCAACAATTCAACACATATTCCACCTACGCACATGTACATACATGTATATGTAGTGACCTCACCCTCTCTCTCCCCTTTATCTTCTGATTATCTGGCTCTGGTCTAGGGGACCGGGGGATTGAGAGTGTGGCGCACCACCAGCTCTTATCCTCGTCTGTGGAGAGGGACGAGCTATGATCTTTTACCTTCAGGTCTGTGTTCCTGTCCGGAGCCTCCGCTTTTCTTGAGGATGATTTCCTACCATCCACCCAGGTGGAGGTAGAACCTTTTACTCCCAGTAACTCTAGTTCACACCATATAAAGTCCAACACTTATTTATTCTTTCAGAGCAATAAACAGTCTTTAGAGAGCAGACCGGTTGGACAACGAACAGACAAGGTGGGGAGAAGGTCCAGGCACAATCTTTCAATAAAGTTAAACTGTCAGAGCTTCACAACAGTTATTGCTTACGGTCGCTGCCACCGATCGTGAATTGGTCTCTGCCACCGACCGGGTGAATAGGAAATTAGGCCTCTGCCACCGACCTGGGTTTTAGTTGGACCGCTGCCACCAGCCATAAGAACGTGGGTTACCTTCTTAAGTTACGCCCCCTGTCAAGGAGAGACATCCATCTGGACGGTCACCAGAGGCCTCCGCCGTCACCAGCCAATGCTGCGCTGGGTCTTCGGGAAGGTCACCTCTCTGGACCCCCTCACCCTAGATTCAGGTCCCCTCACTTGGTGGGCCCCTAGGAATCCTCCATCCCATGCGGGACCCAGTCGAAGGTACTGGGCCCCAGGCCTTCTCTGAAGTACCTCACCCCAGGCTTAAGGTGCCTGGGATGGATCTCGCATCCCTCGCACCCAGGCCAAGGGCACCCGGGTGCGGTCGAACAGCAGCAGCCCCCAGGCTGAAGGTGCCTGGGGCTTGGACCTCGTGTGCAAGATGTCTGTCCCCTTTATACCCTCTCCCAGCAGGCACAGCATGTTCCCCACCCCGCCGTACTACTGCCGCGAGAGGACAAAAAGGGCACAGCCCTCCAATGGTGGTTCAACCCCGGCGTAAGGCGACAGCGCCACCCAGAGGCCGCAGGGAACTGGACACCATTGATATCTTCCACGAATCAAAATAGACCATAATCTCTAACAATTGGTGTATCTGGGCCTAGTTACCACCCAGACACTTCCCCTAAATATGACACCCCGCTACATATACATACGCACATATATGTACACATACACACACACACAAAAGAAAGGTAAGGGAGAAGAAAAAAATAACGATTAAATACATAAATAAATAAGTAAATAAATTAAATAGGGAATTTGTATAAAACATTCAAATTCATTAACCTCTGTAACAAAAGTATACAGAGATTCAAGTAGGAATACACATGCCACTTGTGTATCCATGAATGACTGGCTTATTCTGGAGTTCAGCTTTAAATATGTAGTGTAAAGCCCCGTACACACGGTCGGACTTCCATCAGACTTTTCCGTGGATTTTTGTCCGAACGGAGTTGGTCGGGAACACCCATAGCATACACACCACAGGACTTTTCTGCAAACTTTCCCAAAACTTTTTGCAACATCACGTGGTTTTTCTGCTCTTTTCTGCTCTTTACCGCCACCCTTTGGTCAACTTCTGCTATTGTTGGTTGATTTTAACATTAGTTGTTTTGTCCATCGGACAAAAGTCCTATGGTTTTCTGTACACACGGTCGGACTTTGCTCCATCGGACTTTTGTTGGCCAAAAGTTTGTTTGTTTGCAGACCCAACTTTTGTCCGATGAAAACAAAACCAAATGAAAAAAATGTTGTCCGATGGAGCGTACACACGGTCGGATTGTTGGTCCAACTTGCTTAAAACAAAGTTTGTTGGGCAAAAGTCCGACCGTGTGTACGGGGCTTAACAATCAAGACATATTAACGCCAGGGATGAGCCGAACACCCCCCTGTTCGGTTCGCACCAGAACCTGCGAACAGACAAAATGTTTGTGTAAACTTTAGAACCCTATTAAATACAATGGACTCGAACGTTCGAAATCTAAAGTGTTAATTATAAAGGCTAATATGCAAGTTATTGTCCTAAAAAGTGTTTGGGGACCCGGGTCCTGCCCCAGGGGACATGTATCAATGCAAAAAGAAGTTTTAAAAATGGCCGTTTTTTCGGGAGCAGTGATTTTAATAATGCTTAAAATGAAACAATAAAAGTGAAATATTCCTATAAATTTCGTACCTGGGGGGTGTGTATGATATGCATGTAAAGTGGCGCATGTTTCCCGTGCTTAGAACTGTCCCTGCAAAAAATGTCATTTTTGAAAGAAAAAAATGCATTTAAAACTCACTCGCGGCTATTAATGAATTGTCGGCTCCCGGCAATACATACAAAAGTCATTGATAAAAAAAAAAAAAAAGCGTGGGGGTTCCCCAGAATTCAATTACCAGGCCCTTCAGGTCTGGAATGGATATTAAGGGGAACCCCGCCGCAAATTAAAAATAAAAAGGACTTTTTCAAGGTGTTTGTGTGTTTTTTTAAACATTTTTTTACGCTTTCTTCGTGAAATGGTAGGGGTACAATGTACCCCTTACCAATTCACATAGGAGGGGGGCGGGATCTGGGGGTCCCCTTTGTTAAAGGGGTCTTCCAGATTCCGATAAGCCCCCCGCCCGCAGACCCCCACAACCACCGGGCAAGGGTTGTGGGGATGAGGCCCTTGTCCCCATCAACATGGGGACATCCTCCCCATGTTGAGGGCATGTGGCTTGGTACGGTTCAGGAGGGAGGGGGGCCGATCTCTCGTCCCCCCCCTTTTCCCCTGCGGCCGGCCAGGTTGCGTGCTCGGATAAGGGGTCTGATATGGATTTTTAGGGGGACTCCACGCCATTTTTTTTTAAAATTTGGGGTGGAGTTCCCCTTAAAATCCATGCCAGATCTGAAGGGCCTGGAATGGATATGTGGGGGAACCCCACGTCAATTTTTTTTTTAATTTGCGGCGGGGTTCCCCTTAATATCCATTCCTGACCTGAAGGGCCTGGTAATTGAATTCTGGGGAACCCCCACACTTTTTTTTTTTTTTTTTATCAATGACTTTTGTATGTATTGCCGGGAGCCGACAATTCATTAATAGCCGCGAGTCAGTTTTAAATGACTTTTTTTCTTTCAAAAATGACATTTTTTGCAGGGACAGTTCTAAGCACGGGAAACATGCGCCACTTCACATGCATATCATACACACCCCCCAGGTACGAAATTTAAAGGAATATTTCACTTTTATTTTTTCATTTTAAGCATTATTAAAATCAAAACTTCTTTTTGCATTGATACATGTCCCCTGGGGCAGGACCCGGGTCCCCAAACACTTTTTATGACAATAACTTGCATATAAGCCTTTATAATTAGCACTTTAGATTTCTCCCATAGATTTTTCGAATTTGCTGCGAACACCCCAATTTGTTCGCTGTTCGGCGAACGGGCGAACAGGCAATGTTCGAGTCGAACATGAGTTCGACTCGAACTCGAAGCTCATCCCTAATTAACGCCTCCATCCAGAGTGTGAGATCGGCTTTCCTCATCATTCAAGCATTTCCCCTTTGCTAAAATCAGGTGCAGATTAAGCACCTATGAATAGCAAATTCTGCTAATGCACGATAGATTTGTGCAATTTACTTTATGCCAGACTTAATTCCTCACCTAATCAAATAAACACAGCAGACGATACTCTTTAGTACATATTCATTTCAAACTTGCAATTAAAAGAGAAAAATCAAATTTTTTTTTTCATGTGTGTCACCTCCAGTTTCGATTTACAAGTAATTAAATTGTAAGACTCATTACGTAGCTCTAATTACACTTCAGTGGCGGTTGACAGGGATGTTAGGCATGGTTTTTAATTGTGTTATACTGTGCATGACATGTGTACTTGATATTTGACAGTATGTGGAAAATGGAGTGGTCAAATATTATTATTGTCACTGAAGTCCACCTGCCATAGGCAGGATTACAGCAAACCTGAATGCTAACGCTAACATAAAGCTAACAGCTGGCTAGGAAGGGTAAGTGAAGAGTATTGAGCAAGCCAGAGATTTTCAAGCTGGTAGCTTGTCAAACGAATCTTTGTCCGAACATTGACACAAAAGTATCGGGACATTTGAAAGCTTGATGAATGCCATTTGCTTTTTTAATTTTTGCCTCACATAACATATAAATGACAGGTAGCCAAAAGGCAAAAATGTCATGTACAGTAAAACCTTGTGTAGCGCCCTCCCCAAAAGGTTGGGACGCTATCTCAAATTTAGAGGGATCTCTGGGCCAGTAGTTGGGCTCAGACTGTTGAATTATATTGAGATTTGCCTCTGTTCTGGCTGTGGTGCCGCAGTGGTAGTATTGTCCCTTGTTGCCTGTGGGTGGCGCTGCCACCTCGGGCTCATGTTGGAACGCAGACAGACCATGGTGTATTGAGTGACCCCTCTCGGCGACGGTTCAGTGGGAGTGGTTAACACGCTGTGCCTGCTGGGAGGGGATACTAAGGGGCAGACGCCATTGTTCGAGGTTCTTCGCCTTGTGGCCCTCCGTGCGCGAGGTATGTTGTGTGTGGTTCTGGTCTCGGGGCCACGTTGGCCCGAGGCTGCATCGCTATCTAGTAGGCCAAGCTAGTCTGGCTGGGGCCTACATTCGGAGAGGGGATCCCAAGCTGTCCGTCAAAATGCCAAGGAAGCTATCTTAGTGAAAGAGACAGGGGGAGGACCTGCCCTGGAGGAGACTGGCAAAGTGCTGACGTCTTGGGTGAGGCCTGGTAACTTTGTTGAGGAGGGATCCACTATACTACAAGCCCTGCAGTTTGCCGGATTGGCTTAAACTTGCAGGGATATGCAATTAGCGGACCTCCAGCTGTTGCCAAACTACAAGTCCCATGAGGCATAGCGAGACTCTGACAGCAGCAAGCATGACACCCAAAGGCAGAGGCATGATGGGACTTGTAGTTTTGCAACAGCTGGAGGTCCGCTAATTGCATATCCATGGCTTAAAGGCTCTTTTACTGTTGGAAGTTTGGGACTTTGAAATCCTGTGGCAGAGGATTCCTGGACTATCCATTTGCTCAACTTTAAAAGGTCTGTGGCAGAGACTTTGTTCACTTAAAAAAAAAAGGTCTGTGGCAGAGACCCAATTTATCTTGGGCAGTCTGTTGCTGGTTTGTGTGTCATCCCGATAGGCTAGGCCATGTGAGAGGGGACTATCCGGGTGACCAATACCCACTCTAACATTGAGAGTGGTGAGTGACTTTGAACTGATGTTTTGCATTTTTGTGCCGAGTGCCTGAACCTCCCCCCCGCTTTTCTTCTACCTTCTACTTTCTCTCAAAGTTATACATGCAGAAGAAAATAAAGCCTGTTTGAGGTTTTACATCTGTGTGGACATTGCATTACTACAGACTTTCCCACCCGGACAACGAAGCTGAAGAGGTAACGTGCAAAACCCAAAAACAAACCAGCAGCTCCTACGGAGGTAGTGCTACACTTGGTTTGAGAGTAACTTGGTTTGAGAGCGTTTTGCAAGACAAGCAAACATTTTTAATAAATTTCCAATTGATATATAAGCGATGTCTTGATATACAAGTAGCGTCATATCACAACTGAGTATAAAAGAGAAGAGAGGTGCCTCTAAGTGTAGCAATACAGTTACATTTAATGAAGGTACAACATTTAGCAACTCACATGGTTGATAATTAAAACAGGCACATCTAAGTATGCAGGCATCCGGGGTAAAGCTGTCCACATAGACCATCCTCCGCACCGCCATTGATGTCATCCCTTCCACACTGGGCTCCACGAGCGATTGAAGCCTCGCTTCCAGATCGCTCTACTGCAGGGTAGTCTTCCCGGTCACGATTGCAAATTGACAGCGGTGAGAGACGGCGGTGAGGAGGACAATCTTCGTGGACAGCTTTACCCCAGATGCCTGCATACTTAGATGTGCCTCTTTTAATCATCAACCATGTGAGTTGCTAAATGTTGTACCTTCATTAAATGTAACTATATTGCTACACTTAGAGGCGCCTCTCTTCTCTTTTATACTCTGTAGCTCCTGCTGGATTTTGCTTCTAATCCCCTTGTGGAGGCTTCCATTTGTGGATGATCATTTTATTATTACACAACCTATCAGATTGCTATAATCTTTTTATATGGATTATGAAGGACTTATGAATAAATGGTTGTGGAACGAATCATCTAAGTTTCCAATATTTCTTATGGGGAAATTCGCTTTGATATACGAGTGCTTTGCAAGCACGTCTCCGGAACGAAATATGCTCGCAATCCAAGGTTTTACTGTATAAGAATGAAAACAGACAGGTTCACGTCAGAGTCAGTCGTGATGCTCCATATAATGACCAGAAAAGGTAAGGGATCAAGCCAAGGTGAGCAGCATAATCATACCATATCTGATGAACATAAGCATAATTGTGGTGCCTCAACTAACCCATTACTGCATGTGACTAAGGCTAAGACCCCATTACGTTAATCAGAGACTAAGGAAACATAAGATGAAGGGGGACAAAACAAAACAGAATGGTCCAAACAGAACA
Source organism: Rana muscosa (assembly GCA_029206835.1). Taxonomy (NCBI): domain Eukaryota; kingdom Metazoa; phylum Chordata; class Amphibia; order Anura; family Ranidae; genus Rana; species Rana muscosa. Next base: position 1,068,314,194 of record CM055117.1, read on the forward strand.
AAACAAAATAAAAACATTGCTCCATGATATAGCCAGGTCAATAGCCCTTGGGGGGCATTGATGCTGACCAGGTTCGGCTAAGGGTTTGGGGTTGCCACCTTCCCATGCCCATCAGGAAGAGGGGCTGCTATAGGTGGAGTCCCCTGAGAGCCCGGCGTGGCGTTCCCAGTGTAGTGTATCCAGGTGGCCCATATATTATAAAACCTGTCATAACAATCTTTACACCTCGCTATCCATTCCTCCGCGGCCATTATGTTATTCACCAAGAGGATCCAATCAGCTCGAGTAGGAATTTGTGGTTTCTTCCAAAAAATCGTGATCAACCGTCTAGCTGCGTTGAGTAAATTAGGTAGTACAGACTTGCGGTAATGGCCGAGAGGAGTCAGGGATCTCTATGTCTAGAATAGACCTAATTTGAGAACGTATGTCTTGCCGGTAGGGCTGTAACTTAGGGCACTCCCACCAAATGTGAAGGAATGAGCCCCTGAGGCCACATTCCCTCCAACAGGCGTCGGACCCAGATGGGTAAATTCTAGCAAGCTTAGCGGGAACTCTATACCACCGGGTGAGTATCTTAAATTGCTGTTTGCTTTTAAGTTGGTTCTAAGGACAGAAGGTTTCTGCATTAAGGTAAAAAACCTTCTGCATGCAGCCCTTCTAAGCCCACACCTACCTGAGCCTGATCTCGATCCAGCAATGTGAATTAGAGCAGCTTTCTCGGCTCTCTCTCTTCTTATTGGCTCACACACAGCAGCAAAAGCCATTGGCTCCTGCTGCTGTCAATCACAGCCAGTGAGTAGGGTGCGGGGGGGGGGCTGAGTTTGTCAATGGAGACAGAGAACTGGGCTTGGGGGCAAGCTTGCACGAGTACCGCCATAGCAAGCAGCTTGGTATGGGGGCACTCAGAGAAGAAGAGGAGAGCTGGTGGTAGACCTGGCGGCTGGTGCTTAATTTTCTCAGGGGGCGGCTCCGCCAGCTTCCCCCCACCGGCCACGCATTTACCCCATCCAGTTTGGCGCATGAAGATTAGAGGTCGGGCACATGGATTAGGGGGGCAGCGCCCCTGCACCCTGCATGAGTGGCCAACACTGATCGAACCTTTAAAATCACTTTAAAAGAGAAGCTTTTTTTTTTTTTTTTTTTTTTTTTTTTATAATACTTACCTAGGTGGATGCAGCATCGGTCCCTCGCCAGCTCTAAGACTGAGAACCGAGCCTTCAAAGACTCTGATCACTCAGTTCTTAGAGCTCCATGAGAGTGAGTGGTGGTGTATGTTCCTTCTGACTCATTTAGCTGTGTGTGTTTTGTAATCCGATGTGGTGCAAGTCTATTTCCCAGATAGCAAGGATAACTGGCCACAAATTTGTGTCAGTGTTGAATTTTAATTCTGTTAACCGCTTAAGGACCGGAAGGATTTACCCCCTTAATGACCAGGCAATTTTTTGCAATACGGCACTGGGTCGCTTTAACTGACAATTGTGCGGTTGTGCGACGTTGTACACAAACAAAATTGATGTCCTTTTTTCCCACAAATAGAGCTTTTATTTGGTGGTATTTGATCACCTCTGTGTTTTTTTTTTTTGCGCTACAAACAAAAAAAGAGTGACAATGTTGAAAAAACCCAATATTTTTTACTTTTTGCTATAATAAATGTCCAACAAATAAAATAAAAATAAAACAAATTTCTTCATCAGTTTAGGCCGATATGTATTCTTCTACATATTTTTGGTAAAAAAAAAATCGCAATAAGCGTATATTGATTGGTTTGCGCAAAAGTTATAGCGTGTACAAAATAGGGGATATATTTATGGCATTTTTATTATAATTTTTTTTATTTTTACTAGTAATGGCGGTGATCAGCAATTTTTAGCGGGACTGCGATATTGCGGCAAACAGATCGGACACTTTTGACACTTTTTTGGGGCCACTGACATTTATACAGCGATCAGAGCTAAAAATAGCCACTGATTACTGTATAAATGACACTGGCAGGGAAGGGATTAACACTAGGGGGCGCCCCCAGCACTGTACCCCCTGTGTTTGTCACCGTCACTGCTTATGACCAGGAGCCAGTAGGGTTGGGCTAATGATCACTGTGACATCCAGTTACAGTGATCACATGACCGTGAAGCCCATGCCACACCTCTGCTGTTATAAACTTTTAAAGGGCCGGCTCTAGCGTAGCCACCTGTCCGGGATTCACCTGAACAGTCTGGGTTTCGAATCGTGTGTCCAGGTTTCATACTGCCTGAAACCTGGACACAATATTCATAATGGACTGTGGCTCCCCAAGTAACCAAGAACCACAACCGCCAAGTGTATAGGTGTGCACACAAGCCCCATCCCCATACACAGACAGGAGAGGAGAAAGGGCTTGATCTGCTCCTCCTCCTCCTCCCACCCTTACCCCTCTATCTGCCCACCCACGCTCCAATCTCCGGCGTTCTGGTTCTCAGCAAAGGGATGGATGAAAGGTGTCGATGCCTGAGCCTCCAGGTCTGTGACTGAAGTCTCCCTCACTTCTCTCTTCTGCCTCCGAGCGAGTGAGTATACTAAGGTAAGGGGGACTTAGATGTAAGGGGTGCCCTGTGGACTCTGATGTAAGAGGGGCTTCTGGAATCCTAATTTAAGGGGGATTGCTGGGAACCACCTTTCATCAGAGTTCTCGTTCACAGCGTTCTCCCTTAAAAAAAAATTGCCGTGCGCCACTAAAGTGTTCGGGTTTGGCTTAAAAAAAAAGATGGCAACCCTAGCCGGCTCCCACCGGTTGGGAAGAGTTAATATCGTTTATTTATTTATGTAATGACTGAAGCTTGAAATTGTTCTTCAACGTTCTTGTGAAGGATGTTGTAGTTTCTATCACACATCTGTCTAAAAACAATATCTGATGATAATTTATCATTACCCCTTGCTGAAGGCGCTGCGGAGGCTTCCAGAACTTGTTATCTGATTATTGCGGGTGATGTACCACTTACGGATTTTCATCTGGAACAAATTACAATTATAATCAAAGTTTTTGTCTCAGCGTTTGAAGTCAAGGCGGGAGCGAGCGATCTTTTGTGTTACTTCAACTTGTTTTCTATCTACAATTTGTCGAGATCTGTGATAAATACAGAAATTGGGTGACCTTGAACACATACGTAGCTGGGGATTGTTATTTTCCAAGAATCAACTGAGATGAGTGAAATTATAACACCATCACTTATCAGACTGCTCCTTTTGCTTAGGTGTCTTCTGCATGGTGATGCCAGTATAGCCTAAAGCCGAATCCAGCCTTTCCTTCAGTCCTACAAAGTTGTACAAGCTCCTCTCCTGCACTGAAATTGCTTACTGTCATTTCACTGCACAATCTGAGCTTCCCACAGTGTGCATTAGAAGCTGTAGCAACTCAGATAGAGCCCATCTCATTTCCTGGCTGGAGGAGGTCCAGCATCATTTAGCCATTCTATACATTGGATTTCAGTTCTTTAGATCAGTGGTCTCCAAACTGTGGCCTGGGGGCCAGATGTGGACCATTGCTTGCTTTAATCCGGCCCTTGGAGCACTATTTCATCTACCGATGCCAACAATGGGACATAACCCCCCCCCCCCAACTGTCATCAATAAAGTGGCACAATTCCTCCTAATGACATCAACAATAGGACACAATTCCTCCTAATGACACCAACAATAGGACACAATTCCTCCTAATGACACCAACAATAGGACACAATTCCTCCTAATGACACCAACAATAGGACACAATTCCTCCTAATGACACCAACAATAGGACACAATTCCTCCTAATGACACCAACAATAGGACACAATTCCTCCTAATGACACCAACAATAGGACACAATTCCTCCTAATGACACCAACAATAGGACACAATTCCTCCTAATGACACCAACAATAGGACACAATTCCTCCTAATGACACCAACAATAGGGCACAATTCCTCCTAATGACACCAACAATAGGACACAATTCCTCCTAATGACACCAACAATGGGGCCCAATGACACCAACAATGGGGCCCAACAACAACAATGAGGCATAATCCTTTCCATTAACACCAAAGATGTTTTTATTTTTATTTTTTACCCACTGACGTCGGGACCTTTCCTACTCTCAACAGCCATTTGTTTGTATTGTTGGTATCTGGTAAGGGGACTAACTGGATACCTTCGCTGCCATTGTGCTATTGCTGGGTGCTCGGTGCATCTCTATATCTTTAAAGAGGAGTGGGCTCCCTCCAGGCATACTTACCCTTAATCTATACATTATTATATATGTACTTCAACTCAGGAGACTCTCGAATATATGGGGCCCAATTCCTCCCAATGACACCAACAATGGGGCCCAACAACAACAATGAGGCATGATCCTTTCCATTAACACCAAAGATGTTTTTCTTTTTCTTTTTTACCCACTGACGTCGGGACCTTTCCTACTCTCAACAGCCACAGTCCAGCCCACCTAAAGTCTGAAGCCTTGTACACACGGCCGGTTTTCTCGTCAAGAAACAACAAGAAAACTGCTTGCAGAGCTTTCTTGCTGAGTAAACCGTGCGTGTGTACGCGGCTTTCAGGTTTCTCGTCAAGAAAACTGGCCAGAATCTCGACGAGAAAAAAAGAAAACCTGCTTTCTTTTTTCTCGTCGGGATTCTTGACGGCCTGTTTCCCGACGAGAAACCCGAGAGTCTGTACACTCACCTGTCGCCGTGGAAACCCGCGCATGCTCGAAATGACTTTGACGCATGCGCGGTAGCTTCCTAGGCATAGGTAGGGTGTAGCAAGATGGCGGCGACGGCATCGAATGTGACGAGCGCACGCTCGTCGTAGTCGATGACGTCACTGCGTTCATTCCATTTAAAAGAACGGCTGGGACAAGATTCTTGTCAAGAATCTCGTCAGGAAAAACAGCGGGTTTTTTCCTGACGAGATTCTCGGTCGTGTGTACTCGGCTTTAAGGACAATAAACTGGCCCTCTGTATGGAAAGTTTGGAGGCCTCTGCTTTAGATCAATGTTTCTCAACTCCAGTCCTCAAGTACCCCCAGACCCAGTGCACGAAATCCCGTACAGTATATCTGCGTGGGGCGGTCCATAACAGGTTAAAGAACTGAAATCCAATCTAAAGAAGTAGAGAACTGAAATCCAATGTATAGATCTAAAGCAATGTTTCTCAACTCCAGTCCTCAAGTACCCCCAACAGGTCATGTTTTCAGGATTTCCCTGAGATGAAACAGCTGTGGTAATTACTAAGGCAGTGAAACTGATCAAATCACCTGTGCAAAATAATGGAAAGCCTGAAAACATGACCTGTTGAGGGTACTTGAGGACTGGAGTTGAGAAACATTGCTTTAGATCCATACATTGAATTTCAGTACTTTACTTCTTTAGATTGGATTTCAGTTCTTTAATCTGTTATGGACCGCCCCACGCAGCTATACTGCGGCAAGGCGGACCTCCTGCGCGAAATCACGTACCTGTACGTGATTTCGTGCACTGGGTCTGGGGCGTGCGCCGCTGGTGACCCGCTCCCATTGTGATTGAACACAGCGGGAGCCAATCAGCGGGTCTGGCACGATGTCCACCAGGACACGCTGATCATTTTCAGAAGAGGCAGAACGGCAGTCTGCCTATGTAAACAAGGCAGACCGCCGTTCTGTCAGAGGGGAAGATGGAGATCTTGTGTTCCTGCTAAGCAGAAACACGGATCTCTGTCTTCTCTCAGTCAAAGCACATCGCCCACACAGTTAGAAAGCACTCCCTAGGAGCACATTCAACCCTTTGATCGCCCCTGGTGTTAACCCCCTTCCCTGCCAGTGTCAAGTGCGATGCTATGGCTCTGGTATCCCACTCAAGAAGGGTGCCAGCGTATGTGCTAATCCAGTAAGCAGTATAATTAATAGTAGATGAACGCTGCACACACCGAACGGCTCTAAGTCTATAGGAAGTGAAAAACAGCCTCAGCCATGGCTCCTCCCAATAGCCATGCCTTGACGCGTTTTGCCCTGTCCACAGGGCTTTGTCTTAGAGGTATGGTTGTGGAGAAAGACTGCAATTATTTATGCATCAGCAGCCATTCATAAATAAAGCTTTGGGAGAAACGCGTCAGGGGGCGTGGCTATTGGGAGGAGCCGTGGCTGAGGCTGTTTTTCACTTCCTATGCACTCGGAGCAGTTCCGTGTGCAACATTCGTCTACTATACATTCTACAGTCCAGGTAAATAGTTGGTCTGTGATGACTACTAATGACTAATGAACCAGTAATTAATCAATATAAATTACTTTTAGGCCCCTTTCCCTATTTTTAGCGGCGCTTTACCGTCAATTTTGTGGCGCTATTCGGCCGCTAGCGGGACGTTTTACCCCCGCTAGCGGCCGAGAAAGGGTTAAAAACCACCGCAAAGCACTTCTGCAGAGGCACTTTGCCGGCGGCATAGCCGCGGTGCCCCATTTGATTTCAATGGGCAGGAGCGGTGGAGGAGCGGTAAAAACACCGCTCCTTCACCGCTCCAAAGATGCTGCTAGCAGGACTTATTTTACCGTCCTGCTAGCGCACCACTCCAGTGTGAAAGCCCTCGGGGCTTTCACACTGGAGACAAAGCAACGACTGTTTCAGGTCGGTTTGCAGGCGCTATTTTTAGCGCAATAGCGCCTGCAAAACGACCCAGTGTGAAAGGGGTCTTACAGTTTTAGAATATCTCTGTACTGTTAGAACAGGGACAGATGAGCAGGACTAAGGGCTCTTTCACATGGACAGCTGGGTTTGGTAAAAGCAGGAACAAGGACCTTCCATAGTAGGATCACCGAATATTATTTTATTGAAGGCCTTGGTTTTACAAATTGGTGAAAACAACTTTGAAATTACATCTGAAAGCAACAATGTTTACTGATTGCATTAAAATCTTAACATATTTTATTCTCTAACATCTTTTAACAATATTTTAACAGTATATTTTTTTTGTTTACAAACTATTTTTATTAGGTACAAAAAGGTGGTACAAAAATAAACAACATATGCCAGGATAATTACAATATTAAAGAGGAGGACCACCCGAATTTTTTTTTTTAAAAGCCAGCAGCTACAAATACTGCAGCTGCTGACTTTTAAAAAATGGACACTTACCTGTCCAGCGCGCCCGCGATGTCGGCAGCCGAGGCTGAGCAATCGCTCGTCTCTCGGATGCCCCCGCCACCATCCTCGTGAGAGAATCAGGAAGTGAAGCGTTGCGGCTTCACTGCCCGGTTCCCTACTGCGCATGCGCGAGTAGTGCGGCGCGCCGTCACTGGTCCCCGCTCTCTCCTGGGACCAGTGTGTTTCCCAGGAGGCAGCGGGGGGTGACCCGAAGGGGCGGGACTCCCGCGGGAGTCTGCTCCCGGAAGTGGGTGCAAATACCTGTCTTAGACATGTATCTGCACCCCCCCTCCCCCCTGAAAGGTGCCAAATGTGACACCGGAGGGGGGGGAGGGTTCCGAAAAGTGGAAGTTCCATTTTTGGGTGGAACTCCGCTTTAACAATTTGTAGATAAGGAAAATCAGAAAAATAGTATACATTAAGGTAAATATATTTTGCCATAGTTTTGTTCAGTGTTAGTACAGTCTTTTAAATTGTAATCTATAACAACATATAGGATAAGTATGTCTCTTATGTCTAGTAAAGCTCAAACTGGATTAAAAAAGAGTATGGAATGATTAAACAAAGGGGCCCTTTTTTATCATATAAATGATTGGTATTCTGAATTGTATGGAATATTTTTTCCGTAAGATTATTTAACAGTATTTTTTAACATCTTAAAGTGGTCCTAAAGCCTAAAGGTCTTTATTTGCCTTAAAGCAGAACTTCAGAAATGTTTTCATCTTTCCATAAATCTTCTGCCCTTGTTGTTGTTTTAGCTTTGGATAGTAAAACATTTTTTTTTTCCTGACAGTAAATACCTCATACAGCCCACTTCTTGTTTCTTGTCTGATAAAAAGCCTAGGCTTATGACATCATGCACAGCTCTCTCTCTCACTCTCCTGAGAGTTTGTCAGGAAGGGAGGGGGTGAGTCATAAGAGGACCAATGAGAGCTGCAGAGCTGGAGGTGTGCCCCTGTGTGTCTGTGTAAATCCAGGAAGTGAACAGGCAGCAGCTTTAGCTGCCCACAGTTAAAATGGATGCAGCCAGACTCAGTGGAGGGAGATTTCTGCAGCATATTTGGCAAGTACAGAATCACAGTATATATAAAATAATATGCAAAGTGGCTGGAGGGAAGCGTCAGAATGGCAAAGATGTTCTTATTACAAATTATGTGAGCAGACTGCAGTTCCTCTTTAATGCATTCTCTTCATTAAGGTAAAAACCTTCTGTGTCACAGAATTTTGCCCCCAGCCCCCTCCCACCCTCCTTTTTACTTAGCTGAGCCCATTCCTGATTCAATGCTGTGCATGAGAGCAACAGCTTTCCCGGCTCTGACTATTCTCACTGGGCAGATTGATAGCAGCAGGGGTCATTGGCTCCCGTTGCTGTTGAAAAAATCCTGTGATGAGGGAGCCTGTGGCGGGGGGGGGGGGGTCAGCCGTGCCGCCCTGTCTGTCAATAGACACAATAGACACAGACAGTGCAACTCGGGAGTGAGCTTGCATGAGTCCCCCCATAGAAACCGGCCTTCTATGGGGACATTTGTCGAGGAGAAGGAGCAAGGATCGCCGACAGAGGACCTGAGAAGAAGAGAATCAAGGCTGTTCTGTGCAATTCCCAGTTCACCTACCAGCCAGCCTGCAACAAACCAAATTGACCCTGTCTAATAGGTCATGTTAAAAACAAGGGGTTTAATTTGCACACATTTGTAAACACATGCGTAAACAGCAACGGCCACATCATGGCACCCCAATGTACTCCAGTCCTCAAGTACCCCCAACAGATCGTGTTTTCAGGCTTTCCATTATTTTTCACAGGTGGTTTGATCAGTTTCACTGCCTAAGTAATTACCACAGCCGTTTCATCTGATGGTAATCCTGAAAGCATGACCTGTTGGGGGTACTTGAAGACTGGAGGTGAGAAAAATTAATCTAAAGCCGAGGCCTCCAAACTTTCCAAACAAAGGGCCAGTTTATTGTCCTTCAGACTTTAGGTGGGCCGGACTGTGGCTACTGAGAGTAGGAAAGGTCCCGATGTCAGTGGGTAAATAAAAATAAATAAAAAATCTTTGGTGTCAATGGAAAGGATTATGCCTCATTGTTATTGGGCCCCATTGTTGGTGTCATTGGGAGGAATTGGGCCCCATATATTTTCGAGAGTCTCCTGAGTTGAAGTACATATATAAAAATGTATAGATTAAGGGTAAGTATGCCTGGAGGGAGCCCACTCCTCAAAGATATAGGGATGCACTGAGCACCCAGCAATAGCACAATGGCAGCGAAGGTATCCAGTTAGTCTCCTTACCAGATACCGTGTATGGAAAAAGGAAATAACTGCGCTAACTAAAAACAAGAAGAACAGCAGCAACTGTACTTATGTGATAACATAAATAATGGCAAAAGAAACAATAACCAGCTGCGCTAAAATATTAGGTGACCGATAATAAAACCAGTCATATAAATGCATGAAAAAACATGAGTGAGAGCAAGTGTACCAATGAAGTTATAAGTGAATAAATGAATAAAACATATATAAAGTCCCAAATAAGGCTACAAGAGTCCAAATTGGAGGTAAAGACATGGAAGGAATAGAGGAAATTGAAGATGGATATTCCAATGAATCATGCAACACCCATGATCCACCACCATATGGATATGCCGCTTATCAGAATAAGGGAATAATAGGCCCATCAGCGTTCTAATTATTCCATAGCAAATGAAATTGGGTCCAATGCGGTACAGCCAGAGGTTACCAAAGTCCACGGATGGTCCCAAAAGTAAAAAGAGCTCGATAGTGCATTACCATAAAAAAATTTTATGGTAATTATTTAAAATAAGGTAAAAAACACTTACAAGAAAGACGTTTAAAATACACAGATCAACCGGCCGGTCTGCAGTCACCTGTCCCTTGGTGATGACGTCAGCACGTTCACATCCCGACGTACGTTTCGTGTCACAACACGTCAATGTTGTGACACGAAACGTACTGAACGTCGGGAGGTGAACGCGCTGACGTCATCACCAAGGGACAGGTGACTGCAGACCGGCCGGTTGATCTGTGTATTTTAAACGTCTTTCTTGTAAGTGTTTTTTTACCTTATTTTAAATAAATAATTTTTATGGTAATGCACTTTTTACTTTTGGGACCTTCCGTGGACTTTGGTAACCTCTGGCTGTACCGCATTGGACCCGATTTCATTTCCTAAGGAATAATTAGAATGCTGATGGGCCTATTATTCCCTTACTTTTGGTAAGCGGCATATCCATATGGTGGTGGATCACGGGTGTTGCATGATTCATTGGAATATCCATCTTCTTTTTCTTCTATTCCTTCCAAGTCTTTACCTCCAATTTGGACTCTTGTAGCCTTATTTGGGACTTTATATATGTTTTATTCATTTATTCACTTATAACTTTATTGGTACACTTGCTCTCACTCATGTATTCATGATATATGTTTTTTCATGCACTTATGACTGGTTTTATTATCGGTCTCCTAATATTTTAGCGCAGCTGGTTATTATTTCCCTTACCAGATACCAACAATACAAACAAATGGCAACCACCCAAACCTATAACTGGCCTTTGCGGCAAGGAGCACGTGCAACATGCGTTGCCCTTCCATGTGCTCCTTGCTGCAAAGGCCAGTTATAGTGTTGCAAAGGCCAATCACTCCAACCTATAACTGGCCTTTGCGGCAAGGAGCACGTGCAACATGCATTGCCCTTCCATGTGCTCCTTGCTGCAAAGGCCAGTTATAGGTTGGAGTGATTGCCATTTGTTTGTGCTCTGTGCAATACCATTGCACAGAGCATATACTGTAAGTATGACATGTTTAATATTTTATTAGAAAAAAAAGAAGCTTTAATATCACTTTAAACATAAAGCTGTTGGACAGTGTGTCTGGAATGGATAGATAAAGAGTAGTAGAAAAGCTGAAGAACTTACCTATCATTATCAAAATGGTGCTGCAGGTTTACTCCAGTGCTAAATGCTTAGACTTTTGGTCCTGAGATCTAATTCAAAAGGGATGATCAGCTGATCTGAACTGTTATGCTCTCCTTAACTTGTGATCACATGATCAAATGCCTAGATTTTTTTTCTTGAGGGAGATGGTTTTACAGCAATCACTGATAGGGTGCCTGCACATATTTATTATGTTCTTGAGCTCCCTGGGAGCTCCAAACTACAGGCAATCGTTTTTCAAAAGTCAAGTTCCAGCTTTGCTAGAGCTCTGACTCTTTAGCAGAAGGTCAGTATTTGCATACTGAGCGAGCATTTAAGGCACTTATAAATATCACACAAGTATTTACAGCTGCTTATTGGTGCCTGTTGTTACATAGGTTGAATTTTTACTATGCGACCGGACCCCTGGCTTCTTGTAACTCTTGGGTACTCCAGCGTTGTTCCTGGTTCTCTTCTTACCCACCGGGGAGTTTTGAGTGTTCCCTTCCACCTTTGGGTGTATTGACTTCTTTTGATGTATTGTCCATAATGTAAAATGACTTAAAAATCTAAAAAGGAATGTGTTATAATGGTGGTCTAATGCATATCAGCTCTGGTTGGCCAGGGGATGGTCATCACACAGCAGAAAGAATGCCTTTTTTAGGTAGAAACCAATCTATGGCAGAGAAGGCATTTTTTTTTCACATGATTCTCTGCAAGTTTCTCATACTGTAGCTCACCAACTTTTGGGCCAAACTCATCTAGAGCCAAATTCAATAGATCTCATGCTTGTTAACCTTCTACAAGCGCCAGTGTGGCATGGGCATGGGCATGGGGGTTTATCTGCACTCTACTAGTTCCTCTCACAAATCCCTTATCTTGGTCTGTAGTTATCTGGGCTTTTTTTGGGGGGGGGGGACTTGCTTCCAAACTCAGAGCCCTCCATTTAGGTTGATTACACCCTGGTTCTCTGGACCCAGCTGCCTCTCCAGTAGTCTCGATCATCTATGCACTTCCAACCTCTCTCTGACCTTAGTCAACCCCTTCCCTTTCTGGAGTAACTACATTACCTTCAGGCTAAGTGTTTTTTTTATTTTTATGTTGCTTGATTAATGTCCACAGAACTGTAGTTAAAGTGGAACTTCCTCCAAAAGGGGAAGTTTTGCTCGCTTGCCTCCTGCCCCCCCTCCTCTTTCACATTTGGCACTTATTCTTTTTTTTTGGGGGGGGGGAGAAGGTAATCTGGTACCGGTTCAACCCCCCATTCCTCACCCCCACATCACAGGCCCCAGAAGACTGTGGGGCCATTCACAAGGCACAGCGCGACTCACACATGCAAAGTGGGAAACCCAGTGGTTTCCCTTAGTTAAGATGTCGGCGCTAGGGACCAGAAGCCCATTGAATTATTGGTTCGGTTGTCCTGTCCTTATATTAAAAGTCAGCAGCTACAGTATTTGTAGCTGCTGGCTTCTATTTTTTGGGGGGGAGACTGAACTCCTTTTTAACTCTGAACTTTCTTTATTAAATTATTTTTTTTTCTGTTCAGAAGGAACATTAGTAACTCTTCATTTCAAGTATTAGTCCCTAATCACCATGGAAGCTACCATAAGAACATTTTATTTTAGGTCCTGTTCTCCACCATTGATTATTGCACACAGCCATTGGAGCCATACTATCCTTAGTTTGAGGGAACCCTGGTCTCCTCTCGGCTCCACTAGGCTACACATATGTTATCTCTTTATTGTGGAAAGCCACCAGCCACAGAGAGGGTAGAAAAAACAGGGACTTTAAAAAAAAAAAGAAACAACATTTTCTTAAGATCCCCTTTACAGTGGGACCACCAAATTGTGGTAACTGTGCAAACCTGATGACTTTTGTGCAGATTCAAGTGCAGACTTCAAGCATCGAAATTGTCTTTGAGAGATATATGGAAACAACATTAGGTGGTGTCAAAGGTCAGTCCACTCAAAACTAACATGTCAGATCATTAATACTGGAGAGTTAAATCCTTCTGATAGTTTCTTCTACATCTCAGGGCTCTATTGCTGAATTCCTGGCTTTGCACGCCTGCCGTGCACATTATGAGGGGCTCTTACCATCCCTTGTTTTAGATCAGTGATCTATTTGCTTGCCTTTATCTGGCCCTTGGGGCACCATCCAATCAACTGACACCAATGTTGTGGCACCATTCCTCCCACAGACACCAATGATGGGGTACCATTACTCCCACTGATAATAATGATGGGGCACCATTCCTCTCACAGACACCAGCTAAGGGTCACAATTCCATCCGCTGACACCAATGTTGTGGCACCATTCCTCTCACAGACACCAATGATGGGACACCATTACTCCCACTGATACCAATGATGGGGCACTATTACGCCCACTGATACTAATGATGGGGCAGCATTCCTCTCACAGACACCAATTATGGAGCACTGTTCCCCCCCCCACTGATACCAACAACGGGAAATGTTTCCTCCCACTAGAGCCAAGAATAGGGCATTTTCTACTCCCACTGTCCACACTCCGGCCCCCCTTAAACCCTGAAGGACAGTAAACTGACCCCTTGTTTGGAACGTTTGGAACATTTTAGATTATAGAATATGTAACAGAAAGAGTTAGTACACACAAAGATAGGCGGTAACACCCAAAACTCCATATCCGAAAAGGTAACATAGCTGAGAATCATGGTAGGGTGGTCTCTGTAGGAGTTTTCAAAGCATATAACAACTCAGGGACCCACCAGACTAATATCAGTTTTGGGTGGACTGACCCTTAAACTCTCCAACATCTACACAGAGAATGAATGTTCAGTTTTAGGCTGACCTGTTTACATTCAAGCACTGTAGGATTCCTGCACAGATTCCACAGCTGATATTCTTCACTATTTGGGTATTGCCTACTGAAAACAATTTGGGAATGGAACAGTTAATTGTAATGAAAATAAAGAACATTGCTGCTGATAAGGGGCCATTGGCAACCATAGTGGGAGGATATAACTGGGATACATTGAGCGTTTCAATGCAGTTTCCTTCCTTTAAAGATATTACCCCGGTTTAGCGCTGCCAATATCAAAAAGCAACATTTTCCAATTTAGCATGCTAAAAGTCCCGAAGGCACAATGGCAATTAGCCCATTATCAATTAGCAGGATGATCCAAGCGGAGGTTAATGACACATATTAAGGACTCTCTATAAATCTGAGCAGATGAAAAGAGCTTTCAAATCTAAAGGAGATTTCCCCTGAAGGAAGAACAAAGTCAAACAGCAATCAAAAGTACCAACTGTATTAGAGGACATTCTCTGTTTGAAATATCAATGCCTTCCCTCCGTGGTTTCTCCAACTGACTTCCTAAGTCCAGGATTCCCTTTACGAGTTTCATCAGGTGAGTGGAAATGACAGCCAACGCCAAGGTGTAATATGTGCAAACTGTAATATGTGATACAATATATGCAGATAATATACTGCAGGGTTTGCCTAAATAAATATATTATCAGCTCTGGAGAAGCAAACAATCATCTTTTCAGGTCAATAGTGGACATCTGTCCAATTGATTCCAGTAAAGGTGTCAGGAACGGTGTCATTACTGGTTTCACCTGCTGGTGGCACTGTTACGCTCAGCACCAAAGGGTGTAGTTCTGGTGGCCACCAGTGGGTGTCTCCCTGCCAAGACTTCCAACCAGCCATCAAGCACACCTGATCTGGGTCTGCTGGACTATATAAACCCGTCCTTAACCAAGGCTCAAATTCTCCAGAATTCCATCTGCTAGCCTTGTCCCTGCCTGAACCTGCTTTTGTTCCTGCTCTTGTCCCGGACCCTGTACCATGTACCCTGTCCTTGAGACCTGTTCCCTGTACCTGTTCCCTGCTCCCTTTACGGTCTGTTTCCTGATACCTGGCTTCTGTCCCCTTTTGCTTTTGTGCCAGCTTTGGTTTTTTATGTTTATTTGCGTGCTTATGTATATATCATTATTAGTTAGATAGTTAGGTGTTTTGCTGTGTCTTGCACTTATTACTTATTTATGGTTTAGGGTTTGGTTTGCACGTGTGTCTTTATCTTAAATAAACATACTTTTCACTTACTCGTTTGTTCCTGATTCCTTGGTGCAGCCCAACGATCTGATCACCTGTATTGGATGTCTGTGTATGGCATCCCCCTGACAAAAGGGTACTGTTAGGCCAAGTTCACAATTGCCACCTCCTGAATTCTTGTTTTTTTTAGTCTAATGTGCCGAAACCATGAGCAAAGCATTTGGCTTGTAGTTGTGGTGCTATGCTGTTGGGTGAATTTAGCTGTCTGTCAACTTGACATGCCATGTTGAATATGCTGCTGCTGCAGTATGTGACCAGCCCCCTCTGGCTGTATGGTAGTCTTAAGTTGGGTGGTCTGTGGTGTAAAACCTCAGCTCACTCGATTTTACCAGCCATACAACTGCCCCTATGAAAGATGCCTAGGGGCCTATGTCAACAGGCTTTTGCTTGTACCAAGTAGGCTTTGCATTCCTATATAAGTCAATGGGAATGCTAAACCTGCTTGAACCAGATGAAATGCAGGTCAGAAAAGGTCAAATGCACCTATCAATGATCTTTGAATCATCTCGGAAGTATCTCAATTGATGTCAAACGTGTGCCATCAACACAAGACCAAAGCCCGTTGACACAGGCCCTTGATGCTACAGCATACAAAGATATTTTAGACAATTGTGTGCTCTCAATCCTGTGACAGCTGTTTTGGGGTAGGCCCTTACTGTATGTGTTCCATCATGCTAAGCACGTGGCCAGCTCCATAAACACATGGTTTGATGAGTTTGGTGTGATGGAATTTCAGTGTCTTGCACAATGCCTTGACCTTGGCCCTAGTCATCAACGTTGGGATGAATTAGAACACTGACTGTAAGCTGAATCTTCGTTCAACATCAGTATCTGACCCAACAACTGCTCGTTCGGCTGAATTGGCACAAATTTCCGCCAAAACCTTGTGGAAATCCTTCCCAAGTAAGTGAAGAAAGTGTTAGTGCCAAGGTATAAGGGGGGCACAAATCCATATTAATCCCCATAGCTTTGGAATGGGATGTCCGACAAGCTCATATAGGTGTGATCAGTGGCAGTCCGTCCATTAGGGGCGCACGGGCGCCCCCCCATCCATGCACCCGGCCCCCTAATCTACATGCAGGGTGCCGGATGCATGGATTCCAATGGGGGTGTGTTTTTTGTAGCACGTAAATTGGAGCCAGCGGCTCTAGTAGGCTTTAAAAAAGGGCGGGCTAGGGCGCAGAGCACTGCGCCCTGATCCCACCCAGGTATGTGACAATAGTGAACGAATATTCGCTATGGTCACACTGATCCTCCTCCCGACCAATCAGGAAGTGAGACCCATCACCCAATTGGCTAAATAGCCAGGAGGAGGGAGGAGACGCACGGCAGAAGCCGCCATAATGCAGAGGAGGAGGAGACGGGATAGAAGCCCATCGCCCGTAGAAGCACTGCTCACCCCCAACCTATGTGGGGGGGGGGGTATGCGGGTGATCTGACCAACAGCGCGGGGGGGGTGGTGTGGGGGTGCTGACGACTGGCGGGGTGTGGACGTTTGACCTATAGGGGTTGATTTACTAAAACTGGAGAGTGCAAAATCTGGTGCAGCTCTGCATAGAAACCAATCAACTTCCAGGACTTTTTTTTTGTCAAAGCTTAATTGAACAAGCTGAAGATAGAAGCTGATTGGCTACCATTCACAGCTGCACCAGATTTTGCACTCTCCAGTTTTAGTAAATCAACCCCACAGAAATTTAGAGGAGTTTTTTGGCGAGGGCAATTAGAGGCAGAAAATTATTGTCACAGCCCCCGCACTCAAGAAGAGTCTGTCCGCCGTATACGCTTCCTTTGTCTGATACCAGCATGATCCAAGATCCCTTAGGGTCGAAGCATCAGTGTAGGGTGAAAACATAAGACTCTTTATTCAACACACAGTTACACAGAGATATACACTCCCCCTTGCTTTACATAATGACACAGGGCAGGGTAAACTTTACCTCCTCCAGTAACATGACGCACAGGTATTAAACTTTCCAACAGTAGACCGCCTTATCAGCAGGGAGGGGCTGCTGGAGAAATTCCCCCTCCCCTCTCCCAGCTAATCCACATACACATATACATCCTATAAAATGTTGCTCCCAAGGCAGACAGAAACAGAAGAACAATGGTCTCAGCGGAGAGCTGTATCCCAATACAGCCACACCTCAAACAATCTAGCAGTCTGAAAGGTGAAATTACATAGTTACATATAGTTACATAGTAGGTGAGGTTGAAAAAAGACACAAGTCCATCAAGTCCAACCTATGTGTGTGATTATATGTCAGTATTACATTGTATATCCCTGTATGTTTTGGTCGTTCAGGTGCCTATCTAATAGTTTTTTTAAACTATCAATGCTCTCCGCTGAGACCACCGCCTGTGGAAGGGAATTCCACATCCTAACCGCTCTTACATTAAAGAACTCTCTACGCAGTTTAGGGTTAAATCGATTTTCTTCTAATTTTAGTGAATGGCCGCTTGTCTTCTTAAATTCCCTTTTGCAGAAAAGCTTTATCCCTATTGTGGGGTCACCAGTATGGTATTTGTACATTGAAATCATATCCTCTCTCAAGCATCTCTTCTCCAGAGAGAACAAGTTCAGTGCTCGTAAATTTTCCTAATAACTAAGATCCCCCAAATCCTTTATTTGTTTTGTTGCCCTTCTCTGGACTCTTTCCAGTCCCAGCACATCCTTCCTGAGGACTGGTGCCCAGAACTGGACGGCATACTCCAGGTGTGGCCGGACCAGAGTCTTGTAGATTGGGAGAATTATCGTTATATCTCTGGATTTAACCCCCTTTTTAATGCATGCCAATATTATGTTTGCTTTGTTTGCAGCAGCTTGGCATTGCATGTCATTGCTGAGCCTATCATCTATTAGGACCCCCAGGTCCTTTTCCATCCTAGATTCCACCAGAGGTTCTCCCCCCAGTGTATAGATTGCGTTCATATTTTTGCCACCCAAATGCATTATTTTAAATGTTTCTAATTTAAACCTCATTTTACCATGTAGTTGCCCACCCCATTAATTTGTTCAGATTATTTATCATCATATTTTCCTAAGGGATATAGTTCAGAAATATTAATGTCCCAAGTGAAAGAGCCTCTTCATTCTTTCAGCACAAACCACACATATAAGACCCAGGATAACAGGGGTAAAATAAAATGCTGAGTCCGGTGTGGTTGTACTGGGAGTTGGGATAGGCAGACCCGACGGGTTCTCGGTCACCCTGTGCCGCTAATAGACACAGGGTAACTTACACATAGGAGGGGCCCGGGGAGCTGGACAAAGAGTTTCCAGAGCTCACCAAGTCAAGCTGGGTTCCACAAGCCCCCCGCCCAAAGTGACTCCCGTCACACATTATTATTCTGGCCACTGAAATGAATAAATGCCCGAGAGCTTGACACACCTAAACGTGCTAAATGCCAAAATGCTGCTGCCAGGGGGAAAGGCAAATGAGCCTAGGAGAGTTAGCAAAACGTCCTGTGGGCATGAGGCCTTAATCTCGCCTACAGTATGTTATCATTGATAGCATATAATACAGTAAAACAGACATACAGGAACAGGTGCTTACACTGCACAATTTATTTCCAACTAATATAGCATGTAGTTTACACATTACTGTTGTGTCAGTGAAACTACTTATTGTGATAATTCACATAAATAAAAATGTTAAAATGCATAGGAACTTTAAAACAAGCGTATAACGCACTTAAACGGTGTGATATACCATAATATGTCAC
Source organism: Rana muscosa (assembly GCA_029206835.1). Taxonomy (NCBI): domain Eukaryota; kingdom Metazoa; phylum Chordata; class Amphibia; order Anura; family Ranidae; genus Rana; species Rana muscosa. The sequence goes on from CM055117.1 coordinate 1,068,333,066, forward strand.
ACTGTCACCCATTAATCCTCTACTTAGCCATGCTAAAACAAAATTATGTGTATTATTTTAATTAAACAGTTGTTTTTCTGTACAAAGAACAAGAATAACTAAGATACGAAAATGTATTTGATTTGCAGAAACAATAATAAAAAAAAACAATCATACATTTACAAATACCTTATTAACATCCAAGTACATTGCAAACCCCAATTATTCATCATTAGGACATTGTACATATTATGGAATATGTTTGCAAAATACAAATTATTTCATTAAGAAAATGTTTGTGGAGAGCCAGTTTTGTACCTAGTAGCATAATTAAATCATTCCTGATTGCATTCCCTAAATGTATGTTCTTCAGCATGGTGCCCCATGCCAAGAGAGTATTAATCAATGGTCTATTGTGGAACAAGTGGCGGGCAGCTGTGTGCGCTCCTCGAGACTGTGCTGCCACTGACCATGCTGGTCTCACACTAATAATGGGGAACCACATTGGTTGGTTCCTGATCCTGTGATTGCCATAACAGCCCATCATGATGATCACTTGGGTTTGTTTCCAAACAAATCCATTGACTTAAAGCGGAGGTTCACCCAAACTGACAACATTATTCGAAAACAATCATTGCACAGCGCACATACTGAATTGCCACAACATTTAAAAAAAATAATAAAAAAATACCTTAGTATAGCCATCTAAACTGTGACTTCTGGGATTCCCCTAGTAGGTGTATCTTATCCTTTCCCCGGTGCCGCAATGCGATGTGGGACTTGTCTTGTCACATTCGGCTCCCCATCACAGATTGCTCAGGAAGTGACGTTTCGTCGCCGCCATCTTGCTACACCCCACACTCCTGCACAGTAATGATAGAGTGAGAAGGGGCAAACGGACATCTTGTTACACCCACCGGAGTTTTAGATTTCACAGTTATTTTCAACATAAAACTGAGCTTATATGCTTAAATACAGTATTTGTAAATCCGTTTTGTGTTGAAAATAACTGTGAAATCTAAAACTCCGGTGGGTGTAACAAGATGTCCGTTTTCCCCCTTCTCACTCTATCATTACTGTGCAGGAGTGTGGGGTGTAGCAAGATGGCGGCGACGAAACGTCACTTCCTGAGCAATCTGTGATGGGGAGCCGAATGTGACAAGACACCGTGCCATGAAATCTCGAGAGATTTCACCGCTTCCAGGAAGTGATTGCTTGTGGGCTTCACAATGCCCACAAGCAAAATGGAAACTCCCTCAAACAAATTTTATAAGTCCTTCTTTGCCGAGAAAACGGACCGCGGTTATATACAGTGACCAAAGTAGTGAGTGTACCTTCCTATTCTTATACCCCAATAAATGCTGAAAAAAAAAAAAAAAGTTTGGCCGCGGACCCCCCGCTTTAAAGTGGAACTTCAGTAATTTTTTCATCTTTCCATCTATTAAATCTTCTGCCCTTGTTGTTTGAACTTTAAAAAGTAAAACATTTTTTTTCTGCCAGTAAATACTGTATCTTTTACAGCCCAATAGACATGTGCAGAACGAAAAAAATTGTTTTGTTTTGATTCGTTATTTACATAAATTTGTTTAGTTAAATTTGTTTTATTCGTTTAATTTGTTTTCGGAATTAGTTTTGATTATTCGTTTTCGAATTTGAAAAGTTATCGAATCGTTTTTGAATTCGAATCGTTTTCCAATTTCCAAAAAAGAATAAAATAGACTAGAAAATAAAGGAATAGCCTAGAAAAAAAATATTTATATATTTTTTTCTAGTCAATTCCTTTATTTTCTATTCTATTTTATTCTATTTGGAAGTTGGAAAACTATTTAAATTCGAAAACTATTCGACAACTTTTCGAATTTGAAAACTTTTCGAAAACTATTTAAATTACAATTTTGTTCGTTTTTTTTGTTTTTTTGGTCATTTCAGATTCATTTCAATTCAGTACAATTCTAATTTGGAAATTCGTATACATGTCCGAATAACGTAAATTTGCCCACTTCCTGTTTCTTGTCTGATAAAAAGCCTAGGCTTATGACATCATACACAGCTCTCTCTCTCACTCTCGTGAGAGTTTGCTAGGAAGGGAGGGAGGATGAGCCATAAGAAAACCAATGAGAGCTGCAGGGCTGGAGGTGTGTGTCTGTGTAAATCCAGGAGGTGAACAGGCAGCAGCTTCAGCTGCCCACAGTTAAAATGGCTGCAACCAGACTTGGCGTAGGGAGATTTCTGTAGCATATTTGGCAAGTACAGAATCACAGTATATATAAAATATGCAAAGTGGTTGGAGGGAAGCTTCAGAATGGCAAAGATGTTTTTAGTACAATTTGTTTGAGCAGACTGCAGTTCCTCTTTAAGATGTCACTATGGGTTTAATTTACTAAAACAGGAGGGTAAAAAATCTGGTGCACCTGTGCATGGTAGCCAATCAGCTTCCAACTTCAGCTTGTTCAATTAAAGCGGGATTCCACCCGCAATTTTTTTTTTTGTTAAAAGTCAGCAGCTACAAACACTGTAGCTTCTGACTTTTAATAAGGACACTTACCTGTCCTACTCGCCCGCGATTTCGGTCCCCCAAGTCCCCCAAAGATTTTCATGTATTTTTTTTTATTTAGGGTGGAACTCCTCTTTAAGTTTTGACAAAATAAAAAAAAACCTGGAAGCTGGTTTCTATGCAGAGCTGCAACAGATTTTTTTTTTTTCACAATCAAATCTTTATTAAAAGTTGAACAGAATTTTTCTTGTGAAAAAAAAAAAAAGAAGTTGAACAGAACAAAAAAATGCAGATTTTGCACTCTCCAGTTTTAGTAAATCAGTCCCTATGTCTTGCATGTAAGGTAATGAAAAGTTTAAAGTGGAGTTCCACCCAAAAATTTTCACTTTCACTTTTTGGAACCCTCCGGTGTCACTTTTGGCACCTTTCAGGGGGGACAAATACTTGTGTAATCCAGGTATTTTGCTCCCAGTTCCGGGCATAGATAGCCGAACCACCCACGGCTATCTACGCCACATCCGGCCCCTCCTCCCCCCGCTGTCTTCTGGGAGACACAGGTCCCAGAAGACAGCAGGGACCAGTGGGATCACGCAGCGCGAGTCGCGCATGCGCAGTAGGGAACCAGGCTGTGAAGCCGCAAGGCTTCACTTCCTGATTCCCTTACCGAAGATGGCGGCGCCTCCGCCCGAGAGCCGAGGGACAGATCGGCTTCGGGTGCCAACATGGCGGGCGCCCTGGACAGGTAAGCGTCCATATATTAAAAGTCAGCAGCTGCAGTATTTGTAGCTACTGACTTAAAAAAAAAAAAATAATAATTGGGCGGAACTCCGCTTTAACTTTCTAACATTTATGCATTGGTCAGCTTATAATAATAACTTAGCAGCACACACAGTCTTCTGTGAGAGGTAAGGGTGCTACCTGCTGATTGGAGAGCTCTAGCTCTGACTCAGCAGCGGATGTGTCAGGCTTCTGCAGAGAGACCACTGCTTCCACACAGAAAGCAAGGATCTTTCTCTACAACATGCTGGCAGGGGACAGGCTTTTCTACTCAGGATGTGGCTGCTTTCTAAAGAAACGTGTAAGACTTTGCACACCTTATTTATTTTAATGCACCTGAAATGATGCATTTAGATGATTTAAAGTTCAGTTAAAGCTGTCACTGATAAGAATCCACTGACCGTTCTCGTAATCTACGTAAACGATTAATCATTTCTCTGTATTTCCCAAAGCGTTCTGCAGTAGAGCTTGGTGTCTGTTGCCAGAAGGCACGCAGTCCCATCCACGCCATCTGTTCCATCACTAATAATGACATTAAATTGTACCTGCCCCAGTGCAGATCCCCAAGGAGCCTCCGCTGTCAGCCACTCGTCATGACAGGACAAACTTGTAGTCCGTAAACCGCTAACAATATTATTAGCCGGAACTTCTTTCTTCTCCGGGCAAAATGTATTTCTTCGCAAATCTTTGTTTTGTGTCTGTTTAAAATAATGAAATGGAGCCGTTCATTCGTTGTAGCATCAGACTTGGAGAAAATAAAGCTTGCTCTATATTGATTTCACACAATATAAAGGTGACAAAGCTATCACTGTACATTGTACATAGCGGCTGTTATGCACATTCATCTATAAAAAAGCACATTCCAGGGAATCATTAGTAATTCTTATCCAAAACCCTCTGGCTATGCTCCTCTGTCCCTTATCATAAAGTTATTCTAAAGCTTAGAATGAAAAAAGTATTGTAGTAAATGGGCTTTTAAAGTGGTTTGTAAACCCAGGTAAAAAAAACAAAAAACAAACCTGCAAGACAAAGGCATAAAGAGCTATAGTATGCATAGCATACTAGCTCATTATGAAATACTTACCATAGAACAAAGCTGTTGTAGCGGTGACTGGCGACATGTCTCCCGGAGTTATTTCCGGGTTTGCGGGCTCCGGCGCTGTGATTGGCCTGGAGCCGCTATGACATCACGGTCATGGCACAGGCCCTTTAGAAACGACACGATCGAGCCGTTTCTACAATGCGCATGCGCCGATGACGTCGGTGCAAGCGTATATGGTAAATATCTCCTTTACAACCACTCTAAACTGTGCTGACCACGGTGGTCAGGGCTGCTGAACCCTGACCATCATAGTCAGAGTGCATCCCTACGTCATACACAGCCTGCTCTCAGCTCTCCTCTCTCCCCCCTCCTCTCTGCCTGTCATCTCTGTGTCTGTGTGTCTCCCTCTCTGCCCCCCCAACCCCCGCCACTATTAGTAAAGTTAAAAATTCTAAATGGTCCCTGCCAGCCCCTCTTATAGCCTGGCATTGTACACTGCATTAGTATTTTATAAAAACGCATGTTGTAAATACATTTTCTACCATTTGTATTTTTCTTACTCAATAAAAAACATTGAAATATAAAAGTTGTAAAAAATAATATTGTAAAAAAAAATAATAAAAATATAAAACTACAGACAACAGATGCCAAAGGCATGACCCAACCTCTCTGCTCCCAGCTTTACACCCCCGCTTCACTGATTGATGGGTGCTGGCTCCAGGCAGTCCATGATCAACTCACAGTTATAACACCAAAAACAAAAAGTGAAGCCACTCTCCTTCTAAAAGCACAAAATGAGTTTTATTAATGTTATCCCATAATTGAGTAATCCACCTGCTGACAGTGGCGTAGCGTGGGTTGTCAGCACCCGGGGCAGGGCAAGAGATTTGGGCCCCCTAACCCGCAGATTTTTAGCACTCTCTGAGTCCCTTCTGCTAGTACAGTAGTACTGACAAACCTGATTCCTACACCGACCTACCTGACCACTATACTAACCTACCTGATTCCTATACTGACCTGCCTGATTCCTACACGGACCACTAAACTGACCACTACACTGACCTACCGGATTCCTATACTGACCACTACACTGACCTACCTGATTCCTATACTGACCACTACACACATTATTGTTGCTCACTGATTGGTTGCTAGACGATACTGCACATAAATTACCGCTTACCCATTGTTTGCTAGAGGTTACTGCAAGTCATTATTGCTAGATCCAGAAAGTTTGAGAAACAGGGAAAAGGGAGCCGCTCAGGTGTAGAAATCCTCCAAATTGCCTCCTCCCAGCAGCCAAGGGTGCAAGCAATGCAAATATCAGCAAACAGGATTGAAAAAATCTTCTGGATAGCAGCACTCCAAAAATAAAAGCCTTTATTTAAAAATCCAGGAATCCAAACACACACTGTACATCACGACACACTGGTCAAAAAATTGCTAACGCGTTTCACACTGTACTAGTGCTTATTCATAGCCGAATAAGCACTAGTACAGTGTGAAACGCGTTAGCAATTTTTTGACCAGTGTGTCGTGATGTACAGTGTGTGTTTGGATTCCTGGATTTTTTAATAAAGGCTTTTATTTTTTGGAGTGCTGCTATCCAGAAGATTTTTTCGTTCCAAGTTATTATTGCTCACTGATTGCTTGCTAGAGATTACAGCAGATCATTACTGTTCACTGATTGGTTGCTGAAGGTTACTGCACATTATTGCCACTCACTGGTTGCTAGAGGTTACTGCATATTATTAACTACTTGCTTACTGGGCACTTAAACCCCCTTCCTGCCCAGGCCAATTTTCAGCTTTCAGCGCAGTCACGATTTGAATGACAATTGCGCGGTCGTGCGATGTAACTCCCAAACAAAATTGACGTCCTTTTTTTCCCACAAATAGAGCTTTCTTTTGGTGGTATTTGATCACCTCTGCGGTTTTTATTTTTTGCGCTATAAACAAAAAAAGAGCGACGATTTTGAAAAAAACACAATATTTTTTATTTTTTGCTATAATAAATATCCCATTTTTTTTTTTTTTTATATATTTTTTTCCTTAGTTTAGTCCGATACGTATTCTTCTACATATTTTTGGTAAAAAAAAATCGCAATAAGCGTTTATTGATTGGTTTGCGCAAAAGTTATAGCGTCTACAAAATAGGGGATAGTTTTATTGCATTTTTATTAATATTTTTTTTTTTACTAGTTATGGCGGCGATCAGCGATTTTTATTGTGACTGCGACATTATGGCTGACACATCGGACACTTTTGACACAATTTTGGGACCATTGTCATTTTTACAGCGACCAGTGCTATAAAAATGCACTGGTTACTGTAAAAATGACAATGGCAGGGAAGGGGTTAACACTAGGGGGCGAGGAAGGGGTTAAATGTGTGCCCTGGGAGTGATTACTACTGTGTGGGGGAGGGGACTGACTGGGGGAGGTGACCGATCTGTGTCCCTATGTACAAGGGACACAGCATCGGTCCCCTCTCCCTGACAGGACATGGATCTCTGTGTTTACACACAAAGATCCACGTCCCTGCTCTGTGTACACACCAATCGCGGGTACCCAGCGGACATCGCGGCCGCCAGGCACGCGCATCGGCATCTCAGTGATGCGCCGGGCGGGCGCGCATGCCGCTGGCGGCGCTCGCGCGCCCCCCAGTGGCCGAAATAGCCGAGGACGTCTATTGACGTCCTCCCGGATTTTCAGATCCACATTGTGGCCGTCATTTGTCAATGGCCCGGATCTGAAGCGGTTAATGCTCCCTAATTGGTTGGTAGACATTGCAGAACATCATTACAGCTCACTGATTGGTTTCTAGAGGTTACAGCACATCATTACAACCCACTGATTTGTTGCTTAAGGTTAAAGCACATCATCTCACTGCCTGCACACCACAGACTGCAGAAGTGACGGGACCCACCAATAGACAGAAAATAGGAAATAGAATTATTAAGCCAGGACTTCACCGTAACTTCTTCCTCATAGTGAAGCGGAAGAGCTCACAGTCTCCTAGACTGCACAGCGCAGGAGAAGAGCTGCAGGTAACCTGCCGCTGCGCCCCTCAAAATCTTGCGCCCGGGGCGACTTCCCCCCTGGCTCCCCCACGCTACGCCACTGCCTGCTGACCTTATGCGTTTCACTGAGCTCGGAGCTTAGTCATATGTGGCGTACACACGATCGTTTTTCATGCCATTTTTTAAACCAACGTTTTTCTCGTCGTTTTTTTTTTCATGTTTCCTCTCAAGCCTGTCTTGCGTACACACGATCATTTAAAAAAACGTTCAAGCAAAGCGCAGTGACGTACAACACGTACGACGGCACTACAAAGGGGAAGTTCCATTCGGATGGTGCCACCCTTCATGTTAGTAACGTTTGTTGAGCGACGATTCGCGCTTTTCAGCCTCCTGCTTTTCAGTCCGTTACAGCGTGACGAATGTGCTATCTCCATTACAAATGCTAGTTTTACCAGAACGTGCGCTCCAGTCTCATACTTGATTCTGAGCATGCGCGTTTTTTTCACCTCGTCAAAGCATACACACCATCGTTTTTCACGTCGTTAAAAAAAAAACGACATGAAAAACGACGTGAAAAAATAGAGCGTGTTCGAAATTTTACTGGCCGTTTTTCACGTCGTTAAAAATGCTCTGGAGCATACACACGATCGGTTTTAATGCCCATTTTTAAAAATGGCATTTTTAACGGCATGAAAAACGATCGTGTGTATGGGGCAATAGAGTGAGGACTGCAGGACTGAGGACTGCAGAATAGGAAGACACCTCTATTACAAATTACATACACAGTTGTCTCATGAAGAGTTCACACTAGGGAAAGGAAAGCAGCCCTTACCTCAACGCCCCATAGTTTAAAGCAGGGTTAGGTTATAAAAAAATATTCCAAGCTTTGAACATCTCACAGAGCTCTGTTCAATCCATCATCCGAAAATGGAAAGAGTACGGCAAAACTGCAAACCTACCAAGATATGGCCGTCCACCTGAACTGACAGGCCGGGGAAGGAGAGCATTAATCAGAGAAGCAGCCAAGAGGTCCATGGTAACTCTGAAGGAGCCTACAGAGATTCATAGCTCAGGTGGGAGAATCTGTCCACGGAACAACTATTAGGTAACCACAAATCTGTTTTTTATGGAAGAGTGGCAAGAAGAAAGCCATTGTTAAAAGAAAGCCATCAGCAGAAGTCCCATTTTCAGTTTGTGAGAAGCCATGTGGGGGACACAGCAAACATGTGGAAGAAGGTGCTCTGGTCAGATGAGACTAAAATTGAACTTTTTGGCCTAAAAGTGGTGGAAAACTAACACTGCACATCACCCTGAACACACAATCCCCACCGTGAAACATGGTGGTGGCAGCATCATGTTGTGGGGAAGCTCTTCTTCAGCAGGGACAGGGAAGCTGGTCAGAGTTGATGGGGAAGATGGTTGGAGCCAAATACAGGGCAATCTTGGAAGAAAACCTGTTAGAGTCTGCAAAAGACCTGAGACTGGAGCGGAGGTTCACCTTCCAGCAGGACAACGACTGTAAACCAGTGGCGGCTGGTGATAAAAATTTTAGGGGGGCGAAAACCCCTCCAGGTCCTTACCTGCTGTCACGGCTCCCAATACCCGAACACACTATACACAGAGCACACAATACACACAGAGCACACAGAGCACTCAATACATACAGAGCACACAATATAATACAGAGCACGCAAAACACACAATACATACAGAGTACACAGAACACACAATACATACAGAGCACACATTACACACAATACATACAGAGCACACAGTACACACACAATACATACAGAGCACACAGTACATACAGAGCACACAGTACACACAATTCATACAGAGCACACAGTACATACAATACATACAGAGCACATAGTACATACAATACATACAGAGCACACAGCACACTATATACAGAGGTGGAGTGGATCCAGCAGCACTCACATTAGTTATATTAGCACCTGAGTCAGTGAGGATGATTTACCCTGTAATGTGATGGAGTTGGCATGTTCTCATCTTCCCCCACAGACCATGTTCTCACTCTCTCTCTCCTCCCATACAGTAATGTTTGGTAACTTTCTTCCCTGAATGCCCATTTTGACACATTTTAAAACAACCTGTTGCTGTGAAACTCACCCATCATCTTATCACAGAGTCAGATTCCCACACAGTAGCTGCTATGCCATGAGATACTGCATGTGCAGAAGAGACGTCCAGCCAAAGCAGTCTGCCTGAAGGGGGGAGGGGGGGAAGAGCAGCAGCGTGACATACAGATTCTGAGTACTCTGATATCAGCCGATCACAAATCGGCTGATATCAGAACTGTGACTGTCAGATATGCAAAGGTGGCCGTCCTTACTGGAGCTTGTTCCTGTAAATTGCAAATAACGGCACTAGCACTTACTGTTACTCTCAGGTAGCGGCGGCTGGTGGGACGGCCAGTCAGGGGACACAATGCAGAGTGCTCCGCTCGGGCCGTGCGTTCCATGGAGCTGCTGGCACAGGGAAAACCGGTGATGTCGGTGATGTCGTAACTCGAATGGAAAGCACCGCCCATGTCCTAGAATGGTGCAATGTCAATCAAAGCACTGGGCCATAGTGATAAATACTACGGGCGCCGTGTGGAAGTTGTCCGGCGCGATGGACTGCGCCACAGGGCAGGTCAAAACCCTGCAATTGAAGCGCCTCATCTGCAATCTCGTTATTGCATAGACGTGGCGCTTCCCATAGGGCACTATGTCCGGCGCTTGAACACAGTGCACTGAAGGATCTTTTTTTCTATATTTTTTTTTTACAGGGCCAGTTTTTTTTGTGACTGCCTGGGGAGGGGGGGCGGCGCCCGTGTGCCCCCTATAAATGGGCTGCCACTGCTGTAAACATACAGCCAGAGATACAATGGAATGGTTTATATCAAAGCATATTCATGAATTAGAATGGCCCAATCAAATTCCAGACCTAAATCTAATTGAGAATCTATGGCAAGACTTGAAAATTGCTGTTCACATACGCTCTCCATCCAATCTGACAGAGGTTAAGCTATTTTGCAAAGAAGAATGGGCAAAAATGTCACTCCCTAGATGTGCAAAGCTGGTAGAGACATCCCCAAAAAGACTTGCAGCTGAAATTGCAGTGGGTGATTCTGCAAAGTATTGACTCAGGGGGGCGCCATACAAATGCACGCCGCACTTTTCAGATATTTATTTGTAAAAAATTTGGAAAACCATTTATCATTTTCCTTCCACTTCACAATTATGTGCCACTTTGTATTGGTCTATCACATAAAATCCCAATAAAATACATTTACGTTTTTGGTTGTAACATGACAAAATGTGGAAAATGTCAAGGGGTATGAATACTTTTTCAAAACACAGTATGATGAGGCAATAAGAATTAGGCATGTGCAATTGAGGTTGAATGAAACAGCAAGTGGACTCGTAATGGCATAACAAATGATCTGAATTCATTCCTATCAATTTGTTTTTATTCTTAGTGAGCAATTGAGCAAGTGGAAAGGAATTGATCTGTCCACAAAATATAATGAATGAATAGTCTATTACATTCCAATTCATTTGTAATTCCGGATGCTCGAGAGTTACAATTTTCTAGTCCAATCAGTTGATTACTTTTGTGTTGGGGGCTGGATTACTGGCATGGAGTAAATCAAACAAAGTAAGTCAAATTACTTTCTGCATTACGAATCGTTATCACGAATATATACTGTACTACCAAAAGTATTGGGGCGCCTGCCTTTACACGCACGTGAACTTTAATGGCATCCCAGTCTTCGTCCGTAGGGTTCAATATTGAGTTGGCCCACCCTTTTCAGCTACAACAGCTTCAATTCTTCTGGGAAGGCTGTCCACAAGGTTTAGGAGTGTGTCTATGGGAATGTTTGAGCATTCTTCCAAAAGCACATTTGTGAGGTCGGGCACTGATGTTGGACGAGAAGGCCTGGCTCGCAGTCTCATTCATCCCAAAGGTGTTCTATCGGATTGAAGTTAGGAGTCTGTGTAGGCCAGTCAAGTTCCTCCACCCCAAACTCACTCATCCATGTCTTTATGGACCTTGCTTTGTGCACTGGTACAAATCATTTGGTGGAGGGGGGATTATGGTGTGGGGTTGTTTTTCAGGGGTTGGGCTTGGCCCCTTAGTTCCAGTGAAGGGAACTCTTAAGGCGTTAGCATACCAAGATATGTTGGACAATTTCATGCTCCCAACTTTGTGGAAATATTTTGGGGATGGCCCCCTCCTGTTCCAGCATGACTGCACACCAGTGTACAAAGCAAGGTCCATAAAGACATGGATGAGGATTGCACTCTTAAACTCTGACCTGAATTTTTTTACCAAGCTCCCCTCGATGCGTCTAAACCTGATGCTGCCCTCCTTGATACATAAGGATCAGGTGGGCTTCGTCCCCCTCCGTCAAGCAGGGGACAACACGAGACGGGTTATTGACCTAATAGATGTGGCGAACAGGGATGGCCTAGAATCTCTAGCTCTCGGTCTCTACAGACCATCCATCACTTATACACTAATCCTATGTCCCAGGTTAAGACTCCTTTTGCTCTGTCCTCTCACCGTTACTGTTTGCGTTGTGTGTTGAGCCCCTGGTGGCGTCCATTCGTAGAAATCCGGATATCCGTGGGGTCCCGGTTCGGGGAAGGGAGTTTAAATTAGCACTTTTCGCAGACGACATCATACTCACTCTGACCCAGCCTAGGACCTCACTGCTCAACCTACACACTGAACTCGACCTCTACAAATCCCTCTCCGGCTATAAAATAAACGCAACTAAATCGGAGGCTCTTCCTATTAATATCCCAGCAGCAGAAGTACAACACCTGCAGCAGTGCTTCACCTACCACTGGAAGACGACAGCCCTGAAATATCTGGGGGTTCAGATCACTCCGTCTTATGCCACTTTATACCAGACTAACTTCCCCCCCGTTCCGATCCATAAGAGACCTTCTACAGAAATGGAAGGTCCACCATATATCCCTCCTGGGGAGGGTGGCCTCTGTGAAGATGACCATCCTCCCTAAACTCCAGACACTGCCCATCCCAATTCCATATGCAGACTTGAGGAGACTCAAGGCGGACTTGGTGCGCTTTGTCTGGAACTATAGGAGACATAGAATACCCCGCTCGGTCCTGACAGCGTCTCGCTCCGACGGGAGGTTGGTGTTTCCTGACTTAATTAAATACTACCAAGCAGCACAGCTGCACGCCTTGACTTCCTGGTTTCCCCAACGATCTTACAACAAGTGGACAGAAATCGAAAAAATATGGCTTGCACCCACGCACCCAAACAGTTTACTCTGGAATGCGAATGCGGAGGTGGACTCGGGTCGGCTTTTGGGACCTATGCTCCATCTTAGGTCGCTCTGGCGCAGACCAGGGATGAGCCGAACACCCCCCTGTTCGGTTCGCACCAGAACCTGCGAACAGACAAAATGTTCGTGTAAACTTTAGAACCCTATTAAATACAATGGACTCGAACGTTCGAAATCTAAAGTGTTAATTATAAAGGCTAATATGCAAGTTATTGTCCTAAAAAGTGTTTGGGGACCTGGGTCCTGCCCCAGGGGACATGTATCAATGCAAAAAGAAGTTTTAAAAACGGCCGTTTTTTCGGGAGCAGTGATTTTAATAATGCTTAAAATGAAAAAATAAAAGTGAAATATTCCTTTAAATTTCGTACCTGGGGGGTGTGTATGATGCATGTAAAGTGGCGCATGTTTCCCGTGCTTAGAACTGTCCCTGCAAAAAATGTCATTTTTGAAAGAAAAAAAATGCATTTAAAACTGACTCGCGGCTATTAATGAATTGTCGGCTCCCGGCAATACATACAAAAGTCATTGAGAAAAAAAAAAAAAAAAAGCGTGGGGGTTCCCCAGAATTCAATTACCAGGCCCTTCAGATCTGGCATGGATTTTAAGGGGAACTCCACCCCAAGTTTAAAAAAAAAATGGCGTGGAGTCCCCCTAAAAATCCATACCAGACCCCTTATCCGAGCACGCAACCTGGCCGGCCGCAGGGGAAAAGGGGGGGACGAGAGAGCGGCCCCCCCTCCCTCCTGAACCGTACCAAGCCACATGCCCTCAACATGGGGAGGATGTCCCCATGTTGATGGGGACAAGGGCCTCATCCCCACAACCCTTGCCCGGTGGTTGTGGGGGTCTGCGGGCGGGGGGCTTATCGGAATCTGGAAGACCCCTTTAACAAAGTGGACCCCCAGATCCCGCCCCCCCCCCTATGTGAATTGGTAACAGGTACATTGTACCCCTACCATTTCACGAAGAAAGCGTAAAAAAAATGTTTAAAAAAACACACAAACACCTTGAAAAAGTCCTTTATTTAAAAAAATAAATAAATAAACATTCCAGCGGTGAAATCCAGTGTCCCGCGGCGATCCCGATGTCCAGCGCTGTCCTTCATTGGTTGTGCCTGAGCGGACCTGATGGGGAACTCCCTCTCAGTATTTTAAATGTATAGACCCGCCCCTTCTAAAGTTCCCCATCAGGTCCGCTCCCTCGGTATGTCGGACCCGCCTACGTCATTGGCTTGAGCGGGGAACTTCCTTCACTATGTAAATTTAAATTTACACAGTGAAGGAAGTTCCCCGCTCAAGCCAATGACGTAGGCGGGTCCGACATACCGAGGAGGCGGACCTGATGGGGAACTGCTCTCACTTTGGTAATACATGTATAGACCCGCCCCTTCTCATGTTCCGCATCTGGTCCGCTGAGCGGACCTGATGGGGAACTTTAGAAGGGGCGGGTCTATACATTTAAAATACTGAGAGGGAGTTCCCCATCAGGTCCGCTCAGGCACAACCAATGACGGACAGCGCTGGACATCGGGATCGCCGCGGGACACTGGATTTCACCGCTGGAATGGTTTTTTTTTTTTTTTTTTAATAAAGGACTTTTTCAACGTGTTTGTGTGTTTTTTTAAACATTTTTTTACGCTTTCTTCGTGAAATGGTAGGGGTACAATGTACCCCTTACCAATTCACATGGGGGGGGGGCGGGATCTGGGGGTCCTCTTTGTTAAAGGGGTCTTCCAGATTCCGATAAGCCCCCCGCCCGCAGACCCCCACAACCACCGGGCAAGGGTTGTGGGGATGAGGCCCTTGTCCCCATCAACATGGGGACATCCTCCCCATGTTGAGGGCATGTGGCTTGGTACGGTTCAGGAGGGAGGGGGGGCCGCTCTCTCGTCCCCCCCTTTTCCCCTGTGGCCGGCCAGGTTGCGTGCTCGGATAAGGGGTCTGGTATGGATTTTTAGGGGGACTCCACGCCATTTTTTTTTTAATTTGGGGTGGAGTTCCCCTTAAAATCCATGCCAGATCTGAAGGGCCTGGAATGGATATTTGGGGGAACCCCACGTCAATTTTTTTTTTATTTGCGGCGGGGTTCCCCTTAATATCCATTCCAGACCTGAAGGGCCTGGTAATTGAATTCTGGGGAACCCCCACGCTTTTTTTTTTTTTTTTATCAATGACTTTTGTATGTATTGCCGGGAGCCGACAATTCATTAATAGCCGCGAGTCAGTTTTAAATGCATTTTTTTCTTTCAAAAATGACATTTTTTGCAGGGACAGTTCTAAGCACGGGAAACATGCGCCACTTCACATGCATATCATACACACCCCCCAGGTACGAAATTTAAAGGAATATTTCACTTTTATTTTTTCATTTTAAGCATTATTAAAATCACTGCTCCCGAAAAAACGGCCGTTTTTAAAACTTCTTTTTGCATTGATACATGTCCCCTGGGGCAGGACCTGGGTCCCCAAACACTTTTTAGGACAATAACTTGCATATAAGCCTTTATAATTAGCACTTTAGATTTCTCCCATAGATTTTTCGAATTTGCCGCGAACACCCCAATTTGTTCGCTGTTCGGCGAACGGGCGAACAGGCAATGTTCGAGTCGAACATGAGTTCGACTCGAACTCGAAGCTCATCCCTAGCGCAGACTATCTCAAACACATAGCCTTTGTTCAGAAAGGTCTCTTTTTACCTCCTTCCTTTATAACCCCAGGATGTCCGATGGACTTTTTTCATCGGACAAACCGATCGTGTATGGGCCCCATCGGTCTTTTTTCCATCGGTGTTAAAAAATAAAAAATGTTTTAAATTTATCCTGTAGCGCCCTCACTCCATCCGTTTTGTCTTAGGGTATGTTGTATGTGAGAGTAAAATGCGCTACGGCCCATGTCCTCCCCATGGCAGTGAGTGAGGTGAAGGCCAGTACCAGTTGTTTTCCTCGGGCCTGTGCGTTTCAGTTAATGACCAAGTCTTGCTGTGCTGACACTTCACTTTGCTCCCATTAACCAGAGTCCCACACACCGATTAGGGTCCAACATTTGTTTTATTGTCACACTCACAATCAAACAGTTCTTTGCCAGCCAACTGGTTGAGACCCAATAACAGTTCAATATGGTGGGGTGAGCAGGTCGAGGCACTATCCTGTTTGTATGCTAAACCATTGTGGTTTCACCAGCGGTTACTATAGCCTTGGCTAGAGAGAGAACTTGGAACTTGTGAGTCTCTCTCAGCGACTCAATAGAATGCAGATAGTAGTACCTTTGCTGCGTTGTGGCCCCTGTCAGGGGGAAGATGTCCCTCCAAGGGAGTTACCGGAGGCCCTTCCGTCACCAGGTTGATGCTGCTCCGGACTCTTCGGACGGGTGACCTCCCCAGCCTCCTCACCTCAGACATGGGCCCCATCCACCTCAGGGACCCTCGGACTCCTCCGCCTTTGCGGGACCCAGTCGAAGTCACTGAGCCCCAGGCCTCTGGTTTAGTACCTCACCCCAGGCTGAAGGTGCCTGGGATGGACGCCAACTCCGCTCCGACCAGGCCTAGGGCGCCTGGGCCGGAACTCCGAACCGCCCGCACCCAGGCTGAAGGTGCCTGGGCGTGCGATGCAGGAAAAAGACCTCGTGGTGAGGGCGTCTCTCCCCTTTATCTCCTCCCGCGACGCCACGGCGGGTTCCCCGCCCTCGCCGTACCATCGCTGACAGGGGACAAAAAGGCCAGCACTGCGGCAGTGAATCTACCTTAGACTTGTGGGAACCCCGCCACCCACAGGTCAAGGAGAACAACACACCACCAAGTCCTCCACGAATTAACAATCGTCTAAATCCTTTCATGACTTATACACACCTGGGTCATACTACCACCCAGGTGTACCCCCTAAATTTAAACCCCCGCTACACTCTCCCCCTAGTGATTTGACGCTGGTCCCCAGCGTCTGGTGCAAGCCCATGTCTCCAAAGAGTGGTAACATAAGCCCGACCCAGAGGCCATCCCTCAAATTTGAATTCTAACTGTGCCAAGGCCTGCTCAAGGGAAAGGGGAAACATGAAATAGTAAACTTTTGCAATAAAACCATCTGACCATGTATACACATACAATCCCTCCCATCACTGTCTAAGAACCACCCCACACTCAGCAGTCTTGACAGACGAATCTCCTGCAGAAAGGGAAACAAAAACACAACATCCTAACACATTTGTGTTCATTTGGAATGAATGAGTCCATCAGCCGAAAAGACTCACTCGCTCCAAAGAGTAAGGTGATGCAAGTGTAAAAAAAAAAAAACGTTGCGCAACACTGCCACCTGGTGACAGTGTTGCGGTAATGACACTTGGTGGAATCTTCCTTCTTCTGGTGTCCCTACTCTGATTCTACACCAAAGTCTTTAACTCTGACGTGCGAAGAAAGAGAGAACAACAAACAGCTCTCATTTCTCCAAGAAGTAGAAAAGCCCAAACAAAAAAAAAACTAGGGCACAGTTCTGATGTTCCGGCAAGGATACTTCCAGAAAGTTCAACAGCAAAAAAAACATACAGGAAAGTTCTTTCCTTTTTCTCTGTCTCTCCTCACAAATAAAACTTTGGATCCGGCAAAAACAGGGGCTTTAAGTGCTGATCGAAAGTTTCCACCTAATAATCGATGTCCTCTCCATCCTTCCTGCAGATGCGCACCTTGTCTGCATGGATATGGCGGCCCCACATCCATTCTGCTCTGCAGTAGGGATGAGCTTCGTGTTCGAGTCGAACATACGTTCGACTCGAACATCGGCTGTTCGATCGTTCGACGAAGATCGAACGATTTGGGCCGTTCGCGCCAAATTCGAGTGACGCGAACGGCCCACAATGCACTACGCCATCGCAGTGTCATCCAGGCGCTGTGATTGGCCAAGCATGCACTGTGACCCCGCATGCTTGGCCAATCACAGCGCCGGCAGCGAGGAGAGCAATGATTGGCCACAGGCAGGATGCCTGTGGCCAATTATTGCTGAGGGTGTTTAGTACACGCCCCACACTATAAAAGGCCGCCAGCATGGCGGCCTAGTGTAGTGTGTTCCGGAGCAGGGAAAGACAAGCATAGGCAGGGACAGTGACATTTATTTCTTTCTTGCTTAACCTGGATTCCTTTAGTTTAGGGAAAGAGAAGGATAGGTAGGGAGAGTGTCAGTGTGTTTTACTGTGTGAGTCCTTGTTTCTAGGGACAAAGAAGGAAAGTGAGGGGAATTCTCCTTGTGCTATAGTGTGCTTTAAAAAAACATTTTTTCTAGGGACAGAAAACTCTAGGTAGGGAGAGTGTCAGTTTCTTTCACTGTGCGAGTCCTTGTTTCTAGGAAAAAAGAAGGAAAGTGAGGGGAATTCTCCTTGTGCTATAGTGTGCTTTAAAAAAACATTTTTTCTAGGGACAGAAAACTCTAGGTAGGGAGAGTGTCAGTTTCTTTCACTGTGTGAGTCCTTGTTTCTAGGGACAAAGAAGGAAAGTGAGGGGAATTCTCCTTGTGCTATAGTGTGCTTTAAAAAAACATTTTTTCTAGGGACAGAAAACTCTAGGTAGGGAGAGTGTCAGTTTCTTTCACTGTGCGAGTCCTTGTTTCTAGGAAAAAAGAAGGAAAGTGAGGGGAATTCTCCTTGTGCTATAGTGTGCTTTAAAAAAAAAAAATTTCTAGGGACAGAAAACTCTAGGTAGGGAGAGTGTCAGTTTCTTTCACTGTGTGAGTCCTTGTTTCTAGGAAAAAAGAAGGAAAGTGAGGGGAATTCTCCTTGTGCTATAGTGTGCTTTAAAAAAAAAAAATTTCTAGGGACAGAAAACTCTAGGTAGGGAGAGTGTCAGTTTCTTTCACTGTG
Organism: Rana muscosa; assembly: GCA_029206835.1. NCBI lineage: Eukaryota > Metazoa > Chordata > Amphibia > Anura > Ranidae > Rana > Rana muscosa. Next base: position 1,068,351,546 of record CM055117.1, read on the forward strand.
CGAGTCCTTGTTTCTAGGAAAAAAGAAGGAAAGTGAGGGGAATTCTCCTTGTGCTATAGTGTGCTTTAAAAAAAAAAAATTCTAGGGACAGAAAACTCTAGGTAGGGAGAGTGTCAGTTTCTTTCACTGTGCGAGTCCTTGTTTCTAGGAAAAAAGAAGGAAAGTGAGGGGAATTCTCCTTGTGCTATAGTGTGCTTTAAAAAAAAAAAATTCTAGGGACAGAAAACTCTAGGTAGGGAGAGTGTCAGTTTCTTTCACTGTGCGAGTCCTTGTTTCTAGGGACAAAGAAGGAAAGTGAGGGGAATTCTCCTTGTGCTATAGTGTGCTTTAAAAAAACATTTTTCTAGGGACAGAAAACTCTAGGTAGGGAGAGTGTCAGTTTCTTTCACTGTGCGAGTCCTTGTTTCTAGGAAAAAAGAAGGAAAGTGAGGGGAATTCTCCTTATGCTATAGTGTGCTTTAAAAAAAAAAAATTTCTAGGGACAGAAAACTCTAGGTAGGGAGAGTGTCAGTTTCTTTCACTGTGCGAGTCCTTGTTTCTAGGAAAAAAGAAGGAAAGTGAGGGGAATTCTCCTTGTGCTATAGTGTGCTTTAAAAAAAAAAAAATTTCTAGGGACAGAAAACTCTAGGTAGGGAGAGTGTCAGTTTCTTTCACTGTGCGAGTCCTTGTTTCTAGGGACAAAGAAGGAAAGTGAGGGGAATTCTCCTTGTGCTATAGTGTGCTTTAAAAAAACATTTTTTCTAGGGACAGAAAACTCTAGGTAGGGAGAGTGTCAGTTTCTTTCACTGTGCGAGTCCTTGTTTCTAGGAAAAAAGAAGGAAAGTGAGGGGAATTCTCCTTGTGCTATAGTGTGCTTTAAAAAAAAAAATGTTCTAGGGACAGAAAACTCTAGGTAGGGAGAGTGTCAGTTTCTTTCACTGTGCGAGTCCTTGTTTCTAGGAAAAAAGAAGGAAAGTGAGGGGAATTCTCCTTGTGCTAGAGTGTGCTTTAAAAAAAAAAAAATTTCTAGGGACAGAAAACTCTAGGTAGGGAGAGTGTCAGTTTCTTTCACTGTGTGAGTCCTTGTTTCTAGGAAAAAAGAAGGAAAGTGAGGGGAATTCTCCTTGTGCTATAGTGTGCTTTAAAAAAAAAAAAATTCTAGGGACAGAAAACTGTAGGTAGGGAGAGTGTCAGTTTCTTTCACTGTGCGAGTCCTTGTTTCTAGGAAAAAAGAAGGAAAGTGAGGGGAATTCTCCCTGTGCTATAGTGTGCTTTAAAAAAAAAAATTTCTAGGGACAGAAAACTCTAGGTAGGGAGAGTGTCAGTTTCTTTCACTGTGCGAGTCCTTGTTTCTAGGGACAAAGAAGGAAAGTGAGGGGAATTCTCCTTGTGCTATAGTGTGCTTTAAAAAAACATTTTTTCTAGGGACAGAAAACTCTAGGTAGGGAGAGTGTCAGTTTCTTTCACTGTGCGAGTCCTTGTTTCTAGGAAAAAAGAAGGAAAGTGAGGGGAATTCTCCTTGTGCTATAGTGTGCTTTAAAAAAAAAAAATTTCTAGGGACAGAAAACTCTAGGTAGGGAGAGTGTCAGTTTCTTTCACTGTGCGAGTCCTTGTTTCTAGGAAAAAAGAAGGAAAGTGAGGGGAATTCTCCTTGTGCTATAGTGTGCTTTAAAAAAAAAAAAATTCTAGGGACAGAAAACTCTAGGTAGGGAGAGTGTCAGTTTCTTTCACTGTGCGAGTCCTTGTTTCTAGGAAAAAAGAAGGAAAGTGAGGGGAATTCTCCTTGTGCTATAGTGTGCTTTAAAAAAAAAAAATTTCTAGGGACAGAAAACTCTAGGTAGGGAGAGTGTCAGTTTCTTTCACTGTGCGAGTCCTTGTTTCTAGGGACAAAGAAGGAAAGTGAGGGGAATTCTCCTTGTGCTATAGTGTGCTTTAAAAAAACATTTTTTCTAGGGACAGAAAACTCTAGGTAGGGAGAGTGTCAGTTTCTTTCACTGTGCGAGTCCTTGTTTCTAGGAAAAAAGAAGGAAAGTGAGGGGAATTCTCCTTGTGCTATAGTGTGCTTTAAAAAAAAAAATGTTCTAGGGACAGAAAACTCTAGGTAGGGAGAGTGTCAGTTTCTTTCACTGTGTGAGTCCTTGTTTCTAGGAAAAAAGAAGGAAAGTGAGGGGAATTCTCCTTGTGCTATAGTGTGCTTTAAAAAAAAAAAATTTCTAGGGACAGAAAACTGTAGGTAGGGAGAGTGTCAGTTTCTTTCACTGTGCGAGTCCTTGTTTCTAGGAAAAAAGAAGGAAAGTGAGGGGAATTCTCCCTGTGCTATAGTGTGCTTTAAAAAAAAAAAATTCTAGGGACAGAAAACTCTAGGTAGGGAGAGTGTCAGTTTCTTTCACTGTGCGAGTCCTTGTTTCTAGGGACAAAGAAGGAAAGTGAGGGGAATTCTCCTTGTGCTATAGTGTGCTTTAAAAAAACATTTTTTCTAGGGACAGAAAACTCTAGGTAGGGAGAGTGTCAGTTTCTTTCACTGTGCGAGTCCTTGTTTCTAGGAAAAAAGAAGGAAAGTGAGGGGAATTCTCCTTGTGCTATAGTGTGCTTTAAAAAAAAAAAATTTCTAGGGACAGAAAACTCTAGGTAGGGAGAGTGTCAGTTTCTTTCACTGTGCGAGTCCTTGTTTCTAGGAAAAAAGAAGGAAAGTGAGGGGAATTCTCCTTGTGCTATAGTGTGCTTTAAAAAAAAACAATTTCTAGGGACAGAAAACTCTAGGTAGGGAGAGTGTCAGTTTCTTTCACTGTGCGAGTCCTTGTTTCTAGGAAAAAAGAAGGAAAGTGAGGGGAATTCTCCTTGTGCTATAGTGTGCTTTAAAAAAAAAAAATTTCTAGGGACAGAAAACTCTAGGTAGGGAGAGTGTCAGTTTCTTTCACTGTGCGAGTCCTTGTTTCTAGGAAAAAAGAAGGAAAGTGAGGGGAATTCTCCTTGTGCTATAGTGTGCTTTAAAAAAAAAAAAATTCTAGGGACAGAAAACTCTAGGTAGGGAGAGTGTCAGTTTCTTTCACTGTGCGAGTCCTTGTTTCTAGGGACAAAGAAGGAAAGTGAGGGGAATTCTCCTTGTGCTATAGTGTGCTTTAAAAAAACATTTTTTCTAGGGACAGAAAACTCTAGGTAGGGAGAGTGTCAGTTTCTTTCACTGTGCGAGTCCTTGTTTCTAGGAAAAAAGAAGGAAAGTGAGGGGAATTCTCCTTGTGCTATAGTGTGCTTTAAAAAAAAATTTTTTCTAGGGACAGAAAACTCTAGGTAGGGAGAGTGTCAGTTTATTTCACTGTGCGAGTCCTTGTTTCTAGGAAAAAAGAAGGAAAGTGAGGGGAATTCTCCTTGTGCTATAGTGTGCTTTAAAAAAAAAAAATTTCTAGGGACAGAAAACTCTAGGTAGGGAGAGTGTCAGTTTCTTTCACTGTGCGAGTCCTTGTTTCTAGGAAAAAAGAAGGAAAGTGAGGGGAATTCTCCTTGTGCTATAGTGTGCTTTAAAAAAAAAAATTTCTAGGGACAGAAAACTCTAGGTAGGGAGAGTGTCAGTTTCTTTCACTGTGCGAGTCCTTGTTTCTAGGAAAAAAGAAGGAAAGTGAGGGGAATTCTCCTTGTGCTATAGTGTGCTTTAAAAAAAAAAAAATTCTAGGGACAGAAAACTCTAGGTAGGGAGAGTGTCAGTTTCTTTCACTGTGCGAGTCCTTGTTTCTAGGGACAAAGAAGGAAAGTGAGGGGAATTCTCCTTGTGCTATAGTGTGCTTTAAAAAAAAAAAATTTCTAGGGACAGAAAACTCTAGGTAGGGAGAGTGTCAGTTTCTTTCACTGTGCGAGTCCTTGTTTCTAGGGACAAAGAAGGAAAGTGAGGGGAATTCTCCTTGTGCTATAGTGTGCTTTAAAAAAACATTTTTTCTAGGGACAGAAAACTCTTGGTAGGGAGAGTGTCAGTTTCTTTCACTGTGCGAGTCCTTGTTTCTAGGGACAAAGAAGGAAAGTGAGGGGAATTCTCCTTGTGCTATAGTGTGCTAAAGCATTCCTCATCAACCATCTTTGAAATCCTTGTTTTTTGGACAGTCAGGGAAATTGTCGTTGTGCTATTCTGTGCAAAAGCAATCATCCTCAACCATATTTAGAAATCCTTAAGTAAAGGGACAGAGAAGGACACCTGAAGGTAGCCCTTATTGCTTTTTTCCCATCTCCCTGCAGGCCATCTATTAGAATGTCTGGAAGGCAAACAAGGAGAGGCAGACAGTCAGGAGGCAATAAAAGAGGGCAAGCAGGCTCTGTGTCTGGGGGCAACAGTGCTGGTCGTGGACGCGGTGCATTGTCATCAGCACATGGCCATGGGACACGCTTGTCCTTCTTTTCGGCAGCTGGACATGTTGAGCCACATCATGCCGAAGACTTGGTAGAGTGGATGACCAAGCCCTCCTCCTCCTCCTCATCCTCTCTCACCCAGGCTCAGGGTACTGGCAAAGCAGCTGCCAAAGCGTCCTCTTCCCTGGTATCAATGTCAGACTCATCATCAGTCACTCCTTCCCTAGACCCACCATGTCCTCCTCCTGAGGAGTCCCCCGAACTGTTTGAGCACAGTGTTGGGTACATGCTCCAGGAGGATGCCCAGCGTTTCGAAGGGTCTGATGATGAAACCCAGCTAGAGGAAGGCAGTAGCGTGAGAGCAGACAGAGGGGATGCTCAAGAAGGACACCAATCTGGCAGTCATGTTCCAGCAGCTGCAGCATACTGCCAGATTGGCTCCAGTGATGAGGAGGGAGGGGATGATGAGGTCACTGACTCCACGTGGGTGCCTAATAGGAGAGAGGAGGAGGAGGAGGATGAGGAGGAGGCACATCTCCAACGAGGCAGGATGCCCTTTGGTGGCCAGCGTAAGGGCAGTACACTGACGGAATCACACCGCAGAGCTCCGCCTGTGCAGGGCGCTGCCTCTGCCCGTCATTCAAAAAGTTCCTTGGTGTGGGCCTTTTTTGAGGCTAGTGCATCAGATCGCACAGCTGCTGTTTGCAACATATGTCTCAAGCGTATATCGCGTGGCCAAAACATCAGCCGCTTGGGTACCACATGCCTGACCAGACATATGTTGACCTGCCATGCAGCTCGTTGGCAAGCCTACCTCAAAGACCCACACCAAAGAACAAAGCGGACCTCTCCTTGCACCGCATCAGCTGGGATCTCCAACCCCACTATAACTTCAGTCCTCTCTGAAACATGCACTGAGAGGAATGAAGGTGTAGAATTAGGTGTGTCACAGCCAAGTACTTGCGGCCACTCTGCTAGCAGTACACCGACGTCCGATTCTAGCAGGAAAATTTCCCTGCCCCAGCTGCTGAACCGTCGAAAGAAGTTCACTCCCAGCCATCCACATGCCCAGCGGTTGAATGCTAGCTTGGCTAAATTGCTAGCGCTTCAACTGCTGCCTTTTCAGTTGGTAGACTCGGCCCCCTTCCGTGAGTTTGTGCAATGTGCGGTTCCTCAGTGGCAGGTTCCCAAACGCCACTTTTTCTCACGGAAGGCTATTCCGGCTCTCTACCGGCATGTGGAAGGCAATGTCTTGGCCTCGCTGGACAGGGCGGTCAGCGGTAAGGTGCATATTACCGCTGACTCATGGTCCAGCAGGCATGGACAGGGACGTTACCTTTCTTTCACGGCCCATTGGGTCACTCTTTTGGCAGCTGGGAAGGATGCAGGACAAGGTGCAGTAGTGTTGGAGGTTGTTCCACCGCCACGCCTCCAAAATGCTACTACTGGTTGTGACACACCTCTCTCCTCCACCCCCTCCTCTTCTTCTTCCTCCATGGCCTCTTCCTGTGGTTTGTCCTATGAACCAGCGGTGCTCCGTAGCCGTTCACGGGGCTACGCAAGTACGCAGGCAAAAAGATGCCATGCCGTGCTTGCGCTGGTGTGTTTGGGGGACAGAAGCCACACTGGGGCAGAGGTCCTGTCTGCTCTGCAGGGCCAGGCCGAGAGGTGGTTGACGCCACGCCAGCTTAAGCCAGGAATGGTGGTTTGCGACAATGGCACCAACCTCCTCTCCGCCCTCCGACAGGGACAACTGACCCATGTGCCCTGTGTGGCTCACGTCCTTAACCTGGTGGTGCAGCGGTTCTTGGGCAGGTACCCGGGCTTACAGGATGTCCTGAGGCAGGCCAGGAAAGTCTGTGTGCATTTCCGCAGATCTTATAATGCCAGTGCTCGCCTGGCTGAGCTGCAAAAGGAGTTGAACCTGCCCAAGAACCGCCTTATATGTGACATGCCCACCAGGTGGAACTCAACGTTGGCCATGCTGCAGCGGCTGCACACGCAGCAGAGGGCCATCAATGAGTACCTGTGCGACTACGGCACCAGGACAGGGTCAGGGGAGCTTGGTTTTTTTTCTCCACGCCAGTGGGGCATGATCAGGGATGCATGCACTGTCCTGGCACCATTTGAGGAGGCCACGAGGATGGTGAGCAGTGACAGTGCATGCATCAGTGACACTGTACCTCTTGTCCACCTGTTGGAGCACACGCTGCATGGAATAATGGACAGGGCACTTGAGGCAGAACAGAGGCAGGAAGAGGAGGACTTCCTTGCCTCTCAAGGCCCCCTTTACCCAGACAGTGTTCCTTCTGTCCCACCCATCGCACAGGAAGAGGAGGAGGAGGAGGAGGAGGAGGAGGATTGTGTCAGCATGGAGGTGGAGGCTGGCACTCAGCATCATCAGCAGCAGTCTTTTAGGGATGATTTACAGTCCCAAGAAACCAGTGGACTTGTACGTGGCTGGGAGGAGGTGGCTGCGGATCATGTCGTCCTTAGTGACCCAGAGGACTCCGGAGCGAATGCCTCAGCAAACCTACGCTGCATGGCCTCCCTGATCCTGCAAAGTCTGCGGAAGGATCCTCGTATTCTTCGGATCAAGGAGAGGGACCATTACTGGCTGGCCACTCTCCTTGATCCACGGTACAAGGGTAAGGTTGCGGACCTTATGTTACCGTCGCAGAGGGAGCAGAGGATGAGACAACTCCGGGAGGCCTTGCAGAAAGGTCTGTGCAACGCGTTCCCAGAGACTGGGAGGTTACAAACTCCTGGTCCTGGACAACGAGTTGCTGAGGCTTCGGCCAGTCAAAGAAGGAGCGGTGGGGAAGGTGGCCGTCTGACCGATGCGTTCAGACAATTCTTTAGTCCGCAGCCCCAAAGTATGATCGGTTCCAGCAACCATCGCCAGCGTCTGATAAACATGGTGCAGGAATATCTAGGGGCAAGGTCAGACTTGGACACCTTCCCCACCGAAAATCCTCTGGCTTACTGGGTCTTGAGGATGGATCACTGGCCAGAGCTTGCACAGTATGCAATTGAGCTACTGGCCTGTCCTGCATCCAGCGTTCTTTCGGAACGCACATTCAGTGCTGCTGGAGGATTTGTCACGGATCACAGGGTGCGCCTGTCCACCGACTCGGTTGATCGACTGACTTTCATCAAGATGAACCAGTCTTGGATCACCACCAGCTACCACACACCTGATGCTGATATAACAGACTAATTGATTTTAACATGTCACATCCCTTCAAGACTGATGCTGATGCTGAGTGCCTGTGCTGTTATGTTGACTGGCTATCCTCCTCCTCCGAGTCCTCAATGATACGATTGATGATGATAGCTTGGAAGATCATTTTTGTTTATGGGTGCCGCCACCAGTGGCTAAGGCCCAATTTTTCAGCCCCTGTTTTACAGGGGCGTGTAATTACAATTTTTTTAGCAATAATTTGCCATAGGGCTCATTGCTGTGCTCCAAGTACAGTATCTGTGAGGGGTTGGAGTGTTGTGGCACCAGTGCCTAAGGCCCAATTTTTCAGCCCCTGTTTAAAAGGGGCGTGTCATTACAATTTTTGAAGCAATACTTTGCAACAGGGCTCATTGCTGTGCTCCAAGTACAGTATCTGTGAGGGGTTGTAGTGTTGTGCCACCAGTGCCTAAGGCCCAATTTTTCAGCCCCTGTTCAACAGGGGCATGCAATTACAATTCTTGATCTAATAATTCACAGCAGGGCCCATTGCTGCACCCACCAAGAGTAACTGTCAGGGCTTACAGTGTTGTGGCACCAGCACCACCATCAAAGGCCCAATTTTTACTACCACTGTTCAACAATTATATGTAATTAAAATTCCTGATATAATAGTTGACAGCAGGGCGTTCCAGCACCAACCAAGAGTAACTGTGAGTGCTTACAGTGTTGTGCCAACACCAACAACTAAGGGGCCTATTTCTGCAGAGTATATACGGCAGGTCCCTACTTTCAAACATCCAACTTACAAACGACTCCTACTTGCAAACGCAAGAAGACAACAGGAAGTGAGAGGAAATCTACCACTAGGAAGGAAAATTCTCTCCTGTAAGAATAAATATGGGAGAAAGGTGTCTCCTCTGTACTGATGCTTTATCAGCAATCCTTGTTTCAAGAAAAACACCACATTTCAAAAACAGTTGTCATTGGGACGGAAAGTGAGGTGAAATGTTCTGAACAGGGGCACAGACAGCAAAACAAATGTTACAGGGGTGATAACCCTTACCTATGTTTTCCAAAAAGTTTAAAAATAGATTTTTGGGCTGGAGCTACACTTCAACAATGTACCTGTTCAAAATTACAAACACATTCTACATAAGAACAAACCTACAGTCCCTGTCTTGTATGCACCGCCTGTATACGGCTGTTCAGAGTATATAGGGCCTTTTTTATTTTATGTGCGGGGTTCCCCTTAATATCCATACAAGACCCAAAGGGGCTGGTAATGGGCTGGGGTAGGGGGGGGGGGGGGTCATGGGGTAGCTATGCCATTTTTCTTAAAGATTTTCATCCATATTACCGGGACCAGACATTACATTAAAGCCGCAAGCAGTTTTAAATGGCTTTTTTTTCCTTTAGAAGTGTCATTTTGTGCAGGGACAGTTCTAAACACGGGAAACACATGGCACTTCACAGGCATACTTTAGACACCCCCCAGGTACGATATTTAAAGGAATATTTGACTTTTTTTTTTTCACTTTATGCATCATTAAAATGACTGCTCCCGAAAAACGACCGTTTTTAAAACTTCTTTTTGCATTGATACATGTCCCCTGGTGCAGAACCCGGGTTCCCAAACCCTTTTTAGGACAATAACATGCATAATAGTTGTTATAATTAGCACTTTAGAATTCGAACGTTCGCATCCATTGTATTTAATAGGGTTCTAATGTTCGTACGAACTTTCGGTCCGTTCGCGGGTTCTGGTGCGAACCGAACCCGGGGGGGTTCAGCTCATCACTACTCTGCAGTCTCTGAATTGTTTGGACACTGAGGGTGAACAAGCCAAATACCGACGGGCAAGAGGCACTTTAAGCTTCTCCCAAACAAACTCATCATACCACCGCTGCCATAGGACTTCAACCTCAAAAAGTAAGTCCAGAGGCAAGTAAGGATATTCCCATCCGTACTCACGGGCGACCCTCTGGCAGAAGAGCCGCTGCATTCGGGCCAAAGGAGGCATCGTGGCCCGCTCCCCTTCTCCTGGCGGAACAATGTCTTCTGGATGCCGAGGTACTTTCACTACCTCTGATGGCTTTGCTCTTGGTGCCCGTAGTGATGCGCGTTGCGTCCCCGCCACCAGAACAGGTGATGCTGCGGATGGTGGAAGGACAAGCGAAGGACTAGGCTTCCTCGTAGGCTCCGGGCCTCCCGCCCGGGGCGTGCTGTCTCCTATGGACATAGGCGAATCTCGTGGTGCACGTAACACAGGTAATGGGCGTTTGTCCCAGCCCTTGCGGTGAAAAAGTTCATCTATTCCACCGTCGTCTCCACAGTCCGACAGCGACTCTAGGTCGGAGGTGTCATACATCTCTGCGGGTAGGTAATTCCCGGTTGACATGGAATCACCCTCCCTGGCGGGTTCCACCGACTGTGAACTCCCGACACCTCCAACCAACACCACAGTCCCAGCCCCTGGCTCACCTTGACCTTTTGAAGCACAGGGATGTCCAGGACTCTTCCAACCGGGATCCATCCAGGCCCGGCAAGCGACGGGGTGAAGCTCTACCACGACCACAGGACGCCTGCACCAGGCCTACTTTCCTCTTCGGAGGTGGGAGCAGAGAATCTGTGGTGACCGAAGCAGCATCCTCGGATTTTTCTCTTCCAGTCTCTGGTTGGGCAGTCACATCGCCCTGGTCAGTGCGTACAGGGACCTCCGCAAAGGCCTGGATCTCCCCTTCCGGAGTGGCGATACCTGTGAGGCAGTTGAGGCGAAGGGTCCTGGGCCTTACTGTGGATGGCTCCACCTTGAATAGAAATTCTCTGCATGCTTCACAACGCCCGAATGGCTTCAGGTGGACCACCAGTCCCGAGCATCCGGGACAGATCACGCCGAGGGCCTCCGTGTCTCTGCAAGAATACAGAGCCAACTGCCCTCGGGGCCTGAGTCTTATCCCCGAGTCTGTAAGGGGATCAGCAAAGGTAGTCATCTTCGTGGGGTAGGGAACCGGAATCCACGGGGAGCTTGAGGCCATCCCGACTGTCTGCTGCTCCATCACGCACTGACCCCGCGCCGGAGTCTCCACGTGCATCCTTCCACATGGCCAGACTCCTCCCACCACTTGCACATTTTCGCGGGCTTCCATCAAAGTCCGCCCATGAACTGTGTAGTCATGGGGTGCCTCATGGCGCAGTGCAGTAAAAGCCCCCACATGTAGTACGTCACGCGGCTGGACTTTTCCCTCTTCTCGCTCTTCCGCATGGGCCTTTCCCATCTTAGGGTCATTTCCACGACTTTGAGCAGAGATGCACTTTGGCCGATCACATGGCCGACCCACTCGGAAATCCTCCGGGCTGCAAAGTTCAAACACAGCCGTTCTTAGTTCCATAGTTAAAACACACATCATCCCGGTCTCACGAGCCCCCACGTGTAGCGCCCTCACTCCATCTGTTTTGTCTAGGGGTATGTTGTACGTGAGAGTAAGATGCGCTACGGCCCATGTCCTCCCCATGGCAGTGAGTGAGGTGAAGGCCAGTACCAGTTGTTTTCCTCGGGCCTGTGCGTTTCAGTTAATGACCAAGTCTTGCTGTGCTGACACTTCCCTTTGCTCCCATTAACCAGAGTCCCACACACCGATTAGGGTCCAACACTTCACTCACAATCAAACAGTTCTTTGCCAGCCAACAGGTTGAGACCCAATAACAGTTCAATACGGTGGGGTGAGCAGGTCGAGGCACTATCCTGATTGTACGCTAAACCACTGTGGTTTCACCAGCGGTTACTATAGCCTTGGCTAGAGAGAGAACTTGGAACTTGTGAGTCTCTACCAGCGACTCAATAGAATTCAGATAGGAGTACCTTCGCTGCGTTGTGGCCCCTGTCAGGGGGAAGATGTCCCTCCAAGGGAGTTACCGGAGGCCCATCCGTCACCGGGTTGATGCTGCTCCGGACTCTTCGAACGGGTGATCTTCCCAGCCTCCTCACCTCAGACATGGGCCCCATCCACCTCAGGGACCCTCGGACTCCTCCGCTCTTGCGGGATCCAGTCGAAGTCACTGAGCCCCAGGCCTCTGGTTTAGTACCTCACTCCAGGCTGAAGGTGCCTGGGATGGACGCCAACTCCGCTCCGACCAGGCCTAGGGCGCCTGGGCCGGAACTCCGAACCGCCCGCACCCAGGCCGAAGGTGCCTGGGCACGCGATGCAGGAAAAAGACCTCGTGGTGAGGGCGTCTCTCCCCTTTATCTCCTCCCGCGACGCCACGGCGGGTTCCCCGCCCTCGCCGTACCATCGCTGACAGGGGACAAAAAGGCCAGCACTGCGGCAGTGAATCTATCTTAGACCTGTGGGAACCCCGCCACCCACAGGTCAAGGAGAACAACACACCACCAAGTCCTCCACGAATTAACAATGGTCTAAATCCTTTCATGACTTATACACACCTGGGTCATACTACCACCCAGGTGTACCCCCTAAATTTAAACCCCCGCTACAATCCGATGGAAAAAAAAATAGCAAATTACTATCGTCTGTGGGGAACTCCATCGGATAAAAAACCCACGCATGCTCAGAATCAAGTCGACGCATGCTCAGAAGCATAGAACTTCATTTTTCTTGGCTCGTCTGAGTGTTTTACATCACAGCGTTTGGGACGATCGTTTTTTTGACTGATGGTGTGTAGGAAAGACTGATGGAAGTCAGCTTCATCGGATTTCCGATGGAAAAATCCATCGGTTTAAAATCCATAGGAAATCCGATCGTGTGTACAGGGCTTTAGGAGTTTCACACCTGCAGATTACCAAACATTCCAAAAAACTGCGAGATGCATGGTTGCCCTCCAGGGCAACGACACTCCCCACCCTCCCAGGCAGATCTGTATACTAGACTAAAAGATCTAGAGCTGATGGAAAAAATGACAGCCAGATTACAGGACAGACTGGAAATGCATGACAAGGTTTGGGAGGAGTGGCACCGGTGAGAGGATCCGCCCTGAGCTGATGGTCGAGCCTTCCTATCTTCCCCCCTCTTTCCTCACTCCCCCCCCCATCTTTCTTTTTTCTGCAGTTTTCTTTCTCTTTCTTTTATTAATTGTTCTCTTTCTCTGTTTTCTTTTTCTCTTTTTTTCGGGTTTTGTTGTGGTCTATAGCAGACCCTATTTGATAATTAGCAGTTTTTATGTGGAGTCAGCAAAGGCCCCCTACTGTCTGTTTTATTGTTTACTGTGTGACAGCAGGAAGGTAAAGTCACCTGGTTGCATCCAGGGGGGTAGGTATATTTCTCCCAGATTCAGGCTTTATGCCGACTTATACAACTAGGGAGAGAGTTGATGAAGCCCAGCTGAGGCTAGTGGGCTCATGGATGATTCATACCTCTAGGGAGAGTGCTGGGCGTCGTGCAGGCAGGGAGGTGATGAGACCAGCTGAAGCTTGTCAGCTCGTTTAAGGCCTCTATAAAAACTCCCAGCTTCATTAGGTGTTTGCTCATGCCTGGAACCAGACCTGTGTGGACTGTCTAGGGAGAGTGAACCCCTGTGCGGTGAGACAAAGCCTGTGTGGCTATTTGTTTGGACATTTACTAAACCAGGGACTTAGGGACTAGGACAGCACCAGGCTGATCCCAGTTGTTAGTTAGGAAACCTGCATGTTTAGTCAGAGGTCAAGCTGACCAGGGTTTATTTTGTTTATGTTTCTTTTTTCTTTGCTGTGTTTTTTGTCACTGTAAATAGAGAAATAAACCGCACCTTTTTGATCTTGAAAACCACAACCTCCGTCTGCTGGGCCTGTTTTTGTGTGGGGAGCCCATCCAGGGGATCACACACACCCGCTGCCGAGCTAACCCCCTCACAACTGTTATTTGACATACACTTGCTCTACTGCTGTTATACTGAAGTTTGTGTATTAGTGTCAACTTCCTGTCTATTTACCCGCTGTTATGATTAATAAAAATTGTTATTTGAAAAAAAAAAAGACATGGATAAGCGAGTTTGGGGTGGAGGAACTTGACTGGCCTGCACAGAGTCCTGATCTCAACCCAATAGAACATCTTGGGAATGAATTAGAGCGGAGATTGCAATCCAGTCCTTCTTGTTCACATCAGTGCCTGACCTCACAAATGCGCTTCTGGAAGAATGGTCAAACATTTCCATAGACACACTCCTAGACCTTGTGGACAGCCTTCCCAGAAGAGTTGAAGCTGTTATAGCTGCAAAGGGTGGGCCAACTCAATATTGAACCCTACGGACTAATGCCGCGTACACACAACCGTTTTTTCATGAGAAGAAAAATGCAATTTTTTAGATTGGTCATGAAAAACGGTCGTGTATATGCTCCATAGCATTTTTCGCGACGAGAAAACTGCCCGAAAAAAATTTAGAACCTGCTCTATTTTTTCTCGTCGTTTTTCACGTCATTCTCTTTCATGTCGTGAAAAACGGTCGTGTGTATGCTTTTACGAGGGGAAAAAAAATGCGCATGCCCAGAATCAAGTATGAGATGGGAGTGCTCGTTCTGGTAAAACTAGCGTTCGTAATGGAGATAGCACATTTGTCACGCTGTAACGCATAGGTGTGTGCAGCCTATTGCATTAGGGTGTGCACCCCAAATGTATTAAAACATGGACGGTGTCAGTAGAGCAGCGGACTTGTCAGTAGAGCAGAGGTTGGTCTTAGTAGGGCCGTGGACAGTGTCAGTAGCTTTTTATTTTTGTTATTTTAATCTTTTTATTTTTTACCATTTTTTTTTGGGGGGGGGCATTGGTGCAATATCAGCAGGGGTAATCTGCACCTCAATGTGATTAGGGTGTGCTCAGGCACACCCGGCACACCCCCTGCGCACGCCTATGCTGTAACGGACTGAAGAGCACGAGGCTGAAAAGCGCGAACTGTCTCTCACCAAACTTTACTAACATGGGGATCAGCAAAAGCAGCCCAAAAGGGTGGCACCATTCTAATGGAACTTCCCTTTTATAGTGCCGTCGTACGTGTTGTACGTCACCGCGCTTTGCTTGAGCGTTCTTTTTTTCATGAACGTGTGTATGCAAGGCAGGCTTGAGAGAAATCACGACGAGAAAAACATTGTTTTTTTGCATGACATGAATAACGGTCGTGTGTACGCGGCATAAGACTTTAATGCCATTACTTTTTGGATGCCATTAAAGTTAATGTGCGTGTAAAGGAAGGTGTCCCAATACTTTTGGTAATATAGTATATATACATACAAAAATAACGAATTATCCAAAAACTAAACAATTAAACAAAATGAATCGGTTCGTTACAACAAATATCTATACTCTACAGAAATAACAAATTATTTGAAAACGAATTAACGTAACATAACAGATATATAAAAACTAAATTATGTATTTTATGAATGAAAAACGGAATAAAAGTCTAATGAGAATTGTAGGTAACAAGAATTCATTGATAAGCCACGTTTGGGGTTAAAATAATATTTGTTTTACTTTGTATTAGGAAAAAAAATTACTGGAATATTGATGATCCTGCCTTTAATTAGTTCCTAGTAACAAGATATTTAGGGGTGAATTACTAACAAACCCTATTAATATTCATTGAAATCAGCTGTTAATTCAAGAAAACATCTCTGAATATTAATTGTCAAGCTTCCTGCCTGACATGCACAACCCAGAATACTGAAAAGTTTGTGTGCCTGATAAAGAAAAAAAAAAAGAAAAAAAACATCCGGAATTGCTGCCAAATAAATCATCAAGCCGCAATATATTTTTAGAAGAGAAAATACAGAAAATAGCGTGGCTGGGGAGGGGGGTCGAATTGAAAAGGCTGTTGCAAAAGTTTATTTCAAGGGAGAGGCCTGTCTTTTTTTTTTTTTTATTGGCTGTCCTGGCAGACAGAAGGAGGTTGCCACGGCAACCTGTGCATCACCCCCTCATCGTGCAGTGGGATGTGTAAAGGAAGGTGGGCTTTTTATGCATCCTAGTGTCTACAATCTTTAGAATGACTTACAGATTGTTACACAGTCTCTCCATCTGTTGCAAGCTTCGTAGTGAATTATCTAACCCAGACCTGGCTGTGCAGTATAAAGGAAAGACCAAAATTC
This sequence comes from Rana muscosa, assembly GCA_029206835.1. NCBI lineage: Eukaryota > Metazoa > Chordata > Amphibia > Anura > Ranidae > Rana > Rana muscosa. Next base: position 1,068,367,112 of record CM055117.1, read on the forward strand.
TTACCATCAAAATATTTTTACCTTGCTATAAAAAAAAGTAGACAGTCATTTACAAAAAAAAAAATTGATAATGGTTCACCAAATGTGCTGCAGAGAAAATGTGCAGCTAATAGGCTTTTATCAAAGTAACCACTTTTGGGAAATAAAACGAGCAATCTGATTGGTTGGTAAGGGCAAAGGCTCATTGGTTTAGAGGCCCTTTCGCCAGACCATTCATTTCAAAAAAATGGAGGGAGGAAGGGGGCTGTGCTTGGGAACTGATCCTAGGGTTCTCGTGGCTGGTCACAGAGGTGAACAGAGACCAGATCGTCTCTGATCCCCTCTATGATCTAGGAGGACCAGAGTGACTTCATGGCGTCACTTCTGGTCTAGGGCAGAAGTAAATCTTTTTTTTTTAACCACATAAGGACCGCCGCACGACAATATACGTCAACAGAATGGCACGGCATAAAGGCGTACAGGTACGTCCACTTTAAGATCCCAGCCGTGGGTCGAGCACGCGAGTGCCGCCGGCGGGCGCGCTCACGACCCGGTCCGAAGCTCCATGACCGCGCCCGCGGGACCCGTGGACCCATTTGCCGCCGGTGTCCCTCCATCGGGTCACAGAGCTGAAGAACGGGGAGAGGTAAGTGTAAACAAACCTTTCCCCGTTCTTCCTAGCGGCATGTCAGTGACCGTCTGTTCCCTGTCATAGTGACATCACACGCCAAGCCACGCCCCCTACAGTAAGAATCACTCACTAGGGCACACTTAACCCCTACAGCGCCACCTACAGGTTAACCCCTTCACTGTAATTTTCACAGTAATCAGTGCATATTTATAGCACTGATCGCTGTAAAAATGACACTGGTCCCAAAAATGTGTCAAAAGTGTCCGATGTGTCCGCCATAATGTCGCAGTCACGATAAAAATCGCAGATCGCCGCCATTACTAGTAAAAAAAAAAATATAATAAAAATGCCATAAAACTATCCCCTGTTTTGTAGACGCTATAACTTTTGCGCAAACCAATCACTATACGCTTATTGCGATTTTTTTTTTACCAAAAATATGTAGAAGAATACGTATTGGCCTAAACTGAGGAAAAAAAATGTTTTTTAGAAATTTTTTGGGGATATTTATTATAGCAAAAAGTAAAAAATATGTCATTTTTTTCAAAATTGTCGCTCTATTTTTGTTTATAGCGCAAAAAATTTAAACCGCAGAGGTGATCAAATACCACCAAAAGAAAGCTCTGTTTGTGGGAAAAAAAAGGACGTCAATTTTGTTTGGGAGCCACGTCGCACGATCGCGCAATTGTCAGTTAAAGCGACGCAATGCGGAATCGCAAAAGGGGCCTGGTCCTTTAGCTGCAAAATGGTCCGGCGCTTAATGCCGCGTACACACGATCGAGAAAATCGACGGGAAAAATGAGGGAACGGCTTGGTTCCCTACACACGTCCGTTTTTCCCGACATTTTTTTTTTGGTCGAGAAAAACGACCATGTGTGGGCTCCGTGGCAGTGTTTCCCTATGGGAAAACTGCCGCGGAAAAAAACAACGGGAATCACGGGAATCAATTTTTCTCGTCGTGATTAATGCCGTTTTTCCCGTTGGGAAAAAAGGCAAAAAGCCCACAGACGATCGTTTTTCTCGTCCAAAGGGAAAAATGTCATTTTTCCAGACGGGAAAAATGATTGTGTGTACAGTGATGATCAGTGGTTAAAGCAAAAAATAATTTTTTTAAATCTTTTGTTTCAAAGGTAGAGGAAAGATGTGGGGTCTTATACCCCACATCTCTCCATAAAAATGACCTGTCACCCTTTATTTCTATTACAAAATTAAAGGTAAAGTGGAAAAAAAAAAAAAAAAGAAGAAAAAAAATTAAAAGCACTCCCATCCCTCCGCATACGTAAGTCCCTCACGCCCATGTATAACGGTTTTCCTACCACACATGTAAGGTATCACCGCAAACGTTAGAGCGAGAGCAATATTTCTAGTTCTAGACCTCCTCTGTAACTCTAAACAGGTAACCTATAAAAAAATGGAAACAGTCGCCTATGGAGATTTTAACCACTTAAGCCTCGGACCATTTGGCTGGCCAAAGACCAGAGCACTTTTTGCGATTCGGCACTGCGTTGCTTTAACTGACAATTGCGCGGTCGTGCGACGTTGCTCCCAAACAAAATTTATGTCCTTTTTTTCCCACAAATAGAGCTTTCATTTTGAGGTATTTGATCACCTCTGCGGTTTTTATTTTTTGCGCTATAAACAAAAATAGAGTGACAATTTTGAAAAAAAAGCAATATTTTTTTACTTTTTGCTATAATAAATATCCCCCAAAATATATATATATATATATATATATATATATATATAAAAAAATTCCTCAGTTTAGGCCGATATGTATTCTTCTACATATTTTGGTAAAAACAATTGCGATAAGTGATTATTGATTAGTTTGCAAAATAGGGGATAGTTTTATGGCATTTTAATTAATAATTATTATTTTTTTACTAGTAATGGCGGCAATCAGCGATTTTTAACGTGACTGCGACATTATGGCGGACACGTCAGACACTTTTGGTGCTATTTTGGGACCATTCACATTTACACAGCGATCAGTGCTATAAATATGCACTTATTACTGTGTAAATGTTACTGGCAGTGAAGGGGTTAACCACTAGGGGGCTAGGAAGGGGTTAAGTGTGTCCTAGGGAGTGATTCTAACTGTTAGGCGCGTGGCTACGAGTGACACGTCACTGATTGCTGCTCCCGATGAGAGGGAAGATTTGATCAGTGACATGTCACTAGGAAGAACGGGGAGGTGTTGTGTTTACACTGACATCTCACTCGTTCTTCAGCTCCATGACACTATCGCGGGACACCGGCGGACATCGAGTCCGCGGGTCCCACAGGCACGGTCACGGAGCTCGTGGCAGGGTCGCGCCCGCCCTGATGGCAGCTAGCACGCGACCACACGGCAACAAATTTAAAGGGAGGTACCTGTACGCCCATTTGCCTGTCCGTGCCATTCTGTTGACGTCTATGTGTGTGCGCCGGTCGTCAAGTGGTTAAGGTATAGTAGCTTGTCGCCCTTTCACGGGCATGCACAATTTTAAAGTGTGACATGTTTGGTATCTATTTACTTGCCGTAAAATCATCTTTTATATTTTACAAAAGAATTGTATTATATAGTGCCCTGAAAAAGTATTCATACCCCTTGAAACAAGCACCCCCCTCCAGGCGGCCAACGGCGCGGCACTGACAGCACCCCCCTGGTGGCCCGCGGCGCGTCACTGACACCACCCCCCCTGTGGCCCACGGCATAGCACTGACACCTCCCCTCTGACCGCCGGGAGGGCTTTCAGGCTCTGGTGTCCTCTCCTCCTCTCCCGGGGTGCAGGCAGCAGCTCTGGTGTCCGCTCCTCCGCCGTGTGTCTCCTCTCGGTTCCTCCCAAGTGCTAGGCAATCAATAGGATTGCCTGATGCTTTGGCCAATCAGGAAACAGGTCTCATGACCTGCCTCCTGATTAGCAGGGAGGAACTTTAGTGTGAAAATAGCAAAAATATTTTGCTATTGTAGCAGGTACCTCTCCAGTCTGATGAAATCACAAGCACATTCCTGAGACCCACAAGAAACAGAGAATCACAGAGAGCTTAAAAGGGCCGCCTCAGAAGCCATCCACAATTTGAAGCTCAGCAAGCACGATTGTGTTGCCCAGGACTACCTGAACATTCTGCAGGATGTGTTTGGGTGCACAGAGAAAGTTTCTGATCTTATTTACCAGTTGTGCATACTAACTTGCTTTCTCCGCTTGTATATAAAAAGCATGTAACAGGTTACGGACTTTTTACTTCCTTTGGGGACCAATGGTTCTTTGGTGGGGGGAGTGTGTAGCAGGTACCTCTCCAGGCTGATGAAATTAGTGAGGGGGAAAGCTGTCTGCTAGCAGCAGCGTAGGCTTTTTCACCCCCCTTCCTCTCTTCTCACACACACAGAGACACACAGCACTGCTCATTTGTAGCCTTCCTACTGGAAGAGACTGAGAGCCAATTATCAGAGAGCAGCAGCAAAGCACTGTGGAATGTGAAGTCCCAGCACCAAGCAGCCTGACTGACTACCAAGGGGAACAGGACTGCAAATCCCAGGCTGCATTGCAGAGAGCAGGAGGATTGTGGGAGAGACTATAAAAGACACAGAGGGACTAGGCCAGAGCCTCTTCGTTCCTGGGTCCCATCAGGAGAGCAGCCCCTCTGTTGCTGTGTGAGGGGGATCGTGGCCTACCAAGGGGCACACAGTCTGCAGCTCCAGCCCAGACTAACAGAATGTCCATGCTTGAGAAGGACACTGCAGCAGTGCGGTAGGTCACAGAAGAGGCCATTTCAACAGCTCAGAGACTGAATGCCATTGCGACACACCTGCAGCCAGGAGAATCGATCGATCGCTCTGTGGAGGACTACTGATTGCATACAGGATTGGTGAGGGGACTGTGCCCAGGAACCTTTATTGCCTTCCATAAGATACCACATCTAAATAATGTGTACATCTGGAATCACACAGAGGAATGCTACATCACAGCACCAGCTACTGCACATTCCTTCTCATCACCCTGTTATATTGAGGGACCCTTGTCCACAGAGCTCCTACAGGCCGGTGAAGAGAACAAATGCAAAGCTTTGCTCATAGAACATTACTGTTGTTGCTCTTAAAGGGGACACACCACGGGTGTTGAAATGACTTCATTGTGTGTATTAGAGGTATCATAGGCCGGCCTGGGGTCCCCCTTTAGCCATAGCATTCTACATACATCAATAGCTTGTTTGGGGAGTCCATTCAATCTGTGCATATTGTTATTTACTCTTTATTTGTTGCATAGTGTTACTGACTGTTTTTTCTTTAAACTGTTTCAAGTCCTGGCTACTTATACAGGTCTTGGCTGACTAATATTAACCTAAACTTTACTCTTCTCCAAGTAAACTTGAAGAACAGAACTGTGCTGTGTATTCTTGTTGGGTTATTCCATTAATCACATTGCTAGGTATGCCAGAGGGGCTGGGATTGGGGTTGAGAGGCAGAGTAACGGACTGATCAAACAAAAGCAGCTCCTCCGGGGGTTTGCTACACGATCGTCACACAACTGTGTGGGATCGGAGCTCAGTGCTCTGCACCCCGAGCCCACCCTTTTTTTGAAGCCTATTAGAGCCTCTGGCTCTAATCAGGTGCTTAAAAAAAAAACACCACCCCCCCATTGGAATCCATAGTCCAGGTTGTAGATCAAGGGGCCGGGCGCATAGATGGGGGGGGGCGGCGCCCATGCGCCCTCTATGAATGGGCCACCACTGGTCTCAAGTCGTTTGAAGACTCTAATGCCGCGTACACACGGTCGGAATTTCCGCCAGCAAAAGTCAGATGTGAGCTTTTGGACAGAAATTCCGACCGTGTCTATGCTCAATCGGACTTTTGCTGGCGGAATTTCCGCCAGCAAAAGAATGAGAGCAGGTTCTCAATTTTTTCGATTGTCTGTAGCAATTCCGACGCGCAAAATTCCGACGCATGCTCGGAAACAATTCGACGCATGCTCGGAAGCATTGAACTTAATTTTCTCAGCTCGTCGTAGTGTTGTATGTCACCGCGTTCATGACGGTCGAAAGTTCAGAGAACCTTTGTGCGACCGTGTGTATGTAAGCCAAGCTTGAGCCAAGCTTGAGCGGAACTCCGTCGGAAAAACCATCCAATTTCTGCTCGTGTGTACGGGGCATTACAGGTTTTCTTCTAAGATTGCCCTGTATTTGGCTTCATCCATCTTCCCATCAACAATGATGCTGCCACCACCAGGTTTCACAGGGGGGATGGTGTGTTCAGGGTGATGTGCAGTGTTAGTTTTCTGGCACACATAGCATTTTGCTTTTAGGTCAAAAAGTTCAATTTTGATCTCCTCTGACCAGAGCTCCTTCTTCCACGTGCTTGCTGTGTCCCCCACATGGCTTCTCGCAAACTGCAAATGGGACTTCTTATGGCTTTCTTTCAACAATGACTTTCTTCTTCCCACTCTTCCATAAAGGGCAGATTTGTGGAGTGCATGAATAATAGTTGTCCTGTGGACAGATTCTCCCACCTGAGCTGTGGATCTCTGCAGCTCCTCCAGAGATACCATGGGCCTCTTGGCTGCCTCTGTGATTAATACTCTCCTTGCCCGGCCTGTCAATTCAGGTGGACGGCCATGTCTTTGTAGGTTTGAAGTTGTGCCACACTCTTTCCATTTTCGGATGATGGACTGAACAGTGCTCCGTGAGATGTTCAAAGCTTGGGATATTTTTTTATAACCCAACTCTGCTTTAAACTTCTCCACAACTTCATGATGCTGTTTGTTCACTAAGGTTCTCTAACAAATCTCTGAGGGCTTCACAGAACCACTGTATTTATACTTAGATTAAATTACACACAGGTGGACTCTATTGACTAATTAGGTGACTTCTGAAGGCAATTGGTTCCACTAGGTTTTAGTTAGGGGTATCAGAGTAAAGGGGGCTGAATACAAATGCGCGCCACACTTTTCACATATTTATTTGTAAAAAATGTTGAAAACCATTTATCATTTTCCTTTCACTTCACAATTATGTGCCACTTTGTGTTGGTCTATCACATAAAATCCCAAAAAAATACATTTACATTTTTGGTTGTAACATGACAAAATGTGGAAAATTTCAAGGGGTATGAATACTTTTTCCAGGCACTGTATATTGTGTTTGAAAAACCAAATACTTTTAAAAACATAAAACATGATTCTCCAGGGTCTCTGCTAAATATATATATATAATGTTTGACGGTTCTAAGTAATTTTCTAGCAAAAAATACAGATTTTTACTTGTAAACAAAAAGTGCCAGAAAAAGTCGGGTCTTCAGGTGGTAAATATCAACCATGTGCTCACTCTTACTACATAGCTGCGGAACAGTTTAGAGAGACTGCATAACCAGTTTCCAAGCTTGAGTCGTGAAATCAATGACTACATTATTGGCAGCAAGCTCATGGGTTATCTCAGGTTCTGAGACTCAGCACTAGATCTGCGCATGTGAAGAATTTACATGTTCTGTGTGGTTATACCTGCTTCCTTGCCTGTGATATCTCTGCTAAAGCAAGTACTTCCTGCAGGCTAGAGGCATCTAAGATCCCTACCTCAGGTCCTTCCTGCAGGCTAGAGGCTGAGGAAGGACCTATACCAAAATGCTGATTGGTATCTAAAATCCCTACCTCAGGTCCTTCCTGCAGGCTAGAGGCTGAGGAAGGACCTATACCAAAATGCTGATTGGCATCTAAGATCCCTACCTCAGGTCCTTCCTGCAGGCTAGAGGCTGAGGAAGGACCTATACCAAAATGCTGATTGGTATCTAAAATCCCTACCTCAGGTCCTTCCTGCAGGCTAGAGGCTGAGGAAGGACCTATACCAAATTGCCAATTGGTATCTAAAATCCCTGCCTCAAGTCCTTCCTGCAGTCTAGAGGCTGAAGAAGGACCCATACAAAAATGCTGATTGGCATCTAATGCCTCGTTTCCACTGAACGGATCGGTTCGGTACGGTTCGGTACGGTACGCTATTTTGGGTGTTTCCATTATGAAAGCGTGCCATAAAACCGAACCGTACCGCACCATTTTGGGTCCTGCTTCAGATGTGGGGCCATAGAAAATGGAACGGTTCGGTTAGGGCGGAGCTACAATACATTCCACTGATTGTCAGACATGCTAGGCATTTTTTCTAAACCCTGAATGGTCCCTGACGGTCCGACTTGCAGTGGAAACGCTCACCAGAATAGACCGGACCATTCAAACTGTTCCAAACTGTACCGACCCGAACCGTTCTGCTCAGTTGAAACAAGGCATAAGATCCCTACCACAGGTCTTTCTTGCAGGCTAGAGGCTGAGGAAGGACCTATATCAAAATTCCGATTGGCATCTAAGATCCCTACCTCAGGTCCTATCTGCAGGCTAGTGGCTGAGGAAGGACCTATACCAAAATGTTGATTGGCATCTAAGATCCCTACCTCAGGTCCTTCCTGCAGTCTAGAGGCTGAAGAAGGACCCATACCAACATGCCGATTGGCATCTAAGATCCCTACCTCAGGTTTTTCTTGCAGGCTAGAGGCTGAGGAAGGACCTATACCAAAATGTTGATTGGCATCTAAGATCCCTACCTCAGGTCCTTCCTGCAGGCTAGAGGCTGAGGAAGGACCTATACCAAAATGCCGATTGGCATCTAAGATCCCTACCTCAGGTACTATCTGCAGGCTAGTGGCTGAGGAAGGACCTATACCAAAATGCTGATTGGCATCTAAGATCCCTACCTCAGGTCCTTCCTGCAGGCTAGAGGCGGATGAAGGACCTATACCAAAATGCCAATTGGTATCTAAAATCCCTACCTCAGGTCCTTCCTGCAGGCTAGAGGCTGAGGAAGGACCTATACCAAAATGCCAATTGGTATCTAAAATCCCTACCTCAGGTCCTTCCTGCAGGCTAGAGGCGGATGAAGGACCTATACCAAAATGCCAATTGGTATCTAAAATCCCTACCTCAGGTCCTTCCTACAGGCTAGAGGCGGATGAAGGACCTATACCAAAATGCCAATTGGTATCTAAAATCCCTACCTCAAGCCCTTCCTGCAGTCTAGAGGCTGAAGAAGGACCCATACCAACATGCCGATTGGCATCTAAGATCCCTACCTCAGGTCTTTCTTGCAGGCAAGAGGCTGAGGAAGGACCTATACCAAAATGCCGATTGGCATCTAAGATCCCTACCTCAGGTCTTTCTTGCAGGCTAGAGGCTGAGGAAGGACCTATACCAAATTGCCAAATTGGCATCTAAGGTCCTTATCTCACATGCATACACATGCTTGGGCCACTTTTAGACAGGCGCCAATTAACCTACCAACATATCTTTGGAGTGTAGGAGCACCTGGAAAAAATGCATGCAGGGAGAACATGCAAACTCAATGCAGGTAGTGTCCTGATTGGTATTCAAACGGAGGACACTAGTGATGGAAGGCAGGAGAGCTAACCACTATGTTGTTGTTCTGACCTGGAAGAATTTTCTTTTGTCTGGCAACTCTGGAGTTTCATCTAATAATATTACATAGCATGTGGTGATGTAAGAATAGCCAGAAAAGGACCATAGAGTTTCATGACGATTCTTGTGGTCAGCATTGGGATTCCATGGAAACCGCTTACACGTTGTGAGCTATTTTAGCTCCAGCATCATACACAAGGCTGTATTTAGTTATTGTGTAACCTTGGGCACACACGGAATTCTGATGCTGAAGGTTCCGACTATTTTGTCACATGCCTAAAATGTGCTTTTAAATGCATCACGCTGATCTGATTCTGATCACTGCATTGCCTTATGCTAGACACCTACTTCCACCCTCCCAATTTCAGAATAAACACTCCATCACTCCCATTAATATCTTGTAGACTAGATCTTTGCAGTCTTAATCTCTTACTGCTAAGAGATTTAACCATTTTTCGACAGTCATCTATTGCTTCAAAATGAGCTGGATGTGTTTGAGTCAGTTTTTTTTAGTAATTTTCATTAAACAGTGCAGGCACAATACCCCATGACATGTATCCTTCACCTTGGCCTCCTACCCAGTCACAGTTAGAACATTAAAATCTAATACAATTAAAATGTAAGTCTTTTGTCCATGTGAATAGAACTTGTAGATGATGGTTCACAAAACATAGCACATTATGGTTGGTAGTTAGGGTGACCACGTGTCTCGGATTGCCCGGGACAGTCCCGCATTTTGCAGGTCTGTCCCGGGCACATTCATTCCAGGACAATACAGTGTCCCTGAATGAAACTGACACAGCCACCCCCCGGGCCAATCTGATGCCCCCAAAAAAGGCCGCCACATCACCGCTTCACTCACTGACAGTACTTGTCCTGGCCGGGAATGCCTGGAGGAGCACAATCCCGCCCCCTGCTTGTGATTGGAGAAATCATAAATCCCGCCTCTTGTGTCCAATCACTGTGCTGTGATTCGTTACAGCACAAGCTGATTTTTGGGAAGGGAGTGTGTCCCTGAATGGTAGTTTGGAAATGTGGTCACCCTATTGGTAGTGCCTCAATTACTACAGCCATATTAAAGAAACCACCTTCCCACACACGGGGGTTATAAATAGGGGCTAACCATACACATACAGTGGAACCTTGGATTACGAGCATAATCCGTTCCAGGAGAATGCTCATAATCCAAAGTACTCGCATATCAAAGCGAGTTTCCCCATTGAAGTCAATGGAAATTAAAATAATTTGTTCCGCATTGACTTTAATGGCATGCAATACCGCACGCGGCCAGAGGCCGGGGGCGCCGGGGAGCCTTGAAAACAGCCGAAAAGGCCAGAGGACAGCTCGGCTGACCTCGGCAAACCTCGGAAAGACTTTGTTTCCGAGATTTGCCAAGGTCAGCCGTGCTGTCCTCGGGCCTTTCCGTGCATTTCCGAACGGCGCTGATCGGCTGCGATCGGCGACATTCGGCTCTGCACGGCTCCGGCGCCCCCCACCTCAGGCCAAATGCGGTACTGCACACCGCTTTGGCCTGAATCGTGCTTGTTTTGCGAGAAAACACTCGCAACCTGAGTTACGATTTTAAAAAATACATTGCTCGTATTGCGAAACACTTGTTAACCGCGTTACTCGCAATCCAAGGTTCCACTGTATCTTTTATAGAACACATTAAGTACGTTCCAACAAAAGTGAGGAACAAAGGGTCATCAACCAATGAAAAACACTCAACAGACAACCCATAGCACTCAACATACATGGCCAATGGACCAGGGTGGGGTCACAGAGGGTGAATGCAGCAACGTCTCAAAGTGGGCGAGAAGCAGTAGCATAACAGGTTATATCATTTGAATAGCAGTCTATGTTGAATCAGGGACATACACTTACCAGCCACTTTATTAGGTACACCGTGGTAGTACTGAGTTTGACCCCCTTTTTCCTTTAGAACTGCCTTAATTTTTCATGGCATAGATTCAAGAAGCTGTTTTGAAACATTCCTCAGAGATTTTGCTCCATAGTGACATGATAGCATCACACAGTTGCTGCAGATTTGTCAGGCTGCACATCCATGATGCCAATCTCCCGTTCCACCACATCCCAAATGTGCTCTATTGGATTGAGATCTGGTGACTATGGAGGGCATTGGATTACAGTGACCTCATTGTCTTATTCAAGAAACCAGTGGTGAGATGATTGGAGCTTTGTGACATGGTGCATTATCCTGCTGGAAGGAGCCATCAGAAGATGGGGACACTGAAGTCATAAAGGGATGGACATGGTCAGCAACAATACTCAATTGGTATTAAGGGGCCCAACGTGTGCCAAGAAAATACCCCCCCCCCCACCATTACATCACCACCACCCTGAATCGGTGATACAAGGCAGGAGGGATCCATGATTTCATGTTGTTTACACCAAATTCTGACCCAACCATCTGAATGTCGCAGCTGAAATCCAGACTCATCAGACCAGGCAATGTTTTTCCAATCTTCTATTGTCTAATTTTGGTGATCCTGTGAGAATTGTAGCCTCAGTTTCCTGTCCTTAGCTGACAGGAGTGGCACCCGGTGTGATCTTCTGCTGCTGTAGCCCATCTTCTTCAAGGTTCGATGTGCTGTGCATTCAAAGATGGTATTCTGCATACCTTGGTTGTAATGAGTGCTTATTTGAGTTACTGTTGTTTTTCTATCATCTCAAACCAGTCTGCCCATTCTCCTCTGACCTCTGACATCAACAAGGCATTTTCCTCCACACAACTGCCGCTCACTGGATATTTTCTCTTTTTCGGATTATTCTCTGTAAACCCGAGAGATAGTTGTGTGTGAAAATCCCAGTAGATCAGAAGTTTTTGAAATACTCAGAGCAGCCCGTCTGGTACCAACAACCATGCCACGTTCAAAGTCACTTAATTCCACTTTCTTCCCCATTCTGATGCTCGGTTTGAACTTCAGTAAGTCCTCTTCACCACGTCTAGATGCCTAAATGCATTGAGTTGCTGCCGTGTGATTAACAATTGAACAGGCTTACCTAATAAAGTGGGCGGTGAGTGTACGTGCCAGTGCTGGAGTACTTCAGAATCCAACAGGTATATTAACACATCAGATCATACATCCCTCATCTACTAAACATCATAGTGTGTTCCATACATACGGTATATGCTTATTCGATAATCACGGTGGTAGAGTGAAACATTTCGGGGCTACACAGGACCCCCCTTCATCAGGTTCCTGGAAAGGGAGGTAGATGATTCAGCTCCTCAATGCAGATGGTGCTGGGCTTTCCGATTAGAAAGCCAAGGAATGCTTTACATTAGTTGTCATGGAAAGCTAAAATAAATGTTTATTTGTAAAATAATCAATTTATACCAATAGTTAAAAAAAATATATATAAAAACTTTATTGTCCCCTATTAGTTTAGAGCCTTTGTTAGGACTCATTTACACTTCGGCTTCAACACACATTAACGGCTAGTTTACACTTTTCTGTGTCCTAGATGAACCTCCAAAAAAGGTCTCCTGTAAGGCCCCTTTCACACTGCGGCGGTTTACAGGCGCTATTTTGCTAAAAATAGCGCCTGCAAACCGAGCCTAAACAGTGGCTCCTGTCTCTCCAATGTGAAACCCCCGAAGGCTTTCACACTGGAGCGGTGCGCTAACAGGACGTGAAAAAAAGTCCTGCTAGCCGCATCTTTGGAGCGGTGAGAGGAGCGGTGTGTTTACCGCTCCTACGCCGCTCCTTCCCATTGAAATGAATGGAATACCGCGGTAATACCGCCCGCAAACCGCGGCTGTAGCCGCGGTTTGCGGGTGGTATTAACCCTTTTTCGGCCGCTAGCGGCGGTTAAAACCGCACCGCTAGCGGCCGAATACCTCTGCAATCCCGATGGTATAGCGCCGCTAAAAATAGCGGCGCTATACCGCCACCGTCCCCACCGCCCCAGTGTGAAACCGGCCTAAGGGCTAGTTTAAACTTGCTTCAAAACAAGGCTTCGGACAGGCTTTGTTAAAGCTCTCTGAACGCCAGTCAAAGCTCCTGTCACTAAATAAAATGGTTAGCTTGCAGTCCTGTTTACACCTTGCTTTTGCTTTACTTTGGCTTTGCTTCAAAAATTATACCCAATGTAGCTTTAGTGGTGCTTCAAAGCGTTTTCAAAGCCTCCATAGAAGTCTATGGCAAAGCTCGCTGGAAGCCCCACTGAAGCCTCATCAAAGCCCTACAAAGCCTCACCGAAGCCCCACCAAAGCCCCACCAAATGTTAATTGAAGCCTCATCGAAGCTCCACCAAAGACTCGTCGAAGCTTCACCAAAAACTAAGCAAAGCCCCACCGAAGCCTCATCAAAGCCTCATCGAAGCCCCATCAAAGCCTCATCGAAGCCCCATCAAAGCCTCATCGAAGCACCAAGCACAAGCAGGAACAGGACTATAAGCTAACCATTTTATTTAGTGACAGGAGCTTTGACTGGCGTTCAGAGAGCTTTAACAAAGCCTGTCCGAAGCCTTGTTTTGAATCAAGTGTAAACTAGTCCTTACAGGAGACCTTTTATTGGAGGTTCATCTAGGACACAGAACGGACACCAGATACTGATAACACCAAGACTTATGTGGTCTTCAGATTCATATTTGTTTCCATTTGTAAGTCTCTATGTTTCTTGATTTTCCATTCTGCTGAAAAGCATAAACATGTCCTTTGTCAGCCTTGTTACTTTGTTGAACATTGGAATACAGCAGCTAAATGTCTTTTCTCTGTAGTCATTCAAGCCTTGGGACCCAGTGCTGCTAATGAATTATTTACTCTGGCTTAATGCTGTCAATCGTTTAAAACAATCTTCAGATTAACCTTTATCACACATTCAATGAGCAATTATTTCATCACTAGAAGTAAACTCTTAAGTGTTTAAATGGCAAGTAAATGCTGTAATTTTCAGGCTACTTGGGAATCTAAATCTGCAAACAAATTGGTTCGCCAAACAGAGCAAGTTGATGATCCGCGGATAGCATCCAATTCTTCTTGGAGAAATGAACCCTGCTTTTAAAGTGATACTAAACACACAATATTTAATTTACATTGTCCTTGTTTCTGTATGTGGATGATGGCACTTTTATTATAAAAATAAAATAAAAATCTAAGTACCTTTTTCCTATGTGATGTACAGCTGTCTAGGGGTGCAACGGATCAAAAAACTCACGGTTCGGATCATTCCTGGGATCAGAGTCACGGATTGGATCATTTTTCGCATCAGCAAAAAAAAAAAAAAGACAAGACAAATAAACATAAGTTTCGGTAGCCGCCACAGGCAGCTTGGAGGCCGTTCCAGAGGAGGACGGAACACTGGGCAGTCAGGGAAGGCAGGGGAGCTCACGTAGGCCGCCGCCGGGTGGAGCAAAATGGGCGCTGCTCCAGGAGGTAGGCCGACGCCGCGGCCTGTCCCAAGGCAGGTGTAGGCTGTGGATGTGCTGCAGGAGCGCTCTCAGGCACTCCGGAGGCTGATCCAGGAGGGGAGCGAACTCCAGGCAATCAGGAAGGTCAGGAAAGCTTGTTGCGGCCGCCGCCAGGTGGACCAAGATGGCTGCCACTCGGGGAGCTAGGCCGAAGCCGCGGGCTTTCCTATGGCCGATGCAGGACCGGGAGGCCGCAAGTCCCCGGCCACGTGTGGCGTTCTGGCAGGCTGACAGGCTCCAAAGGCAGCGGAGGAGATCGGACGGAACCCTGGATGAAGTGGATGGCAAGAATCTACCAGGGTGCTGACAGGATGGTAGGAAAAGGAGTAACGGCAGCGGAGCTCACACTACCTGCGTCCTACTCCACGGATCACGTGTGTGCCGAACCGAAGATGCTGATCCATACGGATCACGGATCAATGACGATCCGTTGCACCACTACAGCTGTCACATGACCCAGATTATTTCCAGCCTGTCTGCAGGGAAACATAAGCAGGAGGATCTTCTAATCCTCTGCTGCTGGTCACATGTTAAAAATGAAAAAAAGTCAACATAAATAATTATTATCAATAAACTGATTTAAATTGTCATACAAATATATATTTCAAATTAAATCTTTATTATCTCATGGAAATAACATGGTGTGAGTGGATTTTTGGCAGTCACAGGCTGTGTCATGCCCCTCCAGGCTGTGTTTTTGAATAAGAGGGTGGTGAAGCCTCCATAAATCTACATATAATATCCTGCCCCCATTGTGTTTAGCTGGTTAGTGAGCATGGAGGAGGAGGAGGAAGGGTGTGGGCTGTCATTTACCACTGTGTATACATTCACATGTGTGACCAGTGCGGCCTGTCCATAGAGGGCGCACGGGCGCCGCCTCCCATATCCATGTGTCCGGCCCACTGGTCTACATATCAGTGGTGCCAGACCATGGATTCCAATGCTGTGGGGTGTTTTTTTTTTTAAGCACCTGATTAGAGCCAGAGGCTCTTACAGGCTTCAAAAAAGGGTTGGCTTGGAGCGCAGAGCATTGCGCTCCGAGCCCACCCAATTGTGTGACGATAAGCAAATACATTTTTTGCTATTATCACACTAAAGTTCCTCCCTGCCAATCAGGATGCAGGTCTGTATCCTATTGGATGCCTAGCACTGTGGCGGAAGAGCAGACACGCGGCGGCGAAGGAAGCTGGAGGAGCTGACACCGGAGCCCCCGTGGCCGCTGCCCGCACTCCAAGAGGAGGGGACACCACAGCCCTGCCACACAAGCGGGTAAGTGCCCGCGGGGGGGGGGTCTGTTTCATTGCTGCCGCGCGATGGGGGGTGTTGTTTGTTTGCCGCCCCTCCAAAAGAAGAACCCACCAGCCACCACTGTGTGTGTGTGACTCTATAGTCACATGGGCTGCTCAGATGTGATAGGGAGGAAATGCTCAGCTCAACTCACTTAAAAACTGAGCATGTGCAGAGCTCTCAACACAGTCCTTCAAAATCCTCAATAGCATTGGGGACATGGACAGAAGGGGGAGATGGAGAGCAGCAGGATTAACCAGTTTTTTTTTTTGCAGAATACAGAAATTGAATCTCATAGCGACTGAGTATAAACAGTATGTAATACATAATTTATTGATAATTTTATATCATGTGGGTTTTGTGACACTTTAATATATATATATATATATATATATATATATACATATTAAATAATACATGATTATTTTTTATTTGATGAGAAATAATTAATTGGGTAAAACAATATAATGAATGTATCCTAAGAAGCAGAAATATCTATGAACACATTCCTTATTACAAAAGTCTGAGGTACCATTAGGACTTTTGTAATGTATCCCTGGGGAACAGTTAGTATTGCCTGAGACTCTTACACTACAACTGTGACCTGACAGAACTGGCACCAGACAGTGGTCAGAAGATCGATTTACCTAAAGGGATCGTACAGTGGATTTTCTATATCATTTCACTCTTTAGTTTTAAAAACAAAAAACACATTTTTTTTTAAAATATACGTATATTTTTGCTTTTTAGATGAATATAAACTATTACATTGAATATTCTGCATCCTTCTTTTAAACCAGTAGGTGGAGCTCCATGTTTTTTTTTTAATATTCCTAGCCCTGATTTTGCTGGAAAGTCTTTTTGTTTGCACATGTCATCACAGCGATCACACTGCACAGAGCCAGTCCCATCAGCTCTGTGCCTTTATCTGAGGCTCTCTGCTTGTCTATTGACATCAACAAAAACGGGATGCACAGGATTTAAGTTACAGTAACACACTTTTATTTTTGGAGAAAAGGAACTAACTGCTACTGCCACATTTGGTGGATAGCTTGGCCTATCATTATATCTGTATCATAAATATCTTATTTTTTATTTTGTCCATAAATACACCTTAAAGTGGTTCCAAAGCCTAAACATTTTTTTTACTTTAATGAGTTCCTTGCATTAGTGTTACTAAACCTAAAAACATTTTTACCTTAATGCATTGTTTGCATTAAGGTAAAAAACTTTTTCATTTTCTCTGTGCCCTTCTTCCCCTGTGTGAAGGGGAAGAGTGGGGAGAAGAGATCGGCGCTGTGTATGGCTGCATCTTTTCTCCCCTTACTTCCTCTTTACACAGCATTTAAGCAAAAGCTGAAGCCATTGGCTCTTGCTGCTGTCAATCAGATGCAGTGAAGAGGAAGTGGGGGGCGGGGCTAGGTCCCGCTGTGTAAGTCTATGGAGCGCGGCTCCATAGACACACAGGTTGGGAGCCTGCAAACTACGCTTTCTCTATAGTCAGCGGCTGGCTATGCTAGTCCCAAGAAGAAGAAGAAGAGGAGCCAAGATCGCTTCCGGGGACCCCAGACGAGGGAGATTGGGGCCACTCTGTGCAATACCACTGCACAGAGCAGGTAAGTATAACATGTTTGTTATTTTAATAGAAAAAACTTTTTGACTTTATTAACACTTTAAGGTAAAAAGTGTTTAGGTAACAGAACAACCCCCCCTTATACTTACCTGAACCCTCACTCGGTCCAATGCTGTGCACGTCTGTAGAAGCTCTCTCCTCTCTCCCCACTCTCACAGGCCATTGGCTCCTGCTGCTGTCAGTCAAATCCTGTGATAAGGAAGTGGGGGGAGGTGCCAAACCACACTGTCTGTGTCTATAGACACAGGTAGGGTGGCTTGGGGAGCGAGCCTGCAGGTGTGCCAAGATAGAAAGCGGCTTCCTATGGTGGAACACTGAGAAGAGGAGGAACCAGGAGCACCCGAGTAGAGGAGGTTCAGGGCTGCTCTGAACCATTGCACAGAGCAGGTAAGTATAAAAATATAGCATTTATTAACATTTTATAGCAGAACTATACCTTTATTTATTTTTTAAATACAGTACCCAAGGTAAATGATGAAAGCAGGAAAACCACCGCTCACCCAACCTTATCCTAGCTGTGTGGCAGCCCCAGCCAGTCCTGCTCTGCAGACCACGTTCTCTGACACATTCCTCCTCCCCCCATAGGGGCTTAGTCATATCTATGACTAAGCCCAAATAAGTGGGTAAAACACATCAGAGGTCATGGCCTGTGGAACAGCACTAGCTGAAGCTGCCACAAATACATGCATAATCTAGGATCAGGTCGGGCGAGCTGCGCTTTTCCTGCTTTAATCATTTACACTACTGGATGAGTGACATTCCTTGTCGGCACCCTTAGTCTTAAGTAGTGATGAGCCGAACACCCCCGGGTTCGGTTCGCACCAGAACCCGCGAACGGACCGAAAGTTCGAACGAACATTAGAACCCTATTAAATACAATGGATGCGAACGTTCGAATTCTAAAGTGCTAATTATAACAACTATTATGCATGTTATTGTCCTAAAAAGGGTTTGGGAACCCGGGTTCTGCACCAGGGGACATGTATCAATGCAAAAATAAGTTTTAAAAACGGTCGTTTTCCGGGAGCAGTCATTTTAATGATGCATAAAGTGAAAAAAAAAAAGTCAAATATTCCTTTAAATATCGTACCTGGGGGGTGTCTAAAGTATGCCTGTGAAGTGCCACGTGTTTCCCGTGTTTAGAACTGTCCCTGCACAAAATGACACTTCTAAAGGAAAAAAAAGCCATTTAAAACTGCTTGCGGCTTTAATGTAATGTCTGGTCCCGGTAATATGGATGAAAATCTTTAAGAAAAATGGCATAGCTACCCCATGACCCCCCCCCCTACCCCAGCCCATTACCAGCCCCTTTGGGTCTTGTATGGATATTAAGGGGAACCCCGCACATAAAATAAAAAAGGCCCTATATACTCTGAACAGCCGTATACAGGCGGTGCATACAAGACAGGGACTGTAGGTTTGTTCTTATGTAGAATCTGTTTGTAATTTTGAACAGGTACATTGTTGAAGTGTAGCTCCAGACCAAAAATCTATTTTTAAACTTTTTGGAAAACATAGGTAAGGGTTATCACCCCTGTAACATTTGTTTTGCTGTCTGTGCCCCTGTTCAGAACATTTCACCTCACTTTCCGTCCTAATGACAACTGTTTTTGAAATGTGGTGTTTTTCTTGAAACAAGGATTGCTGATAAAGCATCAGTACAGAGGAGACACCTTTCTCCCATATTTATTCTTACAGGAGAGAATTTTCCTTCCTAGTGGTAGATTTCCTCTCACTTCCTGTTGTCTTCTTGCGTTTGCAAGTAGGAGTCGTTTGTAAGTTGGATGTTTGAAAGTAGGGACCTGCCGTATATACTCTGCAGAAATAGGCCCCTTAGTTGTTGGTGTTGGCACAACACTGTAAGCACTCACAGTTACTCTTGGTTGGTGCTGGAACGCCCTGCTGTCAACTATTATATCAGGAATTTTAATTACATATAATTGTTGAACAGTGGTAGTAAAAATTGGGCCTTTGATGGTGGTGCTGGTGCCACAACACTGTAAGCCCTGACAGTTACTCTTGGTGGGTGCAGCAATGGGCCCTGCTGTGAATTATTAGATCAAGAATTGTAATTACATGCCCCTGTTGAACAGGGGCTGAAAAATTGGGCCTTAGGCACTGGTGGCACAACACTGCAACCCTTCACAGATACTGTACTTGGAGCACAGCAATGAGCCCTGTTGCAAAGTATTGCTTCAAAAATTGTAATGACACGCCCCTGTTAAACAGGGGCTGAAAAATTGGGCCTTAGGCACTGGTGGCACAACACTGCAACTCCTCACAGATACTGTACTTGGAGCACAGCAATGAGCCCTGTTGCAAAGTATTGCTTCAAAAATTGTAATTACACGCCACTGTTAAACAGGGGCTGAAAAATTGGGCGTTAGGCACTGGTGGCGGCACCCATAAACAAAAATGATCTTCCAAGCTATCATCATCAATCGTATCATTGAGGACTCGGAGGAGGAGGATAGGCAGTCAACATAACAGCACAGGCACTCAGCATCAGCATCAGTCTTGAAGGGATGTGACATTTTAAAATCAATTAGTCTGTTATATCAGCATCAGGTGTGTGGTAGCTGGTGGTGATCCAAGACTGGTTCATCTTGATGAAAGTCAGTCGATCAACCGAGTCGGTGGACAGGCGCACCCTGTGATCCGTGACAAATCCTCCAGCAGCACTGAATGTGCGTTCCGAAAGAACGCTGGATGCAGGACAGGCCAGTAGCTCAATTGCATACTGTGCAAGCTCTGGCCAGTGATCCATCCTCAAGACCCAGTAAGCCAGAGGATTTTCGGTGGGGAAGGTGTCCAAGTCTGACCTTGCCCCTAGATATTCCTGCACCATGTTTATCAGACGCTGGCGATGGTTGCTGGAACCGATCATACTTTGGGGCTGCGGACTAAAGAATTGTCTGAACGCATCGGTCAGACGGCCACCTTCCCCACCGCTCCTTCTTTGACTGGCCGAAGCCTCAGCAACTCGTTGTCCAGGACCAGGAGTTTGCAACCTCCCAGTCTCTGGGAACGCGTTGCACAGACCTTTCTGCAAGGCCTCCCGGAGTTGTCTCATCCTCTGCTCCCTCTGCGACGGTAACATAAGGTCCGCAACCTTACCCTTGTACCGTGGATCAAGGAGAGTGGCCAGCCAGTAATGGTCCCTCTCCTTGATCCGAAGAATACGAGGATCCTTCCGCAGACTTTGCAGGATCAGGGAGGCCATGCAGCGTAGGTTTGCTGAGGCATTCGCTCCGGAGTCCTCTGGGTCACTAAGGACGACATGATCCGCAGCCACCTCCTCCCAGCCACGTACAAGTCCACTGGTTTCTTGGGACTGTAAATCATCCCTAAAAGACTGCTGCTGATGATGCTGAGTGCCAGCCTCCACCTCCATGCTGACACAATCCTCCTCCTCCTCCTCCTCCTCCTCCTCCTCCTCTTCCTGTGCGATGGGTGGGACAGAAGGAACACTGTCTGGGTAAAGGGGGCCTTGAGAGGCAAGGAAGTCCTCCTCTTCCTGCCTCTGTTCTGCCTCAAGTGCCCTGTCCATTATTCCACGCAGCGTGTGCTCCAACAGGTGGACAAGAGGTACAGTGTCACTGATGCATGCACTGTCACTGCTCACCATCCTCGTGGCCTCCTCAAATGGTGCCAGGACAGTGCATGCATCCCTGATCATGCCCCACTGGCGTGGAGAAAAAAAACCAAGCTCCCCTGACCCTGTCCTGGTGCCGTAGTCGCACAGGTACTCATTGATGGCCCTCTGCTGCGTGTGCAGCCGCTGCAGCATGGCCAACGTTGAGTTCCACCTGGTGGGCATGTCACATATAAGGCGGTTCTTGGGCAGGTTCAACTCCTTTTGCAGCTCAGCCAGGCGAGCACTGGCATTATAAGATCTGCGGAAATGCACACAGACTTTCCTGGCCTGCCTCAGGACATCCTGTAAGCCCGGGTACCTGCCCAAGAACCGCTGCACCACCAGGTTAAGGACGTGAGCCACACAGGGCACATGGGTCAGTTGTCCCTGTCGGAGGGCGGAGAGGAGGTTGGTGCCATTGTCGCAAACCACCATTCCTGGCTTAAGCTGGCGTGGCGTCAACCACCTCTCGGCCTGGCCCTGCAGAGCAGACAGGACCTCTGCCCCAGTGTGGCTTCTGTCCCCCAAACACACCAGCGCAAGCACGGCATGGCATCTTTTTGCCTGCGTACTTGCGTAGCCCCGTGAACGGCTACGGAGCACCGCTGGTTCATAGGACAAACCACAGGAAGAGGCCATGGAGGAAGAAGAAGAGGAGGGGGTGGAGGAGAGAGGTGTGTCACAACCAGTAGTAGCATTTTGGAGGCGTGGCGGTGGGACAACCTCCAACACTACTGCACCTTGTCCTGAATCCTTCCCAGCTGCCAAAAGAGTGACCCAATGGGCCGTGAAAGAAAGGTAACGTCCCTGTCCATGCCTGCTGGACCATGAGTCAGCGGTAATATGCACCTTACCGCTGACCGCCCTGTCCAGCGAGGCCAAGACATTGCCTTCCACATGCCGGTAGAGAGCCGGAATAGCCTTCCGTGAGAAAAAGTGGCGTTTGGGAACCTGCCACTGAGGAACCGCACATTGCACAAACTCACGGAAGGGGGCCGAGTCTACCAACTGAAAAGGCAGCAGTTGAAGCGCTAGCAATTTAGCCAAGCTAGCATTCAACCGCTGGGCATGTGGATGGCTGGGAGTGAACTTCTTTCGACGGTCCAGCAGCTGGGGCAGGGAAATTTGCCTGCTAGAATCGGACGTCGGTGTACTGCTAGCAGAGTGGGCGCAAGTACTTGGCTGTGACACACCTAATTCTACACCTTCATTCCTCTCAGTGCATGTTTCAGAGAGGACTGAAGTTATAGTGGGGTTGGAGATCCCAGCTGATGCGGTGCAAGGAGAGGTCCGCTTTGTTCTTTGGTGTGGGTCTTTGAGGTAGGCTTGCCAACGAGCTGCATGGCAGGTCAACATATGTCTGGTCAGGCATGTGGTACCCAAGCGGCTGATGTTTTGGCCACGCGATATACGCTTGAGACATATGTTGCAAACAGCAGCTGTGCGATCTGATGCACTAGCCTCAAAAAAGGCCCACACCAAAGAACTTTTTGAATGACGGGCAGAGGCAGCGCCCTGCACAGGCGGAGCTCTGCGGTGTGATTCCGTCGGTGTACTGCCCTTACGCTGGCCACCAAAGGGCATCCTGCCTCGTTGGAGATGTGCCTCCTCCTCATCCTCCTCCTCCTCCTCTCTCCTATTAGGCACCCACGTGGAGTCATTGACCTCATCATCCCCTCCCTCCTCATCACTGGAGCCAATCTGGCAGTATGCTGCAGCTGCTGGAACATGACTGCCAGATTGGTGTCCTTCTTGAGCATCCCCTCTGTCTGCTCTCACGCTACTGCCTTCCTCTAGCTGGGTTTCATCATCAGACCCTTCGAAACGCTGGGCATCCTCCTGGAGCATGTACCCAACACTGTGCTGAAACAGTTCGGGGGACTCCTCAGGAGGAGGACATGGTGGGTCTAGGGAAGGAGTGACTGATGATTTGTCTGACATTGATACCAGGGAAGACGACGCTTTGGCAGCTGCTTTTCCAGTACCCTGAGCCTGGGTGAGAGAGGATGAGGAGGAGGAGGAGGGCTTGGTCATCCACTCTACCAAGTCTTCGGCATGATGTGGCTCAACATGTCCAGCTGCCGAAAAGAAGGACAAGCGTGTCCCATGGCCATGTGCTGATGACAATGCACCGCGTCCACGACCAGCACTGTTGCCCCCAGACACAGAGCCTGCTTGCCCTCTTTTATTGCCTCCTGACTGTCTGCCTCTCCTTGTTTGCCTTCCAGACATTCTAATAGATGGCCTGCAGGGAGATGGGAAAAAAGCAATAAGGGCTACCTTCAGGTGTCCTTCTCTGTCCCTTGAAACAAGGACTTTCACAGTGAAAGAAACTGACACTGTCCCTACCTAGAGTTTTCTATCCCTAGAATAAATGTTTTTTTTAATCACAATATAGCACAAGGACAATTCACTCAATGTCTCTCCAGGTCCCTGGAAACAAGGACTTGCAGAGTGAAAGAAACTGACACTGTCCCTACCTAGAGTTTTCTGTCCCTAGAATAAATGTTTTTTTTAAGCACAATATAGCACAAGGAAAATTAACTCACTGTCCTTACAGGTCCCTGGAAACAAGGACTTGCAGAGTGAAAGAAACTGACACTGTCCCTACCTAGAGTTTTCTGTCCCTAGAATAAATGTTTTTTTTAAGCACAATATAGCACAAGGACAATTAACTCACTGTCCTTACAGGTCCCTGGAAACAAGGACTTGCAGAGTGAAAAAAAAAAAACACTCTCCCTACCTAGAGTTTTCTGTCCCTAGAAAAAATGTTTTTTTTAAGCACAATATAGCACAAGGACAATTAACTCACTGTCCTTACAGGTCCCTGGAAACAAGGACTTGCAGAGTGAAAGAAAAAAAACACTCTCCCTACCTACAGTTTTCTGTCCCTAGAAAAAATGTTTTTTTTAATCACAATATAGCACAAGGAAAATTAACTCACTGTCCTTACAGGTCCCTGGAAACAAGGACTTGCAGAGTGAAAGAAAAAAAACACTCTCCCTACCTACAGTTTTCTGTCCCTAGAAAAAATGTTTTTTTTAATCACAATATAGCACAAGGAAAATTAACTCACTGTCCTTACAGGTCCCTGGAAACAAGGACTTGCAGAGTGAAAGAAACTGACACTGTCCCTACCTAGAGTTTTCTGTCCCTAGAATAAATGTTTTTTTTAAGCACAATATAGCACAAGGACAATTAACTCACTGTCCTTACAGGTCCCTGGAAACAAGGACTTGCAGAGTGAAAAAAAAAAAAAACTCTCCCTACCTAGAGTTTTCTGTCCCTAGAAAAAATGTTTTTTTTAATCACAATATAGCACAAGGACAATTAACTCACTGTCCTTACAGGTCCCTGGAAACAAGGACTTGCAGAGTGAAAGAAAAAAAACACTCTCCCTACCTACAGTTTTCTGTCCCTAGAAAAAATGTTTTTTTTAATCACAATATAGCACAAGGAAAATTAACTCACTGTCCTTACAGGTCCCTGGAAACAAGGACTTGCAGAGTGAAAGAAACTGACACTGTCCCTACCTAGAGTTTTCTGTCCCTAGAATAAATGTTTTTTTTAATCACAATATAGCACAAGGAAAATTAACTCACTGTCCTTACAGGTCCCTGGAAACAAGGACTTGCAGAGTGAAAGAAAAAAAACACTCTCCCTACCTACAGTTTTCTGTCCCTAGAAAAAATGTTTTTTTTAATCACAATATAGCACAAGGAAAATTAACTCACTGTCCTTACAGGTCCCTGGAAACAAGGACTTGCAGAGTGAAAGAAACTGACACTGTCCCTACCTAGAGTTTTCTGTCCCTAGAATAAATGTTTTTTTTAATCACAATATAGCACAAGGACAATTCACTCAATGTCTCTCCAGGTCCCTGGAAACAAGGACTTGCAGAGTGAAAGAAACTGACACTGTCCCTACCTAGAGTTTTCTGTCCCTAGAATAAATGTTTTTTTTAAGCACAATATAGCACAAGGACAATTAACTCACTGTCCTTACAGGTCCCTGGAAACAAGGACTTGCAGAGTGAAAGAAAAAAAACACTCTCCCTACCTACAGTTTTCTGTCCCTAGAAAAAATGTTTTTTTTAATCACAATATAGCACAAGGAAAATTAACTCACTGTCCTTACAGGTCCCTGGAAACAAGGACTTGCAGAGTGAAAGAAACTGACACTGTCCCTACCTAGAGTTTTCTGTCCCTAGAATAAATGTTTTTTTTAATCACAATATAGCACAAGGACAATTCACTCAATGTCTCTCCAGGTCCCTGGAAACAAGGACTTGCAGAGTGAAAGAAACTGACACTGTCCCTACCTAGAGTTTTCTGTCCCTAGAATAAATGTTTTTTTTAAGCACAATATAGCACAAGGACAATTAACTCACTGTCCTTACAGGTCCCTGGAAACAAGGACTTGCAGAGTGAAAAAAAAAAAAACTCTCCCTACCTAGAGTTTTCTGTCCCTAGAAAAAATGTTTTTTTTAATCACAATATAGCACAAGGACAATTAACTCACTGTCCTTACAGGTCCCTGGAAACAAGGACTTGCAGAGTGAAAGAAAAAAAACACTCTCCCTACCTACAGTTTTCTGTCCCTAGAAAAAATGTTTTTTTTAATCACAATATAGCACAAGGAAAATTAACTCACTGTCCTTACAGGTCCCTGGAAACAAGGACTTGCAGAGTGAAAGAAACTGACACTGTCCCTACCTAGAGTTTTCTGTCCCTAGAATAAATGTTTTTTTTAATCACAATATAGCACAAGGAAAATTAACTCACTGTCCTTACAGGTCCCTGGAAACAAGGACTTGCAGAGTGAAAGAAAAAAAACACTCTCCCTACCTACAGTTTTCTGTCCCTAGAAAAAATGTTTTTTTTAATCACAATATAGCACAAGGAAAATTAACTCACTGTCCTTACAGGTCCCTGGAAACAAGGACTTGCAGAGTGAAAGAAACTGACACTGTCCCTACCTAGAGTTTTCTGTCCCTAGAATAAATGTTTTTTTTAATCACAATATAGCACAAGGACAATTCACTCAATGTCTCTCCAGGTCCCTGGAAACAAGGACTTGCAGAGTGAAAGAAACTGACACTGTCCCTACCTAGAGTTTTCTGTCCCTAGAATAAATGTTTTTTTTAAGCACAATATAGCACAAGGACAATTAACTCACTGTCCTTACAGGTCCCTGGAAACAAGGACTTGCAGAGTGAAAAAAAAAAAAAACTCTCCCTACCTAGAGTTTTCTGTCCCTAGAAAAAATGTTTTTTTTAATCACAATATAGCACAAGGACAATTAACTCACTGTCCTTACAGGTCCCTGGAAACAAGGACTTGCAGAGTGAAAGAAAAAAAACACTCTCCCTACCTACAGTTTTCTGTCCCTAGAAAAAATGTTTTTTTTAATCACAATATAGCACAAGGAAAATTAACTCACTGTCCTTACAGGTCCCTGGAAACAAGGACTTGCAGAGTGAAAGAAACTGACACTGTCCCTACCTAGAGTTTTCTGTCCCTAGAATAAATGTTTTTTTTAATCACAATATAGCACAAGGAAAATTAACTCACTGTCCTTACAGGTCCCTGGAAACAAGGACTTGCAGAGTGAAAGAAAAAAAACACTCTCCCTACCTACAGTTTTCTGTCCCTAGAAAAAATGTTTTTTTTAATCACAATATAGCACAAGGAAAATTAACTCACTGTCCTTACAGGTCCCTGGAAACAAGGACTTGCAGAGTGAAAGAAACTGACACTGTCCCTACCTAGAGTTTTCTGTCCCTAGAATAAATGTTTTTTTTAAGCACAATATAGCACAAGGACAATTAACTCACTGTCCTTACAGGTCCCTGGAAACAAGGACTTGCAGAGTGAAAGAAAAAAAACACTCTCCCTACCTACAGTTTTCTGTCCCTAGAAAAAATGTTTTTTTTAATCACAATATAGCACAAGGAAAATTAACTCACTGTCCTTACAGGTCCCTGGAAACAAGGACTTGCAGAGTGAAAGAAAAAAAACACTCTCCCTACCTACAGTTTTCTGTCCCTAGAAAAAATGTTTTTTTTAATCACAATATAGCACAAGGAAAATTAACTCACTGTCCTTACAGGTCCCTGGAAACAAGGACTTGCAGAGTGAAAGAAACTGACACTGTCCCTACCTAGAGTTTTCTGTCCCTAGAATAAATGTTTTTTTTAATCACAATATAGCACAAGGAAAATTAACTCACTGTCCTTACAGGTCCCTGGAAACAAGGACTTGCAGAGTGAAAGAAACTGACACTGTCCCTACCTAGAGTTTTCTGTCCCTAGAATAAATGTTTTTTTTAAGCACAATATAGCACAAGGACAATTAACTCACTGTCCTTACAGGTCCCTGGAAACAAGGACTTGCAGAGTGAAAGAAAAAAAACACTCTCCCTACCTACAGTTTTCTGTCCCTAGAAAAAATGTTTTTTTTAATCACAATATAGCACAAGGAAAATTAACTCACTGTCCTTACAGGTCCCTGGAAACAAGGACTTGCAGAGTGAAAGAAACTGACACTGTCCCTACCTAGAGTTTTCTGTCCCTAGAATAAATGTTTTTTTTAATCACAATATAGCACAAGGAAAATTAACTCACTGTCCTTACAGGTCCCTGGAAACAAGGACTTGCAGAGTGAAAGAAACTGACACTGTCCCTACCTAGAGTTTTCTGTCCCTAGAATAAATGTTTTTTTTAAGCACAATATAGCACAAGGACAATTAACTCACTGTCCTTACAGGTCCCTGGAAACAAGGACTTGCAGAGTGAAAGAAACTGACACTGTCCCTACCTAGAGTTTTCTGTCCCTAGAATAAATGTTTTTTTTAATCACAATATAGCACAAGGAAAATTAACTCACTGTCCTTACAGGTCCCTGGAAACAAGGACTTGCAGAGTGAAAGAAACTGACACTGTCCCTACCTAGAGTTTTCTGTCCCTAGAATAAATGTTTTTTTTAATCACAATATAGCACAAGGACAATTAACTCACTGTCCTTACAGGTCCCTGGAAACAAGGACTTGCAGAGTGAAAGAAACTGACACTGTCCCTACCTAGAGTTTTCTGTCCCTAGAATAAATGTTTTTTTTAAGCACAATATAGCACAAGGACAATTAACTCACTGTCCTTACAGGTCCCTGGAAACAAGGACTTGCAGAGTGAAAGAAACTGACACTGTCCCTACCTAGAGTTTTCTGTCCCTAGAATAAATGTTTTTTTTAATCACAATATAGCACAAGGAAAATTAACTCACTGTCCTTACAGGTCCCTGGAAACAAGGACTTGCAGAGTGAAAGAAACTGACACTGTCCCTACCTAGAGTTTTCTGTCCCTAGAATAAATGTTTTTTTTAATCACAATATAGCACAAGGACAATTAACTCACTGTCCTTACAGGTCCCTGGAAACAAGGACTTGCAGAGTGAAAGAAACTGACACTGTCCCTACCTAGAGTTTTCTGTCCCTAGAATAAATGTTTTTTTTAAGCACAATATAGCACAAGGACAATTAACTCACTGTCCTTACAGGTCCCTGGAAACAAGGACTTGCAGAGTGAAAGAAACTGACACTGTCCCTACCTAGAGTTTTCTGTCCCTAGAATAAATGTTTTTTTTAAGCACACTATAGCAGAAGCACAAAACACACTGACACTCTCCCTACCTATCCTTCTCTTTCCCTAAACTAAAGGAATCCAGGTTAAGCAAGAAAGAAATAACAGTCACTGTCCCTGCCTATGCTACTCTATCCCTGCTCCGGAACACACTACACTAGGCCGCCGTGCTGGCGGCCTTTTATAGTGTGGGGCGTGTACTAAACACCCTCAGCAATAATTGGCCACAGGCATCCTGCCTGTGGCCAATCATTGCTCTCCTCGCTGCCGGCGCTGTGATTGGCCAAGCATGCGGGGTCACAGTGCATGCTTGGCCAATCACAGCGCCTGGATGACACTGCGATGGCGTAGTGCATTGTGGGCCGTTCGCGTCACTCGAATTTGGCGCGAACGGCCCAAATCGTTCGATCTTCGTCGAACGATCGAACAGCCAATGTTCGAGTCGAACGTATGTTCGACTCGAACACGAAGCTCATCCCTAGTCTTAAGTAACAGCGGCACAGTGTAACCTTTCTTGGAATGGCACCATAAGGTTCATACAGGCCACAGTACGTAAGGTGTTTAAAAAATTTAATAATTTTAGCTCTAATCTGAATTCTCTCCAGTGCTGACCTTGCATCAGGTGATTAAAAGCTGAAAAAAGATATGTATACTGATTATTTTAGGTGAATGCAGCATGGGATGGATTTGGTTTGTGGGGGGGGGGGAAGCTTAGCAGGACTTAAAGGCTAAGTTCACCCCCCCCCCCCCAAATTCCAGCTCCCTTATGTACCAATATAGCATGAATGTACCTATTTTGCAAAAATAAAACAGATTTCCATGAATTCTACACAGCCTTACCTCACTCTTGTCAGGTCACCTGAGGCCAGGTGACAGATGCACACCGTTGGGGTCAGGAGTGCACCACTATGATAGCTGACTGCTGCGGGTGGAACCCTGGGTGGTACAGGAAGGCAGGTCAACTGGGGCACCAACACAGATCCCACAGGGAGCTAGAACATAAGATTCCCCAGGGCGGGGAGTCTAAGAGCCAGCAGGTGTTCACCAGAGCCTCTAGTGGTGAGGATGGACTACGCTGCAGCTGACTCCAAGTCGCATCCCCCAGGGTCTCCCAGCTCATGCTCAAGGTAGGCTATAGGAGGAAGCTACAGGTCGGGGCGACTAGCAGACATGGATATACCGAGAACAAGCCAAAGGTCAAAGGTCACAAGCAGGCAGGGATAGTCGAGAACGCGCCAAAGGTCAGGGTCACAAGCAGGCGGGGATGGTCGGGATCACGCCAAGATCAGTAACAGAAACAAACGTAGAGCACACGGCAAGCAGAAAACAGGAAATCAAACACACAATATTGCACGGCAAGGCAGGCTTGGAGAACAAAGTGTTAAATAGTGGTTCCTGTTGAGGCTAGGGTGGAGCCACACTGAGGGAAGATTACTTAACCATGCAGGTGTGAGAGAGCAAGCCCTAAGGCTGATACACAGACCAGGTAAGAGACAGACAGGTCATGAAAGTATTATGCCCCGTACACACGATCGTTTTTAATGTCATTTTTTAAACCGACGTTTTTCTCCTCGTTTTTTTTTCATGTTTCCTCTCAAGCCTGTCTTGCGTACACACCATCATTAAAAAAAACGATCAAGCAAAGCGCAGTGACGTTCAACACGTACGACGGCACTATAAAGGGGAAGTTCCGTTCGAATGGCGCCACCCTTCATGTTAGTAAAGTTTGTTGAGCGACGATTCGCTCTTTTCAGTCTCGTGCTTTTCAGTCCGTGACTGCGTGACGAATGTGCTATCTCCATTACGAACGCTAGTTTTACCAGAACGAGCGCTCCTGTCTCATACTTGATTCTGAGCATGCGCGTTTTTTTTCACGTCGTTAAAGCATACACACTATCGTTTTTCACGTCGTTAAAAAAAACGACATGAAAAACGACGTGAAAAAAGAGAGCATGTTCGAAATTTTTAATGGCCGTTTTTCACGTCGTTAAAAATGCTCTGGAGCCTACACACGATCATTTTTAATGGCCATTTTTTAAAATGGCATTTTTAACGGCATGAAAAACGATCGTGTGTACGGGGCATAACTGCAAGGTCATGACAACTCTCTTCATAGCTGTTTAAAGACACTGCTCGATTACTTCTGCCTTACTTCCTTGTCAGACTTTAGGTCATGACACAGGAAGGAGTTGACCAGCTGATCTCATTAGCACACACCCTGCACTATCTACCCTCAGCTGGTCAACTCCTTCCTGTATCATGACCTACAATCTGTCCAGGAAGTAAGGCAGAAGTAATTGACCAGTGTGTTTAAACAGCTATGAAGAGAGTGAGGTAAACCTGTGTAGAATTAATGGAAAGCTGTTTTATTTTTGCAAAAGAAGTACCGTATTTATCGGCGTATAACACGCACCGGCGTATAACACGCACCCCAAGTTTAGGAGGGAATTTTAAGTAAAAAAACTTTTAGGAGGGAAATTCAAGGAAAAAAAACTTACATTTAAATGCAGCATGCAGCCTTGCCCAGTGTCCATCTGTCCATCTGCAGCCTTGCCCAGTGTCCATCTGTCCATCTGAAGCCTTGCCCAGTGTCCATCTGTAGCCTTGCCCAGTGTCCATCTGTCCATCTGCAGCCTTGCCCAGTGTCCATCTGTCCATCTGCAGCCTTGCCCAGTGCCTTTGCAATCTTGTCAGTCTCTGCGTCTTTTTAAATTTGGCGCCGATTTCTGTGGAGAGGAGCGAGCGGGGCCGAGTGTACTTCGGCTAGACTCGGCTCCTCTCGCAGTCCCGCCCATCTCCACTGACTGCGCCGCTGACAGAGAAAGCCGAGTGTACTTCGGCTAGACTCGGCTCTGCTCACAGTCAGGGGCAGGACTGCGAGAGGAGCCGAGACTAGCCGAAGTACACTCGGCTTTCTCTATGTCAGCGGCGCAGTCAGAGATGGGCGGGACTGCGAGAGGAGCCGAGTAAAGCCGAGTGTACTTCGGCTTCGGCTCCGCTCGCTCCTCTCGCTCGTTTCAGCAGGGAAATTCGACGGAGTATCGGCGTATAACACGCACCCACGATTTTCCCCTGATTTTAAGGGGAAAAAAGTGCGTGTTATACGCCGATAAATACGGTACATCAATGCTATATTGGTACATAAGGTAGGGTGACCAGACATCCCCAGTTTCTGGGGACAGTCCCCGGATTGAGGACACTGTCCCCGGACCAAGTCTGTCCCCGGATTGGATTTGAACAGGGGCTGGGGCAATTTCAAAGACAGTCGGTGTAGAATTAAAAAAATTAATTCTGAATTACACTCCCCCGCTCCGCCGCTCTTACTAGCTTAGGGGGGTGTATTTTTTTCCATTATCTGTGCCCCTTTCTGATGATCATCTGCTGGTCAGAGCGGAGGGAATATTTCTTCAGTTTCGGGTGCATGCCCATTCAGCTCTGCTCGTATGTTCTCCTGCCTTGCCTCAAGTCCCGGCCACCCGCCTGCTTATCTCCTTGCCTTCCCTGGCAGAGTGATCTTCCTCCGCTCCCCACCCAGTAGTAGCCGGGGACCGGAGACTAAGACTTGACAGGCTGTGAGGCGGGCGGTGGCGGCGACGGGCAGAGAGTCGCTGATTGCCGCCATTACTAGTAAAAAAAAAATATGTCCCCGGATTTCATTTTAAAAATCTGGTCACCTAAGGGAGCTTGAATTTAGAAAAAAAAAAGGTGAACAGAGGTGAACTTAGCCTTTAACCACTTGCCGACCACCTTCCGCATATATACTGCGGCAAGGTTGCTCGGCTACGCAAACCGACGTAACTGTACATCCATCTGTGCATGTGATTGTGTGGGCGCACACGTGCTTCTGCTACACACCGGGGAGCGCGCGCGCGTACTCGATGTCCGACGGTCACCCGCGAACGTGGTACAGAGAGGCAGAATGGGGATCTGTCTATGTAAACAAGGTGGATCCCCCTTCTGACAATGGACAATATGGAGATCTGCTGTTCCTAGTGATCAGGAACAGCGATCTCTGTGTTGCCCCAGTAAGCCCAGCCCACACACTGTTAGGACACACCCAGGGAACACAGTTAACCCCTTGATCGCCCCCTAGTGTTACCCCTTCCCTGTCAGTGTCATTTATACATTGATCAGTGCATTTTTTTAGCACTGATCACTGTATTGGTGTCACTGGTCCCCAAAAAAGTGTCACTTAGGTTCAAAAAAATTAAAAGTCCCTAAATGTATCCCCTATTTTGTAGATGCTTTAACTTTTGCGCAAACCAATCAATATACACTTATTGGGATTTTTTTTTACCAAAAATATGTAGCAGAATACATCTTGGCCTAAATTGATGAAGAAATTCGATTTTTTTTTGGATGTGTATTATAGCAGAAAGTAAAAAAAAAGTGTTTTTTTTTGCAAAAAATAAAAAGCCGCAGAGGGGATCAAATACCAAATAAAGCTCTATTTGTGGGAAAAAAATGACATCAATTTTGTTTGGGTACCGCGCAATTGTCAGTTAACCACTTAACGACCGCCCACTGTAAATATACGTCGGCAGAATGGCACGGACAGGCACAATCACGTACCTGTACGTGCCTGCCTTTGTATGGGTGGGGGGTCCATTCGGACCCCCCTCCGGTACAGTGAGCGGCCGGGATCGCTTCGGGAGCGATCCGTGATGAGGAGGCCGCCATTCGATTCTGGCCACCCCCTCGCAATCGCTCCCGGCGAATGAAAAGCTTCCTCTGCCTGTGTAGTGTTTACACAGGCAGGAGGAAGTGATGTCATCTCTCCTGCGGCACTCACATATACCGAGCGCCGCATGAGAGAAGACACAGAGGTTAGTGCACAAATACTACACTAACACCAGCACACATAGGCACACGATCGCCCGCCCAGGCCCCCCCAGATCACCCCCCAGCCCCCAGTCACAGTGTCACTGATTGCAGTGACCATTTATTTACTGATCACTGCAATCAGTGACATTTGTGACTGTAAAAGTGTCAGGGCAGTTAGTTTTAGGTCCAGTGTAGCCCCCTAACCCCCCCTAATAAAGGTTTAACCCCTTGATCGCCCACCAGGTAACCCTTTCACCCCCTAGCACCGCCGTCACTAAGCGATCGTTTTTCTGATCGCTGTTTTAGTGTCGGTGATTCCGATAGGTAGCCAGTTATTTTTTTTAGGTTCGCCGCAGGTTTTTATAGCGTCGGGTACCCCCATATATTACCTAGTAAAGGTTTAACCCCTTGATCTCCCCCCCAGGTAACCCTTTCACCCGTGTCACTAAGCGATCGTTTTTCTGATCGCTGTCTTAGTGTCGGTGTTGCCGATAGGTAGCCAGTTATTGTTTTTTAGGTTCGCCGCAGGTTTTTATAGCGTCGAGTACCCCCATATATTACCTAATAAAGGTTTAACCCCTTGATCGCCCCCCAGGTAACCCTTTCACCCCCTAGCACCGCTGTCACTAAGCAATCGTTTTTCTGATCGCTGTCTTAGTGTCGGTGATGCCGATAGGTAGCCAGTTATTTTTTTTAGGTTCGCCGCAGGTTTTTATAGCGTCAGGTACCCCCATATATTACCTAATAAAGGTTTAACCCCCTGATTGCCCCTAGTTAACCCTTTCACCAGTGATCACCATATAAGTGTTACGGGTGACGCTGGTTAGTTAGTTTGCTTTTTATAGTGTCAGGGCACCCGCCGTATATAACCCAATAAAGGTTTAACCCCCTGATCGCCCGCCGGGTGATATCAATTAGGTTTTAGCATCAGAGAGGGTCTGCGTCACACCCCAGGCAGCGTCAGGTTAGTGCCAGTAACGCTAACACCCACGCGTGAAGCATACACCCCCCTTAGTGGTATAGTATCTGAACAGATCAATATCTGATCTGATCAGATCTATACTAGCGTCCCCAGCAATTTAGGGTTCCCAAAAACGCAGTGTTAGCGGGATCAGCCCAGATACCTGCTAGCACCTGCGTTTTGCCCCTCCGTC
This sequence comes from Rana muscosa, assembly GCA_029206835.1. Lineage (NCBI taxonomy): Eukaryota > Metazoa > Chordata > Amphibia > Anura > Ranidae > Rana > Rana muscosa. The sequence continues at coordinate 1,068,401,755 of CM055117.1, forward strand.
CAGCCCAGGCCACCCAAGTGCAGTATTGATCGATCACTGTCACTTACAAAACACAACACACATAACTGCAGCGTTCGCAGAGACAGGCCTGATCCCTGCGACTCCAGTGCTGTAGGAGGTGATTTCACCACCACAGTTAAAAAAAAAAGAGCATATATGCTGAAGCATGGGGGCAGCAGGGGCGGAGGAGCGATTTTGCTCCTAATGCCGCGTACATACGGTCAAAATTCCGACTGAGGCATGCCCGTGGAAAAGTCCGACCATGTGTGTGCGGCATAACTTTTGCAGGAGGATGCCCCCATGCTTCGGCATATATAAATGGTGCATGTATGCCCATCATTAGAAGTGGGTGGATGAAGGGAGGTATTCTAATGGTGGGCATACCCACCGATCAATCTCTTTTTTTCGTTCAGCCAACAGGCTGCATGAAAAAAAAGATTACAATACATGTCCAACAAGGACCAGCAACGTACTGGTATGTTGCTGGACTTTGGTTATACCAGATTGATGCCTGCGGGTTTAGGTATCATCTTGGTATCATTCTTTTCAGCCAGCGGCCGACTTTCATGTAAAAGCAATCCTAGCGGATAATTAGCCTCTGGACTGCTTTTACAAGCAGTGGGAGGGAATGTCCCCCTCCCCCCCCGGATATAAAAAGTGCCATTGGGAAATTGGGAAAGCATTTTATCACACCGATCTTGGTGTGGTCAGATGCTTTGAGGGCAGAGGAAAGATCTAGGGTCCAATAGACCCCATTTTTTTTAAAAAAAGAGTACCTGTCACTACCTTTTGCTATCATAGGGGATATTTACATTCCCTGAGATAACAATAAAAATGATTAAAAAAAAAAATGGAAAGAACAGTTTAAAAATAAAATAAAAAAGCAAAATTAATTGTAGCGGCCTCCTCACCCCGCCGTCTGGTTGGCTAGGGGTATGTCACGCGACAGGGTGAGGTGCGCTACGGCCCATGTCCTCCCCATAACTGTGGGTGAGGTGAAGGCCAATACTTGATGTTTCCTCGGGCCGGTGTGTCTTGGGCATGTACCGAGTCTGTTGTGCAGAAACCACCAAACCACCCTTTGCTCCCATTAACAGAGTCCATACACTGATCACAGTCCAACTGTTAGGTTTATTTCGTATCTCCACATACAGGCAATGCGATGGCAGGATACGGTGGGATGAGCAGGTCGAGGCACTATACTGATCTGGGTCCCTACACCCCCTATGCTATGACCAAGGGTTGCAGGAGTCTTGACATGAATACCTCCGTTGCGTTGCAGCCCCTATCAGGGGAAGATGTCCTCCAAGGGAGTTACCGGAGGCCCATCCGTCACCGGGTTGACACTACACCGGGTCTTCGAACGGGTGACCTCCCCAGCCTCCTCACCTCAGATGCGGGTCTCCTCGCAAGGAGCACCCTGGAATCACTTCACCCTTGCGGGACCCAGTCGGAGTCACTGGGCCCCAGGCCTCCTCAATAGTACCTCATCCCAGGCTGAAGGTGCCTGGGATGGAATCCCAGCTTCATTCCGGCCAGGCCTAGGGCGCCTAGGCCGGAACCTTGAACCGCTCGCACCCAGGCTGAAGGTGCCTGGGTGCGTGAAGAGATGATCCCCGAAGACCTCGTGGCGAGGGCGTCTCCCCCTTTTATCTCCTCCCATCGATACCACGGCGGGTTCCCCGCCTCAGCCGTACCATCTCCAGGAAGGGACAAAGAAGGGTAGCACTGTGGTGGCGATTCTACCTGAAGCCTGTAGGTACTCCGCCACCCACAGGCAAAGGAGAATATTACATCCCCCAATCCTCCACGAATAACAAAAAGGGGTCTTAACCCTGACATAATTACACACCTGGGTCACACTACCCCCAGGTGTATCCCACTAAATCTAAAGACCCCGCTACATAATAATTAAAAAAAAGTGTGTTTTTTCCCCAAAGAATGCGCTTGAAAAATCGCTGCGCAAATACTGTGTGGAAAAACAAATGCAACACCCACCATTTTAATCTGTAGGGCCTTTGCTTTAAAAAAATATATAATGTTTGGGGGTTCAACATAATTTTCTTGCAAAAAAAAAAAGTGTTTTCATGTAAACAAAAAGTGTCAGAAAGGGCTTTGTCTTCAAGTGGTTAGAAGAGTGGATGTAAGATTCCTAATGTTGTGTATAAAATGCCAGGACAGTTCAAAACCCCCCCAAATGACCCCATTTTGGAAAGCAGACACCCCAAGCTATATACTGAGAGGCATGTCGAGTCCATGGAATATTTTATATGTTGACACAAGTTGCGGAAAAATAAAATGTATTTTTTATTTTTTGCACAAAGTTGTCACTAAATGATATATTGCTCAAACATGTCATGGGCATATGTGGAATTACACCTCAAAATACATTCTGTTGCTTCTCCTGAGTACGGGGATACCACATGTGTGAGACTTTTTGGGAGCCTAGCCGCGTACGGGACCCCAAAAACCAAGCACCGCCTTCAGGCTTTCTAAGGGTGTACATTTTTGATTTCACTTCTCACTGCCTATCACAGTTTCGGAGGCCATGGAATGCCCAGATGCACAAAACCCCCCCCAAATGACCCCATTTTGGAAATTAGACACCCCAAGCTATTTGCTGAGAGGTATGGTGAGTATTTTGCAGATCTCGCTTTTTGTCACAAAGTTTTGAAAATTGAAAAAAAAATAATATATTTTCTTTCTTCATTTTCAAAAACAAATGAGAGCTGTAAAATACTCACCATGCCTCTCAGGAAATAGCTTGGGGTGTCTACTTTCCAAAATGGGGTCATTTGGGGGGGGTTTTGTGCTATTTTGGCATTTTATGGCCTTCGAAACTGTGATAGGTAGTGAGGAGTGAAATCAAAAATTTGTGCCTAGAAATCCTGAAGGCGGTGCTTGGTTTTCGGGGTCCCGTACGCGGCTAGGCTCCTAATAAGTCCCACACATGTGGTATCCCCGTACTCAGGAGAAGCAGCAAAATTTATTTTGGGGTGAAATTCCACATATAACCATGGCATGTGTGAGCAATATATCATTTAGTGACAACTTTTGGTAAATTTTTATTTATTTTTTGTCATTATTCAGTCACTTGGGACAAAAAAAAAATATTCAATGGGCTCAAAATGCCTCTCAGCAATTTCCTTGGGGTGTCTGCTTTCCAAAATGGGGTCATTTGGGGGGGGGGGGTTTGTGCTATTTTGGCATTTTATGGCCTTCGAAGCTGTGATAGGTAGTGAGGAGTGAAATCAAAAATTTGCGCCCTTAGAAATCCTGAAGGCGGTGCTTGGTTTTTGGGGGCCCGTACGCGGATGGCTCCTAAAAAGTCCCACACTTGTGGTATCCCCGTACTCAGGAGAAGCAGCAAAATGTATTTTGGGGTGCAATTCCACATATAACCATGGCATGTGTGAGCAATATATCATTTAGTGACAACTTTTTGTAATCTTTTTTTTTTTTTTTTTTTTTTTAGTCAATATTCAATCACTTGGGACAAAAAAAACATATTCAATGGGCTCAACATGCCTCTCAGCAATTTCCTTGGGGTGTCTTCTTTAAAAAATGGGGTCATTTGGGGGGGTTTTGTACTGCCCTGCCATTTTAGCACCTCAAGAAATGAGATAGGCAGTCATAAATTAAAAGCTGTGTAAATTTCAGAAAATGTACCCTAGTTTGTAGACGCTATAACTTTTGCGCAAACCAATAAATATACGCTTATTGACATTTTTTTTACTAAAGACATGTGGCTGAATACATTTTGGCCTAAATGTATGACTAAAATTGAATTTATTCGATTTTTCTTATAACAAAAAGTAGAAAATATAATTTTTTTTTCAAAAAATTTCAGTCTTTTTCCATTTATATCGCAAAAAAAAATAAAAAATTGCAGAGGCAATCAAATACCATTAAAAGAAAGCTCTATTTGTGGGAAGAAAAGGACGCAAATTTTGTTTGGGTACAACATTGCATGTCCGCACAATTTTCAGTTAAAGCAGCGCAGTGCCAAATTCTGAAAACACCTCTGGTCCTTAACCTGTATAATGGTCCGAGGCTTAAGTGGTTAAAGCGACGCAGTGTCGTATCACAAAAGATGGCCTGGTCATTAAAGGGAGTAAATCCTTTCCGGGGCTGAAGTGGTTAAAGGGGGGTGGATTTAAAAAGTAAAGTTTCTTTGCATACATTTTAAAATAATATAGAGTAGATATAAAACAATGATTAGGGTTAATGCAAGGATGCGGCACTTGGAATGATTGAAGCATATTGCTTCTGATGTCAGTTTAGAAGCATGGTATAATTATAGCATGGTCCCTCTTGCAGAGATGGTATGATTAGAGACATAAATATACATCTACAGGTAATTAGAACAAACACAGCACAGCAAATTGCTTGCTTTCTTACATACCTGTAATTAAATATCCACATCATTTGCCATTACATGCAACAAGATGGCTTGGGGTGTTCAAGTGGGCCTTCCAGATAAATCCAGCTGTGAAAAAAAACCTGAGCCTAAACGTACAGGCAAGTCATTTAATGTGCCCTGCTAACTGCATTACACTTGTGGAGTTCAGATCGGCGCACAGAGTTACAAGAGTGAGAGCTGTTCATTTATGCCGGAAATCACACACTGTGCTTGTGGGGAGGTGCAGCGTGGTGCTTGCGGCAGTAAACACTCAAGTTGCAGAGAACAGAATTTGTATGAATGTAAATGTTCAGCAATACACAACAAGCCCAGTGGGAAGACGTCTGACAGTGAACACTCACAGAATGCAACAGCGTTGTGTAGCAGAGAAGATCTCGGCGTGCCAATAGGATCTGTCTTGAAGGGCAGAATGCGGCCTGGCCGGTCCGTAGCCAAATGAGGAAGTGTCCAGGAAGGATGGAATATCCATGTCCTTTCCATACTCCATAGCTCCCAACTGCCCCTGATTCCGAGGGACTGTCCCTGATTCGAAGCAAAGTCCCTCTTTCCCCCTTATTTGTCCCTCATTTTGGTCTGATTTATATAGATGTATATAAAATGCACTTTTTATCTTTCAAAAAGTGTTTTCTGGTGCTAAACCTTTCATCCCAATTCTAAATTGCTGCATTTGTACATTTTAAAAGCCAATATAAAGGAATAGTAGTGGTAAAAAAAAGCACTTGTGGATTTTACAGAAAAAGTTAGACTCTGATAAAATGTCATGTGCATTGCCACCATCACCAATGAATGAACAAAGGAGTATTACCTCAAAGCAAAAATAGTAGTTTACGGGCAATAAAAAATGATTCAAAAAAATATATATAGAAAAAATGTATAAAGAAGTATAATTTCTTGCAATTCCATAAACAACCATAAATAACCACAAAGTGGTAAAGACTTAAGCCCCGTACACACGATCGGATAACCTATGGATTTTCGTCCGATGGATTTTTCCATCGGATATCCGATGAAACTGTTTTCCATCAGTCTTGCCCACACACCATCAGTCAAAAAACCGACCGTTCCAAACGCGGTGACGTAAAACACTCCGATGAGCCGAGAAAAATGAAGTTCAATGCTTCTGAGCATGCGTCAACTTGATTCTGAGCATGCGTGGGTTTTTTATCCGATGGACTTGCCCATAGACGATTGGAGTTTTCGATCGGTTTTTTATCCATCGGAAAATTTTAAAACAAGTTCTATTTTTTAAAACCGATGGAAAAAAGACCGATGGGTACCATACACGATCAGTTGGTTTGATGAAAACCATCCATCGGACGGTTTTCATCAGTCAAACCGATCGTGTGTACGGGGCTTTAAAAACAGGTTTACATAGACAATGCATGAACATATAAATCACAAAAAATGTCTGCATAGAACCCCAAGAGTGGAATCCTAGAGATGATGAAGCTGCTATACCCAACGCGTTTTGAAATATATGAGTATATTTGGCCAGGTCCTATCTCAAAATGTTGGGAGGTATGGGTACTCATCTGGAATTTCTCCCTGCCGCTAATCACTGTCCCTGACAGAGGGGTGACCTATCCCTACACTACCCGCATGCGAAACGCATGCCAAGCCTGAGAGCCAGTGTCTTAAATAGGCTCTGTAAGAGAAGTGAAAAGTCCATCCAGTGTGTAATCTATAGGTGTACTATGAGATCACCAAAGGTCAAAGAGTATCAGGCAAAGAATGATATCCACCAGATAACAGCAAAGTACGTGATGAATGTCTGCATGAGTGTACCTTCACCCAAAACTATGCAGTCACCAGAAATGAGACATACGCAGGCTTCAATAAATGATCATTGGTCAGTCATATTCAGTTTATCACATGGGCAGCATGGATACAGTAAAACCTTGGTTTGAGAGTAACTTGGTTTGAGAGCGTTTTGCAGGACGAGCAACATTTTTTAATAAATTTCGACTTGATATACAAGCGATGTTTTGATATACAAGTAGCGTTGTGTCACAACTGAGTATAAGGAGAAGCAATATGGTTACATTTAATGAAGGTACAACATTAAGCAACTCACATGGTTGATGATTAAAACAGCCACATCTAAGTATGCAGGCATCCGGGGTAAAACTGTCCACATAGACCATCCTCCGCATCGCCATTGATGTCGTCTCTTCCACACAGCGCTCCACGAGCGGTTCAAGCCTCGCTTTCAGATCTCTCTACTGCAGGGTAGTCTTCCCGGTCATGATTGCAGACTGACAGCGGTGAGAGCTGGCCGTGCGGAGAACAGTCTATGTGGACAGCTTTACCCCGGAAACCTGCATACTTAGATAAGCCTCTTTTAATCATCAACCATGTGAGTTGCTAAATGTTGTACCTTCATTAAATGCTACATTTAGAGGCGCCTCTCTTCTCTTTTCTCTCTGTAGCTCCTGCTGGATTTTGCTTCTAATCCCCTTGTGGATAGACATTTTATGGTTACACAACCTGGTCATATTGCTATAATTTTTTTATATGGACTATAAACTGAAGGACTTATGATTAAATGGTTGTGGAACAAATCATTTGAGTTTCCATTATTTCTTATGGGGAAATTTGCTTTGATATACAAGTGCTTTGGATTACAAGCATGTTTCTGGAATGAATTATGCCCGTGAACCAAGGTTTTACTTGTTTCCAAAAAGCAGCGAACTAGCTATAAAAAATCTCACACGCCAGGAGCCCAGATAAAACTTATATAGTGTAGTATTTATTGTAGAAATATTAAAATTTATTTTTAATGTATTTTATTGATTGAATAAGCAAGCAATTTACAATACAGTTGTAATAAATATTACAATGAGCCATACGTGTTTAACAGATATGGTAAAACTCTAAGGTCCAAGAGTAAACTACCGCAAGGTTAGAGAGAAAGAGATTTTTACCGCTCCAGGTGAACACGCTCCAGCAATTTGTAGTATCAGGACTACCGTGGGTGCCAGCAATGCACGTAGCATATAGAGAAGAAAATAAAAAATATGGACAGCCGCACTCCAAAAAACCTTTGACGGTCGCCTTTATTGTAAAAAATGGAAGATCACACCAAAAATCATCACAGCATAGCCGGGGTAACAGCTTACATGTTTCACACTGAAGGTCAGTGCTTAATCATAGCTATGTTATGATTAAGCACTGACCTTCAGTGTGAAACATGTAAGCTGTTACCCCGGCTATACTGTGATGATTTTTGGTGTGATCTTCCATTTTTTACAATAAAGGCGACCGTCAAAGGTTTTTTGGAGTGCGGCTGTCCATATTTTTTATTTTCTTCTCAGTAAACTACTGCAAGGTAGGTAATTTAACCACCTCTTTACTGGGCACTTTCGCCCCCTTCCTTCCCAGACCAATTTTCAGCTTTCAGCGCTGTCACACTTTCAATGACAATTGCGCAGTCATGCTACACTGTACCCAAATTAATTTTTTATCATTTTTTTCACCCAAATAGAGCTTTCTTTTGGTGGTATTTATTCACGACTTCATTTTTTTTTTTTTTGCGATATAAGCGAAAAAAGAGCGGAAATTTGAAAAAAAAACAATGTTTTCTTCTTTCTATTTTAAAAGAAATCCAATAAAATCTAATTTTGTCATGAATTTAAGCCAAAATGTATTCTGCTACATGTTTTTGGTAAAAAAAATCCCGTTAAGTGTATAATAATTGGTTTGTGTGATCACGGACATATGTACGCAAATGATCATGTACAGATGTGTGCAGGAGATCACAGACATATGTGTGCAAATGATCATTGGGACATGTGATTTTACTGGGACATATGTGGGGGACAGGTGTTTTTACTATGTAGGGACATTGTGTGTGAGGACATGTGTTTTTACTATGTGGGGACATGTGTGTATGGGGACATGTGTTTTTGGGGACATGTGTGTTTACTGGGTGTGTTTTACATTGTGGGGACACTAGGCTGGTGATCAGTGAGTAAAAAACAGCTCATACTCACTGATCACCAGCCGTGCTGCAGCGATCCACTTTCCTCTCCTCACCGACAACTGTGAGGAGAGGAGAGCCGATCGCCTAGCAACCGGCTCTGTGTTTACATCACATGACGGCTGTGATTGGACACGGCTGTCATGTGATCAGGAGGGCCAATCACAGAGCCCTCCTGCCGATCTGAGATGCGCCGTGTCTGGATGACACGAGTGCATCGGGATCGCGCCGCTGCGTGGAAACACGCACGCGCGCGCGATCCCCCTCCTTCTGAGGGACGTTCCTGAACGTCCACTCAGAAGGAGAGAGCGCCCACCCGGCGTATATGTACAGTGGCCGGGTGGGAAGTAGTTAACTACTATAGAAAAAGAAAAAGTACATTAGTTAATAAAACGTGAGATAACTAAGAATTATTAAAAATCCATATGTCGCGTCGCGGTCGCGTTTTTAAGCTCCGACGTTTTTTTTTTGTTTTTTTTTCTCAAAAAAATAAAAAATTATTTACAATAACATGGACAGGCGTTTTTAAGCTGTAAAAAAACGCAGCTGTAAAAACGTCAGTGGGCATGAAGCCTTACAGTTTTCTCTTGTAAGTCCACTTAGAAATCCGGTAAATACCTGTTGAGCATACCAGTGTCCCCCAATATAACTTCATCTGATGGGGGGGCAACAATGCTGCACTGCTTCTGATTTCAGAGCAAAGTTGCCACTCCCATGTAGGCTGTGCCAGCTTGCACCACAGTCTGATCAGAAAATGTGGCAGGAGACATGGCTATCAGCATTGTCACTGCTGATTTTTAACCTGTATCTTGTCAATCAGCTCCTGGCCACACCCAGTCCTGCCCGCTGCTTTCTGGATGGACAGAACTGTCTCTGTTACCGAATCCCTCCCACTGTGAGCTGCAGTTTCTGGGATGGGGAGTGCATGAGACAAAAATGAAGGAGGATTTGGCCCAGTCAGGGAAGGTGAAGGAAGTATTTTAAGACATGTGCACTGCCGAAAAATTTGTTCGTTTTCGTTTCATTCGTTGTTTGTTTTTTTTTTGGTGGGGGGGGGGGGGGGGTTCGGGACATTCGTTATGGTCGCAGTTCGTAAACACGAAAATTTGTAAATTTGTGAATTCGTAAATTCTAAAATTCTAAAATCCGAAAATAAGAAGAAAAAAAGCCGAAAATTTGAAAAAGAATAGCTAACTAACTAATAATAACTAACTTTTAAATTATAGGTATTGGAATTTCCTTTCAAATTTGGCTGTTAGTGAACGTAACGAATACGAATTTATCCGAAGTTACGAATTATCCGAAATAATGAATGCCCTATCTAAACGAATGGAACGGAACAAATTAACAATAAATAATAATAATAAAAAGTTTTTATTATTATTATTGATATTTATTGTTTATTATTTTGTTACGTTCTTAAAGGATCTGCTACTGAGGGCTTGGTGCCACATACCCAGGCTTGCTGTTAGTAACCACGGGGCCCCATACAGACAAACTTACAGGGTCCTTCCCCCAAATAAACACAATTTACTATGCTTCAGTTATGAATGAACACAGTGGGTGATAAATAGTGATCACTCATTGTGCTCATTCGGGAAAGGAAGGGGCTGGTAAATATGATATATTTACTGAAAACTTCTCCCACTCTCCATCCTAAATGGACCCTATTGTGTGCTTGCAGCTGCAGGTGGAAAGGAGAGGAGGGAAACACGCAGCACGGTGGGGGTGGTGGGGGGGAACAGGTGACAGGGGGAAAGGTATTGAAGCATGGACTCCACTAGACCTCTGAAGTTATGCTTTGGTATCTGCAGGGCCGTGAATAAGGGGGTACCGTTGGTCCTCCTGTATGGGGCCCTGGCAAGCTGGGGGCCCAGGCAGCAGGGTGATCAGATATGGGAAGGGAGGGTGATCAGTGAGGGGGGGGGCAATTACTGAAACCAATCCCATGTATGGCTCTCTCTGCAGCAGCTAAAAGCTGGCAGGGGGGAGAAGAGAAGAAGCCAGCTTTCAGCTGCTGCAAAGAGAGCCATATAGTGGTTTGGTTCCAGTAACTGCCCCTGCCGCACCGATCACCCTCCCTTCCCATATCTGATCACCCTGCTGCCTGGGCCCCCAGCTTGCCAGGGCCCCATACAGGAGGACCAATGGTACCCCCTTATTCACAGCCCTGCAGATACCATAGCATAACTTCAGAGGTCTAGTGGAGTCCATGCTTTAATGGGTCAGGGCTGTTTTGGTGGAAAAAAGACCTATTCAAAATATTAGGTGGGAGGTCATATTAAAATTATGACTGACCAGTGTAAATGCAATTTAAGAAATGTCCAATAGTTTTATGCTATAAATATGGGAACTTTAGTAGGATTTTAAATTGTCTTAGTAACTCAAGTCAAAGAAGTACTAAAATATAACAAAACACATTTCAAACAGTAGCTTTTATTGCAGGTATGCCGCTTTCACAATTTCATTTGGAGACATGTATTAAAGTGTAACTCCACTTTTGTTAGGAACAAAACACTCCCCTCTGGGTGATCTATGTACATTACAAGGATTATAACAAACTTTGTTGCAGATTCCTACCTTTTGTTTTTCTGAAGAAATCCCTGTGTGTTTCTCTGTGCCCCTGTGGGAAAGGGAGTCTAATGGGAGTGGTTTCATCATTATCAATCAGCTGCAGCACCTGCAGGGCTCTAATGAGGAAATCTGTTGGGCCTGCATCCCTTTAGATGTGATTTCCTATTGGGAGTATGCAGGGGATGCCTGAAATCTGACTTGTATCTTAGTGCAGACTTCTGGGAAAATTAGTGAGCCAATCACACAATCAGGAAATTATGTTTCTGGGGGGTATTCTGTACACATTCTGTATTCAGAACACCTCCAGGTTGCCATATTGCATTTTCAGAAAATTACAGCTGCTGCAGATTGAAAAGAAAAGGTATTTTTTAATAACATTCAATTACAATATGACTTGTGTCGCAATTGTATACGCTATATTATTATTTTTTTTATATGCAATTTTTTTCCCTACGGAAGTAGAGTTACCCTTTAGGCAGATTAGTGTCAAAATTAGATGCAAATCAGGTTCAAGGACACTTAGTTTTTATCCATTTGCAACTCCCTCTCTTGCAATCCGGGGCAGCCAGCTGAGACTGATTTGCACATTTAGTTCTGGGACAAGGTCATCCAGAGCCCAGGGTGAACATGCCAAACTGCGCCCCCCCCCCCCCACCCAAGATTTATGAGGCATTATGTGTCAGCAGAAATCCCCCCCCCCCACAAAAAACACTGAGCACTAATCTGCATGCTTATCCCCCTAAGCATAAATCCCCTCCCCCTCTCAGCACAAATCCTTGCCCCCCATCGCTCAAATCTCCCCAGCTTAAATTCACTGCCTCCCCCCCCCCCAAAAAAAAATTCACCCCTCCTAGCAAAAATCCTCTATCCTTATAATTTTCCCTCCTAGTAGACATCTTCTTCCCCATACACTTCAAATTTCCCCCTCCCAACACTAATACCCCCCAAATCCCTAGCACAAATTGTCTTCTCCCATCCCCCCCAACACAAATACCCCTAAATTTCCACTGTAAGCACTCCCCCCCCCCAAAGTTCCACTCCTATAACAATACTTACCCCCTGCCATCCCCCAAATTCCCCCTTCCAACACAAATCCCCTCCCCCAATCTCCTTGTGGTGCCTCCCCCCACATCACATGATACCACAGTGCCAAGGGAAAACGCCCCTCCTGCACACCCCCTGTCCCAGCCCTGCCAGTGCAAAGAAAAAGGGTAATCTAAAGCCCAGGGTGAACATGCCAAACTGCGCCCCCCACCCAAGATTTACGAGCGTTATGTGTCAGCAAAAATCCCCCACAAAAACACTATGTACTTAAATGCATGCCTTATCCCCCTAAGTATAATTCCCCCCCCCCCCACAGTACAAATCCCCCCTCTCAGCACAAACCTTTGCCCCAATCCCTGTAATTCCCCCAGCTCAAGTGCTCCCCCCCCCACAAAGAAAAATGAACCCCTCCTAGCACAAATCATCTATCCTTAAAATTTCCCCTCCTAGTACACATCTTCTCCCCCCCCCCCCCCCCACACTTCAAATTTCCCCCTCCCAGCACAAATTCCCCCCAAATCCCCCTCCTAGGACAAATCTTCCGACTCCCAACACAAACCCTCCTAAATCACTCCCACCCCCAAAGTTCTCCTCCTTGAACAATACTTACCCCTGCTGTCCCTCAAATTCCCCCTTCCAACACAAATCCCCCCCCCCCACATCACATGATACCAGAGTGCCCAGGGCAACCGATTCTCCTGCACACCCCTTGTCCCAGTCCTGTGCACATTCACACATTTACCACTGGAGGGGACACAAATTTTCATCACGTTGGAACAGATTCTCCCTCCAAACAGATGCACAATGAAGAAGTGGTCAGAGGAAGGCTTTTTCTGATGCAGTGCCACTTTAGAGCAGCTGAGGGAGGAATATATAAATGTAGCTGCCTAATTATTGTAAATTTTCTTCATAATCCATCTCATTGATCCTATTTAGCATTGCTTTGCTTTCCCTCTGGAAGACATGTATAATTTTTTATAAAATGAAAAAAGTAAAAAATTATTTTTGATAAAATAAGATAAAAAATTCTTCCCATTGTATGAATTTTTCTTTGGGACTTCTTTTTAAGTTAACGTATCTCTTATATCAGACCTCAAATTTTCCACTCGCCTACTCGCATTTTGCGAGTGGAAAATGAGGTCTGGAGAGGAGCTGGGCTGCCTGGTAGTGGGATGGCGAGCACCGCCGGCGGGCGGGGTTGATCGCGAGCCGTTCTCACAGCGATCGCCCCGATGGCAGAGAGCATGGAGGGAGAGGAGAGCTTCGGGATCGCAGAGCGGTAAAGCCCGCTGTTACAACTTACATTGAAATTTCCTCTGCTCTGCTCGCTCACCCAGCCCCGCCTCCTCCTGACCCCGCGCCTGTAATAGACAGAATGCGGGTCCAATGCTGGGATGTGTTGTCTATCACAGGCACGGGGTCAGGAGGAGGCAGGGCTGTGGGAGAGAGCAGAGCGGAGGAAATTTCAATGTAAGTTGTAACAGCGGGCTTTACCGCTCTGCGATCCCGCAGCTCTCCAATGGGAGCACGGTGAGTCTTCAATGGGGGCACAGTGAGTCTTCAATGGGGGCACAGTGAATCTGCAATGGGGGCACAGTAGGGGTGCAACGGATCAAAAAACTCACGGATCAATCCTCGGATCAGAGTCACGAATCGGATCATTTTTCGGATCGGCAAAAAAAAAAATAAGACAAATCTTGTTACACCCACCGGAGTTTTAGATTTCACAGTAATTTTCAACACAAAACGGAGCTTATATGCTTAAATACAGTATTTGTAAATCTGACTAAATGTTAAATGTGAAAATCAGAGGTGTTCCGTCACGGTAGTGAGCATGTAAGGTTTGCTGCTGCTTTTAAAATTTAACATGTAAACAGTCCGTTGGATTTCCAAATGTATTTAAGCATATAAGCTCCGTTTTGTGTTGAAAATAACTGAAATCTAAAACTCCGTTGGGTGTAACAAGATGTCCGCTTGGCCCCTTCTGCACAGTAATGATAGTGAGGAGTGTGGGGTGGAGCAAGATGGCGGTGGCGAAACGTCACTACAGCGGCCGCCGCCAGGTGTACAAAGATGGTCGCCGCTCCGGAGCTAGGCCGAAGCCGCGGCCTTTGCTATGGCAGTGTTTCGTGGATCGCGTGGTGTGCCAATCCGAACAGGGTGACCCGTTCGGATCACGGATCACCACCGATCCGTTGCACCACTAGGGCACAGTGAATCTGCAATGGGGGCACAGTGAATCTGCAATGGGGGCAAAGTGAATCTGCAATGGGGGCAAAGTGAATTTGCAATGGGGGCACAGTGAATCTGCAATGGGGGCACAGTGAATCTGCAATGGGGGTACAGTGAATCTGCAATGGGGGAAAAGTGAATCTGCAATGGGGGCAAAGTGAATCTGCAATGGGGGCACAGTGAATCTGCAATGTTGGTACAGTGAATCTGCAATGGGGGAAAAGTGAATCTGCAATGGGGGAAAAGTGAATCTGCAATGGGAGCACGGTGAGTCCGCAATGGGGTCATGATGAATCCGCAATGGGGGCACGGTGAGTCCGCAATGATGGGCACAGTGAGTCCACAATGGTGGGCACGGTGAGTCTGCAATGGTGGGCACGGTGAGGCTGCAAAGGTGGGCACAGTGAGGCTGCATTGATGGGCACAGGTGAGGCTGTGCTGAGGGGAACTGATAAAGTTGTTGTTAATATTTATTTTTGTAACTTAATTCTGCATAAATTGTTTCACAAGATAATTTATGAGGGAGCGTGATTTGCCGCAGAATTAGGGGCGGAGCAGGGTAAGGGTTGGGTGGGACAACTAGTAGGGAGTAACCCTTGAGGCCTGGCTAGTGGCTCAAGACTTGAAATTTTGAGCCCTGTCTTATATAATCTATCTTATATATATATCACCACCGATCCGTTGCACCACTAGGGCACAGTGAATCTGCAATGGGGGCACAGTGAATCTGCAATGGGGGCAAAGTGAATCTGCAATGGGGGCAAAGTGAATTTGCAATGGGGGCACAGTGAATCTGCAATGGGGGCACAGTGAATCTGCAATGGGGGTACAGTGAATCTGCAATGGAGGAAAAGTGAATCTGCAATGGGGGCAAAGTGAATCTGCAATGGGGGCACAGTGAATCTGCAATGTTGGTACAGTGAATCTGCAATGGGGGAAAAGTGAATCTGCAATGGGGGAAAAGTGAATCTGCAATGGGAGCACGGTGAGTCCGCAATGGGGTCATGATGAATCCGCAATGGGGGCACGGTGAGTCCGCAATGATGGGCACAGTGAGTCTGCAATGGTGGGCACGGTGAGTCTGCAATGGTGGGCACGGTGAGGCTGCAAAGGTGGGCACAGTGAGGCTGCATTGATGGGCACAGGTGAGGCTGTGCTGAGGGGAACTGATAAAGTTGTTGTTAATATTTATTTTTGTAACTTAATTCTGCATAAATTGTTTCACAAGATAATTTATGAGGGAGCGTGATTTGCCGCAGAATTAGGGGCGGAGCAGGGTAAGGGTTGGGTGGGACAACTAGTAGGGAGTAACCCTTGAGGCCTGGCTAGTGGCTCAAGACTTGAAATTTTGAGCCCTGTCTTATATAATCTATCTTATATATATCACCACCGATCCGTTGCACCACTAGGGCACAGTGAATCTGCAATGGGGGCACAGTGAATCTGCAATGGGGGCAAAGTGAATTTGCAATGGGGGCAAAGTGAATTTGCAATGGGGGCACAGTGAATCTGCAATGGGGGTACAGTGAATCTGCAATGTTGGTACAGTGAATCTGCAATGGGGGAAAAGTGAATCTGCAATGGGAGCACGGTGAGTCCGCAATGGGGTCACAATGAATCCGCAATGGGGGTACGGTGAGTCCGCAATGGTGGGCATGGTGAGTCCACAATGGTGGGCACGGTGAGTCCACAATGGTGGGCACGGTGAGTCTGCAATGGTGGGTACGGTGAGGCTGCAAATGTGGGCACAGTGAATCTGCAATGGGGGCAAAGTGAATCTGCAATGGTGGGCACGGTGAGTCCACAATGGTGGGCACAGTGAATCTGCAATGGGGGCAAAGTGAATCTGCAATGGGGGCAAAGTGAATCTGCAATGGGGGAACAGTGAATCTGCAATGGGGGCAAAGTGAATCTGCAATGGGGGCACAGTGAATCTGCAATGTTGGTACAGTGAATCTGCAATGGGGGAAAAGTGAATCTGCAATGGGGGAAAAGTGAATCTGCAATGGGAGCACGGTGAGTCCGCAATGGGGTCATGATGAATCCGCAATGGGGGCACGGTGAGTCCGCAATGATGGGCACAGTGAGTCCACAATGGTGGGCACGGTGAGTCTGCAATGGTGGGCACGGTGAGGCTGCAAAGGTGGGCACAGTGAGGCTGCATTGATGGGCACAGGTGAGGCTGTGCTGAGGGGAACTGATAAAGTTGTTGTTAATATTTATTTTTGTAACTTAATTCTGCATAAATTGTTTCACAAGATAATTTATGAGGGAGCGTGATTTGCCGCAGAATTAGGGGCGGAGCAGGGTAAGGGTTGGGTGGGACAACTAGTAGGGAGTAACCCTTGAGGCCTGGCTAGTGGCTCAAGACTTGAAATTTTGAGCCCTGTCTTATATAATCTATCTTATATATATCACCACCGATCCGTTGCACCACTAGGGCACAGTGAATCTGCAATGGGGGCACAGTGAATCTGCAATGGGGGCAAAGTGAATCTGCAATGGGGGCAAAGTGAATTTGCAATGGGGGCACAGTGAATCTGCAATGGGGGCACAGTGAATCTGCAATGGGGGTACAGTGAATCTGCAATGGGGGAAAAGTGAATCTGCAATGGGGGCAAAGTGAATCTGCAATGGGGGCACAGTGAATCTGCAATGTTGGTACAGTGAATCTGCAATGGGGGAAAAGTGAATCTGCAATGGGAGCACGGTGAGTCCGCAATGGGGTCATGATGAATCCGCAATGGGGGCACGGTGAGTCCGCAATGATGGGCACAGTGAGTCCACAATGGTGGGCACGGTGAGTCTGCAATGGTGGGCACGGTGAGGCTGCAAAGGTGGGCACAGTGAGGCTGCATTGATGGGCACAGGTGAGGCTGTGCTGAGGGGAACTGATAAAGTTGTTGTTAATATTTATTTTTGTAACTTAATTCTGCATAAATTGTTTCACAAGATAATTTATGAGGGAGCGTGATTTGCCGCAGAATTATGGGCGGAGCAGGGTAAGGGTTGGGTGGGACAACTAGTAGGGAGTAACCCTTGAGGCCTGGCTAGTGGCTCAAGACTTGAAATTTTGAGCCCTGTCTTATATAATCTATCTTATATATATCACCACCGATCCGTTGCACCACTAGGGCACAGTGAATCTGCAATGGGGGCACAGTGAATCTGCATTGGGGGCAAAGTGAATTTGCAATGGGGGCAAAGTGAATTTGCAATGGGGGCACAGTGAATCTGCAATGGGGGTACAGTGAATCTGCAATGTTGGTACAGTGAATCTGCAATGAGGGAAAAGTGAATCTGCAATGGGGGAAAAGTGAATCTGCAATGGGAGCACGGTGAGTCCGCAATGGGGTCACAATGAATCCGCAATGGGGGTACGGTGAGTCCGCAATGGTGGGCACGGTGAGTCCACAATGGTGGGCACGGTGAGTCCACAATGGTGGGCACGGTGAGTCTGCAATGGTGGGCACGGTGAGGCTGCAAATGTGGGCACAGTGAATCTGCAATGGGGGCAAAGTGAATCTGCAATGGGGGCAAAGTGAATCTGCAATGGGGGAACAGTGAATCTGCAATGGGGGTACAGTGAATCTGCAATGGGGGTACAGTGAATCTGCAATGGGGGAAAAGTGAATCTGCAATGGGGGAAAAGTGAATCTGCAATGGGAGCACGGTGAGTCCGCAATGGGGTCATGATGAATCCGCAATGGGAGCACGGTGAGTCCGCAATGATGGGCACGGTGAGTCCACAATGGTGGGCACGGTGAGTCTGCAATGGTGGGCGCGGTGAGGCTGCAAAGGTGGGCACAGTGAGGCTGCATTGATGGGCACAGGTGAGGCTGTGCTGAGGGGAACTGATAAAGTTGTTGTTAATATTTATTTTTGTAACTTAATTCTGCATAAAACGTTTCACGAGATAATTTATGACGGAGCGTGATTTGCCGCAGAATTAGGGGCGGAGCAGGGTAGGGGTTGGGTGGGGAAACTAGTAGGGAGTAACCCTTGAGGCCTGGCTAGTGGCTCAAGACTTGAAATTTTGAGCCCTGTCTTAGATAAAACATTTGATTATGGAAATTATATTTAAATAGTTTATTATTTATTTATTTTAATCTTTCAGCAGAATGTTATATGCTGGCGATTCATAAAATGATTAAACTATAAGGCCTGAGTTTCAACATTTTTTTTTTTCTGTTAAATTCCCAATGGGGAACAATCTGAAAACCTCATATGAACTGTACTGGTTTTGTTCTCCCTCCTTCTGCGAATCTCTGAACTTATTTGTAGCTTTCCTGTAAAATGAATATTTTGTTCCTCTGTTTAGGTAGAGATAAACCATGAAGAATATTAGACCTTATGGTATGCGTACAAAACAAAAAATGGGAATTATTGTACAAAGCCACAAATCAGATTTAAATCAAGTTCTAATCAATGGCGGCTGGTGCTCCATTTTTTTTTGGGTGGGGCTGGCAAACAAAACCCCCCCTGCCCACTCGCCTGCCCGCTCGCCCACCAGCACCTACCACATCCAGGTCATGGGCGGCTTCACCAGCTTCTCCTCCTGGCCAATCGGTCGCTTCTCCTCCTAGCCAATCTGGCCTTAGGACCCGCTTTCTGTCCTGATTGGCAGAGAGGAGAAGCAGGAAGACAATAACCAATGTTGATTCGCTAATGTCACAAGTGGGTGGACTCGGGGGGGGGAGTGCTCTGTGCCCCGAGCCCAACCTTTTTGAAGCCAATTAGAGCCTCAGACTTTAGAGGAGCCAGATTGTGGGCAGTGGAAGTAGAAAATATCCTGAGGTGACTGGGAATAAAGAATGCCCTATCTTTGGTATTAGGGGTAGAAACAGTGCCCCATCATTGGTGTCAGTGGGAGGAATAGTGCCCCGCCCATCATTGGAGCACAGGTGTGTCAGGAGGAAGGTGCCTCTGAAGCTGCTCTGTGAGAAGGGAGTGGTGGTGAAATCTATCCCAGCTCCCTGGCCCCCTTTCTGGGGAGGCCATGGAGGCCAGCAGGGCCTCTCCTGCTGGAGGCTCCCAGCCATCTCCTGGGCCATCAGGTGAACTGCCTGCCTCTGCACAAGCTGATCTCTCTGCCCCTGGTGAGGATGAAGGCTCGGAGGCCATTCGGGAGCGAGTGGTGGCCGGGATTAAGGTCCTGAACAGGGAGAGGGACAAGCTCTACAAGCTGAGAGCGGAGCTGAAGCGCCTGCGAAGGCAACGTGAGGGCTTACATAGCCAGAAACGGGGATCCATGGATCCTGAAATCCAGCTGGCCAAGGTCCGTGTGGATCATCAGGAGACCATCGTAGCCATGATGGAAGGCAGAGATGGGCCCTTTAAGGAAAAATTTTGCAACGACAAGAGGTTTGGAAGGGTGACAAAGATGGAGGTGGAGGAGACCCCCAGTTCTGACCCCCTGCCCCCCCAGGGAGAGGTAAGCAGCCCCAGGCCTTCCCAGGAATCTGGAGGCATGCTGAGGGCCATCCAGGTAATGGAGTCTCCTATGCGGGGAGATCAGATGATATTTAATGAGGAAGACATTACTGATGATGTACCTGATAAGGTTAAGCCTGCTAAATCCCATGTTGTGGATAAGACTGTTTTTGTTCCTTTTAACACTGTGACTGATGATGTGCCTAATGACAATCAGGCTGCTAGTCCTGTGTGCAGCAATGTTGTGCCTGCTGAGGCTGCAATGCAGCAAGAGATATGTTTAAAAAATGTCATTTCTGTGGATGGACTGCAAGTGTCAGCACAGCCCATTAACCCTTCTTTGGCTGAGTCCAAAGCTGTTTGCCCCACTGCTGCTGAGGACTCTACAGTGCAGCATCAGGAGACAGCTGGTATTGCAGCAACTGTGACTATTCCTGATGGGAATTTGAATAGTTCTGTGACTGATAACAATCACCCCAGTACCAGTGTGATGAACAATCCTGCTACAGATCCTGCCATTTCAGTTCATACAGTTGATAATAATAATAATATACAGACTAATGTGACTTCAGTGGCGGCCCTTGGCCCTGATAAACCTACTTTTGCACAGGTGGCACACTCTGCTCCTGGTAGTCCCGCTCCCAAGCGGGGTTTTCCACTGCAAGCTGCCACTTTGAGCACCCCAAGATCTGGTCTTGGGTCTCTGGCTTCTGCTGGGGGTCCAAGACGTAATGTAGTTATTCTGAAATGGGAAGGTGGTGCCATCCCTCCAGCACGGCGTGCAGTGGTGGACTTGATATTGGAGATGGGTTTTGGTGCAAATGACCTGTATGCCTTTATACATGTAGCTGGGACAAGGGACTATACGGTTAGCTTCACCAGGCCAGAGGGTCTTGACCTGTTCTGGGAGCGATATGAGGCTCGGTGCAGGTCAAGACCTGAATGGGAAGGCCTGGTCCCAGTTGCGGTGTCTCAGAGGTCAACAGTAAAAAAAATAACCATTATCCTGACTAATGAGAGTGTTCCTGCTCGGGATCTAGAGGTCTGGTTAAAGAACTATGGGGAGGTTTTGACCAAACCTAATAAAATCCATGATGAGCGTAACATCTGGACTGGGGGATGGTAGGTAACAGTCAGGTTGGCCAGGGATGGGAATGTTGTCCGTCACTTGCCCTCCTCAGCTTTCATAGGGAGGGATAGGATGACTGTTTTCTACCCTGGTCAGCCGAAGCTGTGTCACCGCTGTGGAGAAAAGGGGCACTTGAGCTCCTCCTGTTCAGCCTTGATATGTTCAGTGTGTCGGGGTCAGGGTCATATGGCTAAGGACTGCACCAAAATGATCAGGTGCAACCTGTGCCTGCGCCTTGGCCACCCCTACAGCAGGTGTCCTGAAGCCTGGCACAATATGGAGAAGGAGGTAGTAGAGGACATGTCGGGGCTGGACAGGATGGAGGGTGAGACCCCTGGTGTACCATCCTCCTCTGCGGTGACCCCCTCCCCTGGTCCTGCTCAGGATCCCTCTCCAGTTCCTGTGGCCACCCCTCCTGTGTCTGTAAGTACTCCTTCTGTTTCTGTCTCTGTGTCCCCCCAGCCTACTGTACCCTCTCCTCTTGTGTCAGAACCTTCCAAGTCTGTGCCCCCCGAGTCAGTTACCCCCCAGGAGTCTACCCCTCCTGAGTCTGACTTAAAGGGATCACCCCCCCCACCAGCGTGTACTAAAAAGGGCGCCCCTTCCTCTGTAAAGAAGTCTTGTGGAAAAACTTTAAAGAAAAAAGTAAGAGATGAGGGCATCTCTGAGGCTGACCTGCGGTACCTGGAGGAGAGAAGGAAGGTTGGGAGGCGGAAGAGGCAGGCGGTGAGGACGGAACGGGGACGGGAAGCTCCGGTTCCTGTCTCCAGCCGTCATAGGTCCTCTAAGTGGGATATTTCTTCATCTGGAGCTTCTTCTGAGAGAAGTTCCGATTCTGAAATGGACTTTGAGGTGGCCTCTAGAAAGAGAGAGGCTTCTGGTGATGAGCAGCAGAGGGGAGCTAAGAAGCAATCCACCCAATAACCCAAATGGCGGTTCCCCCTCCGTTAAAAGTGGTGACAATTAATGTCGCCAGCATTAAGTCAGTAAGAGCTCGTTCTATGGCCTTCTTTTTGTTCAGCCAATTAGATGCTGAAATTTTATTTTTGCAAGAGACTAGGCTCACCTCCTTGGCAGATATTCATATGGCCAAGAGAGAGTGGAGGTATGGTCCATCTTACTGGTCTCTTGCGGCCGAGCCTTACGGCGGTGTGGCGGTGTTGTTTAAAACCGGCATGGTAACTGTCCGGCGGGTTATTGAGGTGGAGATTGGGAGATGTATGGTCTTAGACGTCCTTGTGGGAGGGCAGGACCTGCGCCTAATCAATGTTTATGGGCCGCACACAAAGTGGGACAGGAAATGCCTTTTTACAAGGATCAAGCCATTTCTTTTTACATCCCGGCAAGTGGTCTTTGGAGGTGACTTTAATACAGTAACTAGGCCCAAGGACAGGAAGGACTTCAAGGACAGGCTGGGATATGATAGCGTTTTTTTAAATAGTATGGTTAGGGATGCTGGTCTTGTGGATGTGCACATTAAGCACCTCCCAGATGACACCGGGTTCACTTTTCATCGTGGTAATAGTCAGAGTAGGATAGATAGGTTTTTTTTGAAGGAGGCCTCTGCTTTCTCGCCCCCAGTGGTGCAGGCAGTAGAGTTCTCTGATCACTGTATGCTGTCTGTGGTACTGAATGCTTCAGACGCCCCTCAGAGGGGCAAGGGCATCTGGAGATTAAATTCGACTCTACTCAAGGAAGAACATGTTAGACAATCCTTTGAGGAATTCTTTCAGGCACAGGTGACCATCCTGGACTTTTGTAGCAGCAAGGCTGAGTGGTGGGAGCTGACCAAAAAGAGGATCGCTGGATTCTTCAGGGGCCTAGCCAATAGAAATCAGTTTAATAAATACATGAGCTACCAACGTTTACGGAGGAAGCTGGATATTCTTGTTTCGAGAGGAGGAGATCCTGGGGCAATCTCCAAAGTGAAACTCCTTCTCAGGAAGTGTCAATATGACCGGCATGCCTCTTTGGTTCTGGAGAGGGACTATGGGAAGTACCACTCGCCTGACCCTTACCAGAACTGCAAACAAGGTGTAGCTGTTAAAACGGTCGTTGGCCTTAAGGACAGTACAGGTTCCTTGACAAAGTCCAGGTCAGGGATTCTGGAGGTCGTGAGGTCCTTTTATGCCGACCTTCTTGGGAGGAAAGAGCTTGATCGTGACAAGATGGAAAGCTTTTTGGACTCTACTCCAGGTCTAAATGGTGGAGATGTTCCATTGATGAATTTGACAGAGGAGATCACAGTCGAAGAGGTGATGAGGGCAATTGAACAGCTTGCCATCAAAAAGTCGCCTGGACCGGATGGCTTGACGGCTGAGTTTTACAAAGCCTTTAAGTCTATTCTGGCCCCGCATTTGGTAGAGGTTTTTAACAGTTGCCTTGCTGAGGGGGTGCTTTCCCCTTCCATGAGGCACTCGGCTGTGATTCTTCTTTCAAAGGGTAAAGATCCTTTGATGATTGAGAATTGGCGCCCCATCAGCCTTCTTAATGTCGATAGAAAGATACTGGCAAAGATATTTTTCTGGCGCCTATCGTCAGTGGCAGAGTCTTTGCTTTCTCGCCATCAGCACTGTTCGGTCCAGGGTAGGAGCACCTTCACAGCGGTTTTAGCTGTCCGGGAGGCCTTGGAGCGGTGCAGGGCTGCAGGCTGGGGAAAGTATTTGCTGACATTGGATCAGGCAAAGGCTTTTGATCGTGTTAACCATGAGTACCTGTGGTTGCTCCTTAGTAAGTACGGTCTGCCAGGTGGTTTTGTCGATTGGCTGAAAGTCTTGTATAAGGGGGCAGAAAGCTTCCCTCTTGTTAATGGTTGGGTTGGACAGTCCTTTGAGGTTGGCTCCGGGGTGCGCCAGGGTTGTCCCCTGAGTCCCCTGCTCTATGTGTTTGCAATCGACCCCTTCATCAGGAGGCTAGAGAGCGGCATGTTGTGTGGGGTACCAGTGGGGCTCCCGGGTGAGCCGCCATTGAGGGTTGTTGCCTATGCGGATGATGTGTCGGTGATTGTCACTGGGACGGATGAAGCGGAGGAGGTGGTCTCTCTGACATCACGGTATTCTGAAGCATCAGGCTCCAAGATCAATCAGGAAAAGACTGAAGTTTTCTGGATGGGAAAGGATGGTGAGGGGTTTGATCTCCCGGACACCTTTCCAGTGCCCCAGGAAAGAATTAAGATATTAGGCATTGAATTTGGACCCGGCGATTATGGCCTCAAAAACTGGGAAGGCAGACTGGAAATTGCCAATACTAAGGTGGTCAGCTGGAAGAGATGGAAGTTATCTATGAGGGAAAGGGTTGATCTGATTAAGACTTACCTGATTCCGATCTTCTTGTATGTCAGCTTTGTCTGCATCTTGCCAGTGTCTCTCTATGCTAGGGTCAGTAGTGTGTTCTTCCAGATGCTGTGGGGGAACAGACTGAACCCCATCAAGAGGAATGTCACCTACCTATCCAGGAGGGAGGGTGGCTTAGGTATGGTCAACCCAGTTCTTTTCTTTTCACTGCTGTTTCTCAAGTTTAACATTGGTAATATGCTTGCAGTGGAACCTCCTGGATGGGTAGGCATATTTAGATCTTGGTTTAGGCCTTTTCTACGACTTTGGGAAGAAGGTGGCCAAGTGAAGAATCGCAGGGGTCATCGTGGTCAGCTACCAGCCTATGTCGCTCCGTGCCTGAAGTTACTGCGGCAGTGGCGATTGTCGGCTGAAGATCTCAGATCGGTTCCAAGGAAAGTCCTTATGAGTCGAGTCTTGAGCGAAGTCTTTCATGACCCACTGGCCTTAAGGGATTGCCCGGGCCCAGTTTTGAGGGCGGGGTTAAGACTGATTAATTTGGATAGAGTACCCCCTAAATTTAGGGATCTGGCCTGGTTGTGCTTCCATGGGAAGCTCTATGTTCGGGGCAATTTGAAATTCCGCAGTGGGATGGATCGTAGCTGTCCTCGGGAGGAGTGTGCAGATGAGGAGGAGACTATGGACCATTTTCTGCTTCGTTGCCCTTTTAACATAGAGGTGTACAAACAGGTGGGGCGGGCCCTCGGTGTCCCTTTCCTCTCCAGGCTGGGTTATGCTGAGTGGGTGTACGGAGCATTCAATACCGGTGGAGTTTTTTGTTTGGATACACTTTTTTTAGTTAGCCTAGTAGTCCGTTATTTCACCTGGAACGCACGGTGTCAGGTCAGCATTCGGCAAAAACTCCTTCCTGTTGAGGTGGTGGTGTATGACATTTTGCATGAGGTGGGGAAGATTCGGGAGCTTGAGAGAGACAAGCGGGGTCAGGGGGCTTGGTTGAAGGCGTGGAGGGGTTTCAAGCCTCCCTGACTGCCAGGAGTCTCTTTCCCGGGTGTGGCTGTCTGTCTCTTATCACCCTAGATTATCAGTATTTTTGATGAATTTTTGATAAATGGCTGCGTACATAGGTGATGGGTTGTGCCTTTTAGGCCCTCTCTGCTGCTTTATGTAGATAGTTTTCTAGGGATGTTTTGGTAGTTGATTATGTATATATTGTATATATTCTGAACATGGATGTGTATTCCTTTGTTTTCTGTTGAAGTTTTGTACTATGGTTTTGTTTTTTACTTTTGTATAAAAATTGGTTGCTTGATTCTTTTCAATAAAAGATCAATAGTGCCCCATCATTGGTGTCAGTGGGAGGAATAGTGCCCCATCATTGGTGTCAGTGGGAGGAATAGTGCCCCATTGTTGGTGCCCGTGGGAGGAATAGTGCCCTGTTGTTGGTGTCCGTGG
This sequence comes from Rana muscosa, assembly GCA_029206835.1. Lineage (NCBI taxonomy): Eukaryota > Metazoa > Chordata > Amphibia > Anura > Ranidae > Rana > Rana muscosa. Next base: position 1,068,427,314 of record CM055117.1, read on the forward strand.
GAGGAATAGTCCCCCATCATTGTGTCAGTGGGAGAAATAGTGCTCCATCATTGGTGTCAGTGGAAGAAATAGTGCCCAATCATTGGTGCCAGTGGGAGAAATAGTGCTCCATCATTGGTGTCAGTGGAAGAAATAGTGTCCCATCATTGGTGTCAGTGGGAGGAATAGTGCCCCATCACTGGTGACAGTGCAAGGAATAGTGTCCCATCATTGGTGTCAGTGGAAGAAATAGTGTCCCATCATTGGTGTCAGTGGGAGGAATAGTGCCCCATTATTTGTGTTAGGAGAAGGAATAGTGTCTTGTATCAGTGGAAGGAATAGTTCCCCAAGGGCCGGATAAAGGCAAGCAAAGGGCCAAATGCGGCCCCTGGGCCACAGTTTGAACAGCACTGTTCTACATTGTTTTATGTATTTTTGTATGAGGTTGTTTAATATTAATAATGTGTTTTTGAGTCAATACATTTATTATTTATAAACACAGGATTTGTAGCACAACACATTGTATTGCCCACCTTTTCCTAGGCGCTGAATACATTTTGGATGGAAATGGGTTTAGAGTCTGATTTTACAGAGAGACACAGATTATTATTATTACAGGTATTTATATAGCGCTGACAGTTTACATATTGTACTTTCACATCAGTCCCTGCCCTCAAGGAGTTTGCAATCTAAGGTCTCCGTCTCACATGCACACATATTAGAGCCAATTTAGTCAGAAGCCAATTAACCGCTCAGCATGCTATTGGAGTATAGGAGAAAACCGGAATACCCAGAGGAGACCTACTCAAACACAGGGAGAAAATGCAAACTCCATGCAGACAATGTCCTTGGCGGTTGGGACTACCACCAAGGACGCTAGTGCTGCAAGCACTAACCAATGGGTCACCATGCGGCCCCTACAGTATATCTATGACAGTCATTTCAGAATCATGCCGCGTACACACGAACGGAAATTCCGACAAGAAAACCGTGTTTTTTTTTCCGACGGAATGTTGGCTCAAACTTGTGTTGCATACACACGGTCACACAAATCATGTCGGAAATTCCGATGGTCAAGAACGCGGTAAAGTACAAGACGTACGACGAGCCGAGATCAATGAAGTTCAATAGGCAGTTCGGCTCTTCTGCTTGATTCTGAGCATGCGTGTTTTTTTTGCGCATCGGAATTGCATACAGACGAACGGAATTTCCGATAGGAATTTTTTTCGTCGGAAAATTTGAGAACCAGCTCTCAAAATTTTTGTGGTCGGAAATTCCGACAGCAAATGTCCGATGGAGCCTACACATGGTCGGAATTTCCGACCAAAAGCTCACATCGGACTTTTCTTGTCGGAATTTCCGTTCGTGTGTACGCGGCATAAGTCTATCATTCCTTATTCTTTTGCAATATATAAAGAAACCGGATGTGAGCCCTAAGTTTGCCGTCTGCTCTGCCTTCTGTTAAATGACCATTGCATGGAGGGTGGCCACAGGCAAAGCAGCTGCGCTGAGCCCGTAGGAGATTTTTAAATGACTTACACAGGATTGCTGCAGCAACACAGATGTATGAGGACACACATACACAGCTCCCGGGTCCCTCGAACCAAATCGCATGTCAAGAAACATTTTAATATTGTGCACAAAGAACTGCCCATTGACACGAAGATGTTTGCGTGTTGTGGGCATAGAGCAGAATGTTGAGGCTCCAGTTTACACATCAACAAAGAGGATAAGAACTGTATTTGCTCCCCCATGGGAGGCAGATAGAGTAGGCTGGCTAGCCATACGCAGCAAATTAATCTATTCCCTTGTCTACATCAAACAGCATGAATGGTGGGATCTCCACGGCCGGCTATTGTTTTCAGCAGCCATGAGACCCAGTGGCGGCTTGTGGTTTTTTGTTTGGGGGGGCGGCAATCAACCAAACCCCCCCATCCCCCCCTCGCTGTCTACAGGTCGGTCCACCGGCATTTACCCCATCTAGGCAGCAGCATTGGCGGGCATCTGAGAAGCAGCGGCTGGGATCAGACATCCGAGGAGCGGCGGTGATCGGGGCACCAAGCAGCGGTGGGTATTGGGGCACTAAGCAGCAGCAGGGATTGGGGCACCAAGCAGCGGCGGGTATAGGGGCACAAAGCAGCGGCGGGTATCGGGGCACAAAGCAGCGGTGGGGATCAGGCAACCAGGCATCAGCGGAGATCAGGCATTCACGCATCGGCCAGCGGCTCTTCTCCTCCTCACTTCCGCCGTGCATCTCTTCCCCTCCTCCTAGGCGTCCAATAGGATCGCCTGTCCTTTCAGCCAATCGGGTGATGGGTATCAGACCCGATTCCCGATTGGCCGGGAGGAGGATCAGTGTTGCAACAGCGAATATTCATTCGCTGTTGCAATGAAACTGGGCGGGCTCCAGACGCAATGCTCTGCATCCTGAGCCCACCCTATTTTGAAGCCTATTAGATCCTTTGGCTCTAATCAGGTGATTAAAAAAAAAAAAACACTGCATGGATGGGGGGGGGGGGGGGGGATCAGCGCCTGTGTGCCCACAATGGTCGGGCCGCCCCTGATGAGACCTGCAATTGCCAGAATACAGTGGCGTTGCTGAACAGTGATTGCATCAGACAGGATGCAGACACTGTTCGGCTGACAATTTTTGCCTGGTTCAGTCGACTTTTCATTCAAAGTTTGTCAAGCTGGATGGTGCTTGCAGGGCCACCTGCAACCCTAATTTTAGCCGATTCAGCAATAATAGATAGGGAAAAAAAGGTTTTATTGCATGTGTGTCACACAAAAGGCCCACAGGCCAAATCTGGCCCACAAGGCCATTTCATGTGGCCCTTGCCCCTTTCCTGCAGCTGCTGCACTCCCCCTTGTCTGCGTCCCCTACTATGTCTCAGACGTCGGCAGCAGAGAGGAGGACAGAACTTCTCTGTGCAACCACAGAGAGGCTTGTCTCTGCTTTTCCATCACAGCAGTTGGCAGCAGAGAGGAGTAAAGAACTCCTCCTACAGATCCTGTGGCTCTATGTGCAGCTGCAGCATCCCCTCATCTCTGCCTTCCCTGGTCTCAGTATTCAGCAGCTGACTCCAGCCCTCATTTGGTCCTCCTCCAGACCCTGCACTTTCTGCTTACCAGCTCTGCCCCCAGCTTCTTCCCAGCAGCCGTACAGGGTAAGGGGAGTGCACTGTGATGTAAGGGAGGGTGGGGGACTTTTAACTTCTGATGTAAGGGGGGTGCTCAAATCAAATGCAGAGGTAATTATATAATATGATATAAAGAGTAGATACAACCATCCTTTTGGGGGCAACCATAATGCTGATGCAGCATGCATTGAAATTAAGTTTGACACCCCTGGTCTACTGGCATGTTTAACGGGAAATAAAACTATGCTACAAGGGAAACAAAAACTGCTATGTTAGTGCGTGTGACAGACTGCCTCATATATGTCATTTTTATTTTGCCCTTAGTTCTACTTTAAGTGTATTCCAATCCTTATTGACCTGTCAAATTTAGTAGAACATGCCTACATTTCCCTATAATATAACATGTGTCCTGTGTACATGTGTTCTGGCCCACCACCAGAACATTAGAGATCTTCCAACCAACAAGAACCAGCACTCCTTTTCGTTTCAAATATTTTATTGAATTTTATAATTATTAACAAAATTCCATTAACAGAGCATATACAATAATATAATAGAAATAGATATTCTATTAACAGAACATGTACAATAGTATAGTAGAAAAAGATGTATTCATTCAGGAAAGTAACTGTTATAAATGTAAATGAAAATAAATAACCTAGCGGATTATAGGATAAGATTATGTAACATGAAGTGTCATAATCATAGCTTCATGGCAGTTATTTGACAACAAGTAATTGAGAAATTAAGTTGATTGAAATAATATAATATAATTATGTCATCTATGAAGAGAATATAATTTAATAAACCTATAAAGAAATATAAAGTTAATGTGTTGTGGAATAGCTGGGGGAATAAATTAGGCTAAATCAGGGCCAAGTTCCTTCTCTTGGCTTGGCTTTATCTGGTGCGAAGACCAAAAGTCCCAACCATTCAAAGCATCTTCTATTACAGTTGGTATATCAGATAATTAACAAGAATAGACCTAGTAGAGGGGATAGGGCACCAGTGTTGTTCATCTTACGTTAAAAAAGTAATTAGTTACAGTTACAAATTACTTCTTCCAAAAAGAAATGGAGTTAGTTACTCAGTTACTACATTGAAAAAGTAATTAGTTACTCAGCAAAGTAACTATATTGGTTATATTATATATACGCGGGGGCGGGGCGGTAGAAGGATGATATATATGTAATTTTTTCAGTGTATAAAAATAATAGGAGGGATAACAATAAATAATATTGGTACTGTGCCCATGCCTCACTGTGCCCATGCCTCACTGTGCCCATGCTTCACTGTGCCCAAAGCCTCACTGTGCCCATGTCTCACTTTGCCCATGCTTCACTGTGCCCATGTCTCACTGTGCCCATACCTCACTGTGCCCGTGTCTCACTGTGCCCGTGCTTCACTGTGCCCATGCCTCACTGTGCCCATGCTTCACTGTGCCCAATGCCTCACTGTGCCCAATGCCTCACTGTGCTCGTGTCTCACTGTGCCCATGCCTCACTGTGCCCATGCTTCACTGTGCCCAATGCCTCACTGTGCCCAATGCCTCACTGTGCCCATGCCTCACTGTGCCCATGCTTCACTGTGCCCAATGCCTCACTGTGCCCGTGTCTCACTGTGCCGTGCTTCACTGTGCCTGTGTCTCACTGTGCCCATGTACAGTACCTCAGATTGGCGGCGTCCCGATTCCCGGCGGCCATTCCATTATTTAAAAGCCGCGCCTCCTCCAGTCCTCCTCGTCTGTGATAGGCGGAACACTCAATTTCCCACCATTCAGTGTTCCGCCTATGACGGACATCCGCTCATCCTCATAACACAGACGAGGATAAGAGGATGTCCCTGATAGGCGGAACACTGCCTACTGTGAAATTGAGTGTTCCGCCTATCACAGGCGACTAGGACTCGGGAGGCGCGGCTTTTGAACACTGCAATGGCCGCCGCCGTCTGTCTGCATGACACGCTGATCAGGTAGGCAGACGGCGGCTTGCACTTAGTTAATGTTACATTACATCTACTCTCTGCGGCTGCGGCGAGTAGATGTAATTAGGGTAAAGCCGCCCAAGTAATGGGAACGGCGGTGCCATGAGGGGAAGAGTAATCAGTTAGATTACTCGTTACCCCAAAAAGTGGCTACGTTACCCAACGCCGTTTATTTAAACGGCGTTAGTTACAACACTGTAGGGCACAGAGGGGAGAGAGAAAGAAATGTCCAGGGGGACCAATGGTTAGAGAATCAGGTGAAGGTAATCATAGTAGCAGGGTGGATATTATAATCTCTCAGGGAGAAATTAGTCCAAACCAGGGGCCAGCACTCCTTTTCATCTGTATATCTTGCTTGGTACTCCAGGCCATCACCCTATACAGAAGGCCCACATCTGACATTGAGCAGTGGGATGCCACCTGGGAAGCCCTTGAGTCAATTTGTGGTCTTTCAGAAGAAGAAACACTGACTCACCCTCCTTACATTTCCGTTACCATTTTAAAATTCTATTTTCAATGACTTTGTTTTCTTTACCTCTCGGTACTTGTCAGAAACTGCTCAATAAGCTCTGACATTTTTGATTATCTTGCAGTCTTTTTGGCCACAATCATCAGGTCGTACAGTGCAACTTTTGCTTACAGTCATAAAATGATGGCTTAAAAAAGTTTCCACACTCCGAGTGACAGCTTTAAATTAAACATGAGCAGTTAATCCGGGACTGTGTAATATTTAGGTCAGCAAACTAAATTCTCTTGCAAGTCCAAGTTGAATTTTTAATGTAATTATGACTTAATTCCAGTGATAGTAAATCTGTAAAAAAAAAAAAAGACACTGTTTAGAGCAGAGGAGATCAAACAGAAACATTTTAATTATTGCCGTCAATGGCATTTTAACAGTCTGCTCTTTGTAAATGTGATTTGGAAATGAAAAATTGTGTAATAACGCATAATATATTTGGCTCTTTATTAATGTTGATTATTGTGCTCTAAAAAAAAGTGTCTCTTTGCTGTTTCTCAGATTGGCTTTTGGTGCTGGCCTTGCTTGTCCTGGCCTAAACTCAGCCTGCCTTGACCTTGCTTTGATCACTGACTATAGTTCCCCTGCCCCAACACTGGTAGTTTATGGCAATTATCACTTGCTATACTCCTGACTATGCCCCTGTCTTATCCTCTGGCGCCATCTATGCCTAAATTATTTTAACTTCTGGTGCTTTACCAATATCTATGTATCTACAGTGCCTTGAAAAAATATTCATACCTCTTGAGATTTTCCACAATTTGTCATGTTACAACCAAAAACGTAAATGTATTTTATTGTAATTTTGTGTGAATGACCAACACAAAGTGGCACATAATTGTGAAGTGGAATGAAAATGATAAATGGGCTTCAATTTTTTTTAGAAATAAATATGTAAAAAGTGTGGCGTGCATTTGTATTCAGCCCCCCGGAGTCAATACTTTATACAACCGCCTTTCACTGCAATTACAGCTGCAAGTCTTTTTGGGGATGTCTCTACCAGCTTTACCCATCTAGAGAGTGACATTTTTGCCCATTCTTCTGTGCAAAATAGTTCAAACCCAGTCAGATTGGATGGAGAGCGTCTGTGAACAGCAATTTCAAGTCTTGCCACAGATTCTCAATTGGATTTAGATCTGGACTTTGACTGGGCCATTCTAACAGATGAATATGCTTTGATCTAAATCATTCCATTGTAGCTCTGGCTGTATGTTTAGGGTCGTTGTCCTGCTGGAAGGGGAACCTCCGCCCCAGTCTCAAGTCTTTTGCAGATTCTAACAGGTTTTCTTCTAAGATTGCCCTGTATTTGGCTCCATCCATCTTCCCATCAACTCTGCCCAGCTTCTCTGTCCCTGCTGAAGAAAAGCATCCCCACAACATGATGCTGCCACCACCATGTTTCATGGTGGGGATGGTGTGTTCAGGTAGATGTGCAGTGTTAGTTTTCCGCTACACATAGCGCTTTGCTTTTAGGCCAAAAAGTTAAATTTGCTGTTTGCTGTGTCCCCCACATGGCTTCTCTCAAAACTGCAAATGGGACTTCATATGGCATTCTTTCAACAATGGCTTTCTTCTTGCCACTCTTCCAATAAAGCCCAGATTTGTGGAGTGCATGAGTAATAGTTGTCCTGTGGACAGATTCTCCCACCTGAGCTGTGGATCTCTGCAGCTCCTCCAGAGTTACCATGGGCCTCTTGGCTGCTTCTCTGATGAATGCTCTCCTTGCCTGGCCTGTCAGTTTAGGTGGATGGCCATGTCTTGGTAGGTTTGCAGTTGTGCCATACTTTCTCTTTCGTTCATTGACAGACACAAACTCCTTTATTCAGAACCATAGGGTTATATCGCCTCCATTAGGAGTAGGACTAGGCAGACCAAAAAAAAAAACCCTGGCTACGCCCATGGGCTGTCCTCAGTCCATATATAACCCCCTCCCTGCTCAGTTTTTTTCTGCCTAGTCAGGAGTAAGGACCTAGTTCCCTGCTGGGAACTCTAGTCCTGGGAATTTTTGTTTGTTATTTTCTTTTTTCCTGGATTTCTTTCCGGTGAGATCTACAATCAACTGCCGTGCTAGGCGACGGACCGGATACTTTAGATCCAGAGGGTCACCCCAGTCTGGCCAGCGAGCGCATGCAGACCTCAGCTATGCGCTAGGTCGGCCGCGACATAGCCCCACTGGATAGGGGCTGGCCCAGCGAGTTAAACGTCTCGTGAGGTCGCATACGACCGGGTCTCGGCCTGTGTCGCAGCGTTCCTCATGGCCGACAGCCCCCCCACTTCGGTGGCGAGGAGGATCTGTCAAGGCTGCTGCTTAGAGGGTCTATTCCCTCTTGAAGGGGTAGCGTTCAGGTTGGGTTCCAGCTTGTCCTGTGGAAAAGCTCTTGTTACCTGGTTGGCTCTTGTGTTAGCCTTGGGATTTTTCGTTGTTCCCACCACTCACGTTTGGCACTGCTTTGGGACATCCCTATGGTTCTGATAAAGGAAGCTGTGTCTGTCAACGAACGAAAGAGAAAATAGGATTTTTTACTTACCATAAAATCTGTTTCTCTGAGTTCATTGACAGACACAGCACCCACCCCTCTATGGAGTGTTTTTTTTTATACTTCTATTACTGCTTGCTACTAAACTGAATACCTAGAGCAGGGAGGGGGTTATATACTGACTGAGGACAGCCCATGGGCGTAGCCAGGGTTTTTTTTTTTTGTTTTTTTGGTCTGCCTAGTTCTACTCCTAATGGAGGTGATATAACCCATTGGTTCTGAATAAAGGAGGCTGTGTCTGTCAATTAACTCAGAGAAATGGATTTTACGGTAAGTAAAAAATCCTATTATTATTTAAGTTTTCAGATGACAGATTGAACAGTGCTCCGTGAGATGTTCAAAGCTTGGGATATTTTTTTCTAACCCACAGCTTTATCCCTGACCTTTCTGGTGTGTTCCTTGGCCTTCATAATGCTGTTTGTTCACTAAGGATCTCTAACAAACCTCTGAGGGCTTCACAGAACAGCTGTATTTATACTGAGATTAAATTACACACAAGTGGACTCTATTTACTAATTAGGTGACTTCTGAAGGCAATTGGTTTCACTAGATTTAAGTTAGGGGTATCAGAGTAAAGGGGGCTGAATACAAATGCATGCCACATTTTTCAGATATTTATTTGTAAAAAATGTTGAAAACCATTTATCATTTTCCTTCCACTTCACAATTATGTGCCACTTTGTGTTGGTTTATCACATAAAATCCCAATTAAAAAATTTTCATTTTTGGTTGTAAGATGACAAAATGTGGAAAATGTCAAGGGGGTATTAATACTTTTTCAAGGCAATGTATATTATTATAGATAACCTACTGGTTTACTATCAATGTCCTATCTAATCATTAGATTGCTGGTCCACAAACTAGCCATACCAAGCCCTGTGGAGGTACAGACACCCTGCTTATACATATCTACCAAGTTCACAGAGACACCCATGCATACCAACATGCATGGCATACTAAAGGGGTGGCTGTCAATGGTGTAGAGCAGGTTTTCCCAACCAGTGTTCCATGGAATCTTAGGGTTCCTCCAGAGGTTGCTAGGGGTTCCTCACGCAATAGTCAATTTCTACCTCTCAGATGAGGACCAACTGACACCAATGATATTTTTATTTATCTGTAAGGGGGAATTTTTCTCAATGATCACAAATGTAAGGAGCATTCTTCACACAGACCATCACACTTATGTACTGTGAGATGTAAATATAATTATTATTAGCAGGGGTTCCTTGAAGCCAAAAACATATTTCAAGGGTTCCTTCATGTTAAAAAAAACTGAGAAAGGCTGGTGTAGAGCATTGCCCTAGATCAGTGGCGTCACTAGGGTTGGTGTCACCCGGTGCGAAAAAAAATGGTGTCACCCCCCAACAACTATAGTCCCCCCTCAGTACAGACCCCCCTCCACTAACTACAGACCCCACTCCCACAGTATAGATCCCTTCCCTCAGTACAAACCCGCTCCACTAAGTACAGACTCTCCGCCATCAATATAGACCCGCCTCCCTCAGTATGAACCCCCACCTCAGTGCAGACCGCTCCATCAGTACAGACACCCCCACCTCAGTGCAGGCCCCCTCAGTTACAGACACCCCCCCTCAGTTACAGACACCCCTCGTACAGACACCCCCCTCAGTACAGACACCCCCCTCAGTACAGACACCCCCTCGTACAGACTCCCCCTCGTACAGACCACCCCTCAGTTACAGACACCCCCTCAGTTACAGACACACCCTCAGTTAAAGACCCCCCCTCAGTTAAAGACCCCCCCTCAGTTACAGACACCCCCCTCAGTTACAGACACCCCCCTCAGTACATACACCCCCCTCAGTACAGACACCCCCTCAGTACAGACACCCCCACCTCAGTACAGACCGATCCATCAGTACAGACACCCCCACCTCAGTGCAGACCTCCTCAGTTACAGACACCCTGCTCAGTTACAGACACCCCCCACAGTACCAGACACCCCTCGTACAGACACCCCCTCAGTTACAGACACCCCCCTCAGTGCAGACACCCCCCTCAGTACAGACACCCCCTTGGTACCAGACCCCCCTCAGTACAGACACCCCCTCAGTTACAGCCCCCCTGGTGCAAACTCCCCCTAGTGCAGACCCCATCACTACAGACACCCCCACCTCAGTGCAGACCCCCTCAGTTACAGACACCCCCCTCAGTTACAGACACCCCCCTCAGTTACAGACACCCCCCTCAGTTACAGACACCCCCCTCAGTTACAGACACCCCCCTCAGTACATACACCCCCCTCAGTACAGACACCCCCTCACCTCAGTACAGACCGCTCCATCAGTACAGACACCCCCACCTCAGTGCAGACCTCCTCAGTTACAGACACCCTGCTCAGTTACAGACACCCCCCACAGTACCAGACACCCCTCGTACAGACACCCCCTCAGTTACAGACACCCCCCTCAGTACAGACACCCCCTTGGTACCAGACCCCCCTCAGTACAGACACCCCCTCAGTTACAGCCCCCCTGGTGCAAACTCCCCCTAGTGCAGACCCCAGCAGTACAGACACCCCCTCCCCCATCAGTAAAGATGCCCCCCTTACCTTACAGACCTCAGAACAGAGCGGCAGATACACACAGCGGTGTGTCTCTCGAGCGCGGGCTCCTCCTCCTCCTCTGTGGATGTAAACAGAGAGGAGGCAGAGGGGGCGGCGGCTTCCTTCCGCTCCGCTGAGGGACACAGCCGCAGCGTGAGCCTAAGGCACAGGGCAGCGGGCAATGTCAGTGTGGTGCCGCTGCGCTACCCACGGGTGTCACCCCTCTGGTGGGTGTCACCCGGGTGCGGCCCGCCCCCCTTGCACCTGGCTAGCAACGCTAGTGCGTGTCGTCACATCATCACAGTGCAGTGTGATGATGTGACAGGCTGAGTCGCTCGCTGGCTCTGTAGGGTAGGGAGGAGGATTGGAATTTAGGAATAGGAAGAATAAGGAGCCGGAGGACACACACCAGGCGTGGCCGTGGCGCTGGAGGTGTTGTTCCAGGCTTCCAGCCCAGCGGGGTGAAATTAATCAATGAATGGGTCAGCTGTAAAAAAAAAAAAAAAAAAAAAAATTTAGAAAAATGTAAAAAAAAAAAAAAAAAAAAAAGGGAGGGTGTCACCCCTCTAGCGGGTGTCACCCGGGGGCGGACCGCACCCCCCTAGCAACGCCTCTGCCCTAGATAGCAAGCAATTGAGCTGCAAGTTTGAAAATGACTTGCTAAGCTATTGCTAGACTTGCCAGGCTTCACAAGTTTGTTGTACAATTGCAGCAAGTCCGCTTTGCATGACTCCAGATTTCTTTGCAGGCATTCTGCAAGTCTGCTGCAAGTTCTGGCTCAGTTATGTTGTGAATTAGTCATCCCACCACAGGGGGTCACTGTGACCTGCAGAGTTCTTGCTGTAGACCACTGCAACTTTGCACTTGCTAGAGACTTGCCACGCATATTTGCTACAAATTGCAAAAGTGTCAACTAGAACTTCAAGTGCTCTACAAGTGTACAACTTGCCAGTGAAAATGTGCAGCAAGTTAACAAAACCTGCAATTCAACACTGCCACAAATTTGTGGCTAGGGATGAGCCGAACACCCCCCGGTTCGGTTTGCAGCAGAACATGCGAACAGGCAAAAATTTTGATCGAACACACGAACATCGTTAAAGTCTATGGGACACGAACATGAAAAATCAAAAGTGCTCATTTTAAAGGTTAATATGCAAGTTACTGTCATAAAAAGTGTTTGGGGACCCGGGTCCTGCCTCAGGGGACATGTATCAATGCAAAAAAAGTTTTAAAAAGGAAGTTTTTTCGGGAGCAGTGATTTTATTAATGCTTAAAGTGAAACAATAAAAGTGAAATATTCTTTTGAATTTCGTACCTGGGGGGTGTGTATAGTATGCCTGTAAAGTGGCGCATGTTTCCCGTGTTTAGAACAGTCCCTGCACAAAATGTAATTTCCAAAGGAAAAAAAGTCATTTAAAACCACTCGCGGCTATAATGAATTGTCGGGTCCCGGCAATACAGATAAAAGTCATTGAAAAAAACGGCATGGGTTCCCCCCCAGTCCATTACCAGGCCCTTTGGGTCTGGTATGAATATTAAGGGGAACCCCGAACCAAAATTAAAAAAAGAATGCGTGGGGGTCCACCCAAATTCCATACCACGCCCACCAGGTCTGGTATGGATATTAAGGGGAACCCTGCACCAATTTTTTTTTCAAAAAATGGCGTAGGGGTCCCCCTCAAAATCCATACCAGATCTTCAGGTCTGCATATGTAAACAGTGTTCAAACCACACATGTGATCATTAAAGTAAGAGCAATAATTCTAGCACAAGACCTCCTCTGTAACTCTAAACAGGTAACCTGTAAAAATGTTTAAATCGTCCCCTATGGAGATTTCTAAGTACCATAGTTTGTCACCATTCCACGAGCATGCGCAACTTTAAAGCATGACGTGTTTGGTATCTATTTACTCGGCATAAGAATCATCTTTCACATTATACAAAAATTTGGGGTAACTATTGTGTTTTGTTTTTTAATACATTAAAGTGTGTTTTTTTTCCCTAACAAAACTGCATTTGAAAGACGGCTGCGCAAATACAGTGTGACATAAAATATTACAACAATCGCCATTTTATTCTCTAGGGTCTCTGCTAAAAAAAAATATATGTATATATAATGTTTGGGGGTTCTAAGTCATTTTCTAGCAAAACACCCCCCACTAATTTAAACTTGTAAACAAAAAGTTCCAGAAAAGGCCTGGTCAGCAAGTGGTTAAGAATGCAACCTATCAGTTTGTGAGACCATTGACATCACCAGTAATGCAGCCTTTTCATTCACAAGAAATTAGTAAAAAATATTAACCTCTTACTGTCCGGCCACTATGAATATACATCCGGTCGCGCTCCCCTATTGTTCCAGGAGGTTGTACCGGTACGTCCTCCGAGAACTGTGCACACAGTCCTGTGATCCCCACTGTGATTGGACACAGCAGATCACAGGCAAAAGGTTCAGAGCCAATGGAAGCATCACAGAACATAAACGCAGTCTGACGTTTGCAGCCATGTCTCACTTACTGGCAATTGATCACTTTTTGTGAGAGGAAAGAAATCTCCAATACAGTGTTTAATCCAATACAGTGCCACCCCCCTACTGTTATTCACCCCTCTTCTGTACAGGTCAACTACATCCTCTCTATGATCTGACCTGTATAATAACCCTTGCCCTACCTTGCACATCTGTGTATTAACCCTTTCATCTCCATCCTTCCATTGTATGTAACCTGTACATTAACCCCCTCCTCCTCCCTCTGTGCATGACCTGCACACTGGTGTGCCATGTTTTAACCCCTTCAATACAAGCAGGTTGCTTATTTCTGAAAATTGGTGGCAAAAATCGAATTACCTTGAGGTGTCTACTTAAAAAAAGGCTAATTTCTGGAGTTTTTGTACAGTTCTGACATTTGTATGATATATAACATAAAGGGAAGCAGTTTTTTTTCAAATTCTAAGTCTTTTTTCCTTTATATATGTAGCGATACCCCCAGCTAAGAGGGCCGCTGGTATGATTTGTTTCGGGCCCTGTAGCACTGCCCTGTAGCACTCACTGTCAACCACCGGCAATTGGCTCTACCCTCCCTTGGCACAGTTAGTAGGGGATGATGGGATTGTGTAACCTGTGATTCTTGGCAGCACAATCCCACAATAAAGGCACACAACAGTATAGTGTAGCTATCACTAACCTTTTCTCCTGCACAGTAAATGACACAAACAACTGATATACTTAACCCTGGTACTTTACTGAAAACAATGGTTAAGCAGGCGAAACAGTATACATAGACATATGCAGAGCTCTGCAATGAAAGAGTGTTTTAGCACACAGACAGATATACAATTCTATAACAAGAAACTAACGGACCCCACTGCAGCTCTTCTCCCTCGTGGGCAAGATGGCGCCCAGCAATGTCACTTCTTCTAAGTCAGGCCTGACTGTACTATGTGAAAGTTCTGCAGAGAAAGATCTTCGCTAACAAATGGTGGTGCACTTCTGGAACAATTTGTAATCCACAAGAATAAAGGAATTTGATAACTTGGTGAACCCAGAATAAGTCTACTAGCGTTATTCAATGCACTGTCCCTCCGGTGTGCAACTGCAACACTAACGTCAGTTCCGAACAACAGTTATGGGGTCTAGAGATCCTGTATTATTCTCATGAGCAGGTGCTCTCTCACCCAACCGGAACAGTCCGTGTCCGTATCTTCCGTTGCTGTGTCCTGGTACACAGATTCCACGACACCCGGGTCTTCGGTCCTCCTGGTAGTAGCAGAACAGCAGCAGGATGCGACGTCCCTCAGGCTCCTCAGTGGGTACGGAAGGCTCTTTGGAATAACACAGGCCTAGGCTTCAGGCCCTGTATTCTCAGCAGACTCAGCACGGAGTTCCACTTGCTGGGCGGGCGGTGTCCAAAGAGAGAGTTCTCCAGCCCGCCCCCTGGTTAAATACCCCGCCCCAGCAGTCCTTGCATGGGAAAATGCATCCTGGGTATGGTAGTCTCTGGGCCTTAAAGCAAACACCCGCTACATATAATAAAAAATAAATAAAAATAAAAACCCCAGTGGTTAAAAAAATCTAAAGAAACCTCTATCTGGTAAAAAAAATTCTAAAATTATTTGGGTGCAATGTTGCATGATTGAGTAATTGTCAGTTATCACAGCACTGAAAACTGAAAAATTACCTGGTAATGAAAGGATATTACCGGCTGATACTGATGTGGTTAAAGGAACAGCCTATCGCTAATGTAGTTGTAGAAGCCTTTTCTCAGTGATTACGCATTAATTTGCATGGGCAATTCCTGTAGTATATGTTTTCTGTACTAAATTGTACTGTAATAAATTATTACTATTAAAAAGGCCTATCCAATCATTAGAGACATCACTGTGAATGCAAACTAACCGTTTGTTAGAGACTTGAGAATGTAGCCTATCATTCTTTAGAGACAAGTGACATCATTGAGAATTCAGTCTATCAATTTGCTTGAAGTTGTGACATCATTGACAATGCAGCCTATTAGAGACAAGTGACTTCACTAAAAATGCAGCCTATCCCTAGACTAGAGATAGGGGCATCTCTGAGAATGCAGCCTATCCCTTCACTAGAGACCAGTGACATCACTGAGAATGCAGCCTATCCATTCACTAGAGACCAGTGACATCACTGAGAATGCAGCCTATCCCTTCACTAGAGACCAGTGACATCACTGAGAATGCAGCCTATCCCTTCACTAGAGACCAGTGACCTCACTGAGAACGGAGCCTATCCCTTCACTAGAGACCAGTGACATCACTGAGAATGCAGCCTATCCATTCACTAGAGACCAGTGACATCACTGAGAATGCAGCCTATCCCTTCACTAGAGACCAGTGACATCACTGAGAATGCAGCCTATCCATTCACTGGAGACCAGTGACCTCACTGAGAATGCAGCCTATTCCTTCACTAGAGACCAGTGACATTACTGAGAATGCAGTCTATCTCTTCACTAGAGACCAGTGACATTACTGAGAATGCAGTCTATCTCTTCACTAGAGACCAGTGACATCACTGAGAATGCAGCCTATCCATTCACTAGAGACCAGTGACATCACTGAGAATGCAGCCTATCCCTTCACTAGAGACAAGTGACATCACTGAGAATGCAGCCTATCCATTCACTAGAGACCAGTGACCTCACTGAGAATGCAGCCTATCCATTCACTAGAGACCAGTGACATCACTGAGAATGCAGCCTATCCATTCACTAGAGACCAGTGACATCACTGAGAATGCAGCCTATCCCTTCACTAGAGACCAGTGACATCGCTGAGAATGCAGCCTATCCATTCACTAGAGACCAGTGACATCACTGAGAATGCAGTCTATCCCTTCACGAGAGACCAGTGACATCACTGAGAACATAGCCTATCCATTCACTAGAGACCAGTGACATCACTGAGAAGGCAGCCTATCCCTTCATTAGAGACCAGTGACATCACTGAGAAGGCAGCCTATCCCTTCATTAGAGACCAGTGACATCACTGAGAATGCAGCCTATCCATTCACTAGAGGCAAGTGACCTCACTGAGAATGCAGCCTATCCATTCACTAGAGACCAGTGACATCACTGAGAATACAGCCTATCCCTTCACTAGAGACAAGTGACATCGCTGAGAATGCAGCCTATCCATTCACTAGAGACCAGTGACATCACTGAGAATGCAGTCTATGACTTCACGAGAGACCAGTGACATCATTGAGAACGTAGCCTATCCATTCACTAGAGACCAGTGACATCACTGAGAATGCAGCCTATCCATTCACTAGAGACCAGTGACATCACTGAGAAGGCAGCCTATCCCTTCATTAGAGACCAGTGACATCACTGTAACCACCTCAACATGTGCAACCAATTTACTAGAGCCTGTACTATCAATATTCTTGGTTTCCAATAATGTCACTTCTTTTAAAAAAGTTAATATGCTACATTCTCATGAATATCAGTTCCCAGAATGAACTTTCTAATTTTGTATGTTATTGGCTCAATTACTTTACTTGGCACTACCAAGACTTTCTAGAGCAGTTTAGAAGATGCCAATTATTTCTTGAAAAATAAGCAGAGGAAAAAATAAAAGTCTTGCTTTATCAATAATAACCTGTCATTGTCGAGCTTTCTTTTACATGACTATGATTAACAATTGCAGAAAGTAGGTCTCCGAAAGAACATTGATTCTTCCTAATACATCTCAGCATAATATATTCTCTATTAGACTAACCATAGCTTCTCCTGCATTTAGAGGATCTTTTCTAAGAGCTGAATGAAGGGGGGGCGAGGCGAAGTGTAACTGAGATGCTTTGTACAAATTGTGGACTGGATAACGATCAACTGCTCTTAAGCAAGCGACCTATGTCGCTAAGAAAGACGCTTTGCCTGTGAAAATCCTCACTAACTAGGGGTTGCCACTTTAAGAGCAGCAAAAGGAAAAAAGATATATAGTACAGTGTTTTCACTATCTCTCCGAAGAGAAAGCGAAAGAAATGGTTGATTCTTTAATTTTTCTTCATGCAAAATTAATTCAATTTGTGAAATATTAAACAGGGAAACATCAAAGCAAATCACTATTACAAGACTGGTTACATTTCAATTTCCTCACCTTAATGATTTGATTTAGCTCCCTCCCTTTCCATAAAAAAAAAAAAATAATTAGACTGAAAAAAAAAAAGCAGATGTCTCAAGTTGTGTGGCTGATTTTTTTGATTTTTTTTTTTCCATTTAAATTTCTGGGAAAATAAATCAGTTGGTAGGATGGAGAGAGAGATTTGACTCTTTCATAAAAATTAGACTGAAAAAAAAAAAAAAAAAAAAGCAGATGTCTCAAGTTGTGTGGCTGATTTTAAATTTTTTTTTTCCTAATTTTCTGGGGAAATAAATCAGTTGGTAGGGTGGAGAGAGAGATTTGACTCTTTCATAAAAATTAGACTGAATAAAAAAAAAAAAAAAAAGCAGACGTCTCAAATTGTGTGGCTGATTTTTTATTTTTTTTCCTAATTTAAATTTCTGGGAAAATAAATCAGTTGGTAGGATGGAGAGAAAGATTTGACTCTTTCATAAAAATTAGACTGGAAAAAAAAGCAGACGTCTCAAATTGTGTGGCTGATTTTTTATTTATTTTTTTCCTAATTTAAATTTCTGGGAAAATAAATCAGTTGGTAGGATGGAGAGAAAGATTTGATTCTTTCATAAAAATAAGACTGAAAAAAAAAAAAAAAAAAAAGCAGACGTCTCAAGTTGTGTGGCTGATTTTTTTTTCCTAATTTAAATTTCTGGGAAAATAAATCAGTTGGTAGGATGGAGAGAGAGATTTGACTCTTTCATAAAAATTAGACTGGAAAAAAAAAAAAAAAAAGCAGATGTCTCAAGTTGTGAGGCTGATTTTTTTTTTTTCCTAATTTAAATTTCTGGGAAAATAAATCGGTTGGTAGGATGGAGAGAGAGATTTGACTCTTTCATAAAAATTAGACTGAAAAAAAAAAAGCAGATGTCTCAAGTTGTGTGGCTGATTTTTTTGATTTTTTTTTTCTTCATTTAAATTTCTGGGAAAATAAATCAGTTGGTAGGATGGAGAGAGAGATTTGACTCTTTCATAAAAATTAGACTGAAAAAAAATGAAAAAAAAGAGCAGACGACTCAAGTTGTGTGGCTGATTTTTTTTATTTTTTTTTACCTAATTTAAATTTATGGGAAAATAAATCAGTTGGTAGGATGGAGAGAGAGATTTGACTCTTTCATAAAAATTAGACTGAATAAAAAAAAAAAAAAAAAAAAAAAAAAAAGCAGACGTCTCAAGTTGTGTGGCTGATTTTTTTTTTGCCTAATTTCAATTTCTGGGAAAATAAATCAGTTGGTAGGATGGAGAGAGAGATTTGACTCTTTCATAAAAATTAGACTGAAAAAAAAAGCAGACGTCTCAAGTTGTGTGACTGATTTTTTTTTTTTTTTTTTCCTAATCTAAATTTCTGGGAAAATAAATCAGTTGGTAGGATGGAGAGAGAGATTTGACTCTTTCATGGAGTGCCTTTAAGACATAGCTCTCCCTCTTTCTCTCTCGCTTCTTCTTCTTTTTTTTTTTTAAGTCAGAAAAGCAGAGATCAATGCAATATCAAACTCACAGCAATACAGAACGTTCCCAAAGCAGCTCATGCTGGGGATTGAGCTTTCGATGCTTCGTGCTGCAAAAAGAAGCTGATTTTGGTTCCATATGTTCCTTATTCACTGCAATGTTTTTTGCGTGTTATTGTGCACTGAGGACTAACGTCAAGGTAAGAGCTCGCAAGATCCTGTCTCCTTCCTCGTACGTGTGAAAACCTCATCGGCAAAAAGATGTCTCCCTTGCTCAAGTGAGCACTTTGCAGTAGCGAGCCAGACTAAAATCTTCTATTACAGGTGGTTGAGACGGCTTCTTTTTTTTTTATAATTGTTGTTACTCAACTGCATGCTCAGCTTGTGTTGTGTTATCAACCTTTAGCATCATCGGACCTCTGGCAAGTAGAGATGATTGCACGGGGGCCGTATCGATTGTGAATTTTGCAGTCATAATTAGGCCATGATGAATAAAATGCTTCAGTGCTTGCATGCAAGGCTTTTAAAAGATTAATTCTAAATCCAGTTGTCTGTGTTCAGTACTGGGTGCCTATTGCATTTTATGGTTTCCAAGGAAATGGCAAATTTGCACGATAGGACAAAAGATGGATGAAGTATTTCGTTTTGGGTGAAGAAGGAGGAAGTTCTTCCTATTTAGTTTAGCCGGTTTGTGGATTGTAAATGCCGCGGAGGAAATTTTGAATGCAGCCAAGTTGTAGCAGAAAAAAAAAAAATGCCTGTTTAGTCGATGGAACGGCGGTAGCGACAGACTTGGTTGACTTTGAAGAGGTGACGCTTTGGCTGAGAAGGTGAAACTCGGGATGTTACTTCTTATGCCGCGTACACACGGCCGAAAATTCCCACAACAAAACCGTGGATTTTTGTTTCCGACGGAATGTTGGCGCAAACTTGTGTTGCATACACACGGTCACACAAATTCCGAACGTCAAGAACGCGGTGACGTACAAGACGTACGACGAGCCGAGATCAATGAAGTTCAATAGGTAGTTCGGCTCTTCTGCTTGATTCTGAGCATGCGTGTTTTTTTTTTTTTTTGTGCGTACAGACGATCAGAATTTCCGACAAGAACTTCTCTTGTTGGAAAGATTTGAAAACCAGCTCTCAAATTTTTGTGGACGGAAATTCCGACAGCAAATGTCCGATGGAGCCTACACACGGTCGGAATTTCCCATCGTGTGTACGCGGTATTAGATACTCATTTGCCTTGTATGCCCAGAGATGTGAGTGGTGTACTGCTTTCTTAGAGTCAATTAGGTTTGTAGGTCTTGTATCTGTGCACACGGTGACTTCAATGACACTTTTACTTGTAAAAACTTTTACTAACAGATAAAACTTTTCATTGGTTTTGCCAAATCTTAGGACAGTGGTTCTCAATCTCTGAGATGGGCTCAGGCGTGTTCGCAAGGACGGGAAATATCTCACCGCCTGTGATTAGCGTTGCGCAGTGTCAGCTTCCTGGCAGGCACGGGCACATCGCCTGACCCCATCCTTACTTAGGACCCACTAACAGGCCAGATTTTAAGTATTACCTTGGGGAGATGCAGACAATAATACTGAAATCACAGCAAATGATATCACCTGTGATGTATTTCACTTATCTTGCAAACCTGGCCTGTTGGTGGGTCCTGAGGACAGGAGTTGAGAGCCACTGTCTTAGGAAGTAATGGGGTGATGGGGGGTGATGAATGAAAGGGGGGATGAGGGAATAGGGGGGTTTTTGGGGAGTTTAGACCAGATAAATAAGCCTGGTAACCCTCTAGATTTGTTCCTGGGGGGGAAGATCTGCTGGAGTTTTTGCATTTAGAAGCAGGGTGTCTCCACCTCTTATGCCACCTCTTTCCTCCTCCCAGGGGGAAGAATCTGGGAATTTTGATATATTTGGTCACTATGAATAGGTTTTAGGAGATACAACTTTTATATATATGTATTTTATTATATTTATATTATGTCATGTCTGAGATTTTACGTTTTTGTAATTTATGATGTACTTTATGGTGAAAAATTGTGTTTTGTAACCCTTTGGTAAATGAATAAAAAGAATTAAAACACAAAAACTTTTCATCGGATAGGCTGCGGTTCCATTCATTGATTTATTTAGAGCTGAGAGCCTTATTTGCTTTAGGATTTAAGTTTTCAAGCAATGTACATATGTTTATAGACAGTATAAATAATATACTTATTTATTTATGTGTAATAATAATAATAATATTTATTATTATAATTATCATTTATTTTTTATTTTTTTGTAATAATAATAATAATTATTATTATAATTAATATTATTATTCTTTTTATTTTTTTTGTAATAATAAGAATAAGAATAAGAATTATTATTATTATCATCATTTTTCTTAGTATTATTTATTTGTAATAATAATAATAATTATTATTATTATTATTATTATTAGAATTATCATTATTATTATTTTTATTTATTTGTAATAATAATATTTATTATTATTATTATTATCATTCTTCTTATTATTATTTATTTGTAATAATAATAATAATAATAATTATTATCATTAGGATTATCATTATTATTATTCTTTTTATGTATTTGTAATAAAAATAATAATAATTATTATTATTAGAATTATCATTATTATTATTCTTTTTATTTATTTGTAATAATATTAATAATAATTATAATAATAATATTAATAAGAAGAATTAGTATTCTTATTATTCTTCTTCTTATTATTATTATCATTATTATTATTATTATCATTATTCTTATTATTATTTATTTATTTGTAATAATGATAAAAATTATTATTAAAATTATCATTATTATTATTCTTTTATTTATTTGTAATAATAATAATACGAATAATAATAAGAATTATTATTATTCTTATTATTATTATATTTGATTTTTTTAATTCAGTTAATTTATTTAATCAACAGCATTTTCGAGGTCCCCTGATTCATGCAGTAGATTGAAATAAAAATATATTATTTTATAAAATGATTCTTGCCTTTTAAAAAACGTTTATGTTAGATTAGTATGAGTTTTAAAGTATTAAAAAAAAGTGCACACTATAATAATTTGATATGAGTATTACATAATATAATTTGATATGCATATTAAATAATATAATTTGATATGAATATTAAATATTATAATTTGATATGAGTATTAAATATTAAATATTACATGAATCAGCTAATATTGCAGAATACTTCTTAACACAGAACCATTATTACAAAGTAAAGAAGTCTGCAATTCGGTACAAGATATTTAGACAGTGCCGGTGGCAGAGAGCTGTGATTTTCAACTACCTATGGGAACCAACCAGATTTCAGCTTTAATAACGTTAGAATAATCACTCTGATTGGCTGAGATGAGGTACTGGATTTAAAACATAGCTCTTTATCTTATTTCTTATAATATTCTACTATATTATCATATTTGGAGTAACAGTGTAGTGTACGTGTGTCATTTTACATGTGTATGTAAAGTAGAACTTTACTTTTTTATTTCAGGTTCAGATAGAGTAGAGAATAGTTAGATTGGATACATTTCACAAGTTCATTTGTTTTTACCTTGGGATGTCTGGGGCTGGATTTCTGTCATCCCACCACTGCCACATCTTTCACTGCAATGTGCTGAGCCTTTCTAAGCAACAGAGAGACAGAAGGAGGGAGGTGGTGACGGAGCTCTGTACTTGTAAGCTGGAAAGTCTGTATTTGCCAACTGGGCTCCCAGGAGGGGCCTGGAAACTAAAGAGAGAACTTCTAGGAGCTTTGTTCTTGTATTACTTTTACAATTCCCCATTTTGACACCAATGGCGGGGGGGGGGGGACACTATGGCTCCCACTGACACCAATGGCGGGGCTATATGGCTCCCACTGACACCAATGGCGGGGCTATATGGCTCCCACTGACACCAATGGCGGGGGGGACACTATGGCTCCCACTGACACCAATGGCGGGGCTATATGGCTCCCACTGACACCAATGGCGGGGCTATATGGCTCCCACTGACACCAATGGCGGGGCACTATGGCTCCCACTGACACTAATGGCAGGGGGAACTATGGCTCCCACTGACACCAATGGCGGGGCACTATGGCTCCCACTGACACCAATGGCAGGGGGAACTATGGCTCCCACTGACACCAATGGTGGGGCACTATGGCTCCCACTGACACCAATGGCAGGGGGAACTATAGCTTCCACTGACACCAATGGCGGGGAACTATGGCTTCCACTGACACCAATGGCAGGGGGAACTATGGCTCCCACTGACACCAATGGCGGGGCACTATGGCTCCCACTGACACCAATGGCAGGGGGAACTATGGCTTCCACTGACACCAATGGCGGGGAACTATGGCTTCCACTGACACCAATGGCGGGGCACTATGGCTCCCACTGACACCAATGGCGGGGCACTATGGCTCCCACTGACACCAATCGCGGGGCACTATGGCTCCCACTGACTCCAATGGCGGGGCACTATGGCTCCCACTGACACCAATGGCGGGGCACTATGGCTCCCACTGACACCAATGGCGGGGCACTATGGCTCCCACTGACACCAATGGCGGGGAACTATGGCTTCCACTGACACCAATGGTGGGGCACTATGGCTCCCACTGACTCCAATGGCGGGGCACTATGGCTCCCACTGACACCAATGGCGGGGCACTATGGCTCCCACTGACACCAATGGCGGGGCACTATGGCTCCCACTGACACCAATGGCGGGGCACTATGGCTCCCACTGACACCAATGGCGGGGCACTATGCCTCCCACTAACACCCATGATAGGCCACTATTCCACCCTCTGACACAAATGATAAAGAACAATTTATTCCACTGACACAAAGAATGGTGCATAATTCCTCCCATTGACCCCCAAGGATGGTCAAAATTCCTTCCACTGTCACCATTAATGGGGCACTATTCCCCCTAATAATAACAATGATAGGACACTATTCCTCCTACTGACACCAATGATGGGAGACTATTTCTCCCTCTGACACAAATGACGAAGAACTATTTATTCCACCGACACAAAGAATGGTGCATAATTCTCTCAATGACCCCCAAGGATGGGCACAATTCCATCCATTGTCATCAATAATAGGGTATAGATACAGGAAAGTCTGCGCACCGAAGTAACAAAAAGTCCTTTATTCTTCTTCCATAAAAGCAAAAGTGTCACACACCACAGGACAGTAGCAAGTGCATCAGGTAGACGCGTTTCACACGATTGCGTTGTGCTTATTCATGCATGATGCGTAATCGTGTGAAACGCGTCTACCTGATGCACTTGCTACTGTCCTGTGGTGTGTGACACTTTTGCTTTTATGGAAGAAGAATAAAGGACTTTTTGTTACTTCGGTGTGCAGCCTTTTCTGTTTCTATATACTTTGCACGGCAGGCGAGCCATAGCTTGCACCCGTGGGAGGAGTCCTTATCCCAGCTCACCTGGACCCACTCACCTGGAGCGGTGTTACCTTGTTTCCATTATCAATAATAGGGTACTATTATTTTTGTTTACAAACTTTTTTTATTGAGGTAAAATTGTGGTACAATAAAAGGTTTCAATTACAGTAAAATTAACATTTCTTCTGATACCAATGGTGGGACACTATTCCTCCTACTGACACCAGTAATGGGGCATTGGTTCTCCTCCCACTAACCACAAGTGCTAAGTCATTATTTTTACACCTACCGACCACCAATCCTGAGGCATTGTAAGCGCCCAACGCTAACGCTCATGGGATTTTCTACTTCTATTGGCCACAATTAGGTCCTCTAAAGTCTGGAGAACATTAAATTGGCTCTTTGTTTAAAAAGTTTGGGGAGCCCCACTTCAACCTGTTCTTGGCAAATGTATACCAGATCCCAGGTTTCTGCAAACCCACATAAAAGCTAGGGGAGCTGCTCCAGGCTCCTGTCAGTCCACGCCCACTTAACGGCCACTGGGAGTGCAGGCTAGGAAAGAGCTCGCCGCACCTTGGCAGATACAAGAAGGGGAAAGGGATTATTCCAAGTGCTGCACATCTAGCAGAACCTATTGGTAACAAATCGTAGTTTGACCCTGCCCATGGTGCTTAGTTATGGAGGTGGACATTCCACAGACAGAGGAGGTCTTGGGTTTCACCATTGCACGTTATGAGACAAACCTGGGCAGTTCAAACTGATCATATGATAGATTTGCTTCTCCTTCTAAGCCCTCATATTAGTTCTGTAATGTGATGGGTAGACTCACTGGCCAACTTGGGAGACTTTGGACACTTGATGGTAGACATGGGCAATACCAAAAAAAATATTATTAGTTATTCGTTTTTCGTTTTCATTTGATTTTTTCTTTCTCCGTTTATCAGATCATTCTTTATGATCATCATTCACTACTTTGGATCATTCGTAACTTCAGATCTATTCGTATTTGTTACGTTCCATTCATTTAGATGCGGCATTCGTTACTTTGGATAATTCGTAATTTTTGTTACATTCATATTTAATTACGTTCACTAACAGTTACTTTAGCCAAATTTGAAAGGAAATTCCAATACCTATAATTTAATAGTTTTATAATAATAATAATAATAATAATAATAAAAACTATAATAATAGTTAATACTTTAATTATAATAGAAAATACGAAAAACTAAATTATCCGAATGTAATTGATTCATTAAACTCGTAGGTTGAATCGTTCTTTCGTTCTTTCTGAAAATTTGTTTTCGTATACATTTGTCATGACTGCTGAGGTGCAATGGGCCCAGGTACAATAAACTGTAACACAGATGTATAGAAAACCTTCCCCCTTGCCCCCTCACCCCATTAAATAAGCACACTTACAACCATTAGGTTGGAAAGGGCAAGGCCACAGCTTTATTAAAATCCAACACATAACAGGTGAACACTTTTCAACCAGTGCCAGTCACAGTTGTACTGTGGGCACACAATTCCAAAAGGGGGCCCGTCCTTACCATAAGTGCTGGACAGGCCGCCTACATCCGATTTCCATTAAGGGCATAGCCCATTACAGCCATTTTATGCTGGCAAGGTCAAGAAACCGCAGCAAGCTGTGACATACCATAGAAAAAAGGGGCGGGAGGGTGGGCAGCTCTTCCAACCACGTTCCTTGAAAGACCCAGAATTCCCTGGGGGAATACTTTTACAGAGCTCAGGCCCAGCCCATCCCCCTTAAACAACCAATCCTTGGTGACCACTCAGCCACCTTGTCCTGCACCTGGCCATGCCCCCATCAGTCAAGGCTCTCTTTCCCTAAGGGGCTCAAGAGGCCTTCAAAAGAAGCATCGGAATGAACGAATATGCTGAAATTAGGCCGAAAACGAATTTGTAACGAAACAAATTGCACATATCTACTGGATGAGTTCAGAGCCAAGTTGAACTTTTACAGGAAAATGTGAACATTTTCTTTTAACATCACCTACCTATTGATCTGTAACAAACAAAGAGTAAAATAGGAACTAAACAGATTTCACTACAATTTCCTTGTCATCATGTGCCTATCTCTTCCACCTCATCTAAAGTCCCAGGGCGATTTCTCTTTCTACCTATTGATCTGGATTACCAATGGCAATGATACATGGATGGCACTGGGAGTATCTTAATCATATGTTGAGCTTTGATTGCCCACTTTTAGCTATATAGGTTACCATAAGGAGACCCACAGACCACAACAGCTGCCTCGAGCTAGGCAACATTCACCTTTTTTACTGGTGTTTACAAATTCATAGTGGTCTTCCAAGACCACTTTAACACTTTGCCATCACTTATTTAATACATTGATGCTCCGAAGTCTATAAATAACTGGAAATCGGAAAATTCGGCATGCAAAGAAGCTGTTTGAGCAGAAACACTTGTATGTGATTCACACCTCCGCTGCTGATAGCACATGAACTTATCCTCCCTCTTCCCTCCTTGTTCAGCAGTATGTGTCAGTGTACTCAATGTCTGGATGTCTTATGCTCAGCCTCCAGGATGCAAGACCGTTTACGCAATGTTAGTTCTGTGACTTCCTCCATATCCATCTTACTGCATTATGCAAAAGACACAAGGTCAACTGTTTCATCTGTATTTGATTTAAACAAAAATGCATAAATATCTAATTGTAGTGTGTGATGTCCGCATGCAAAAAAAATCCATATATATATATATATATATATATATATATATATATATATATATATATTATAGTGATCTGTAGTGGCGCGCTCCTCTAAATAGACTTATGAAAAAACAAGCAGTCTATTTTCTATAAAACATACTAAATGCCGCCCACCAAATATACTTACAAACCGTGTTTTAAAACCACATAAAATGAAAATAAAATCCAGTGATCTCACACAGTATATCAGAAGGCAAGTAATATCACGTAATTACAAAATATACACTTAATGTGCAAAAATTACTTCTTAAACAGCGTTTTCTAGTGATTATCCTACTGATTCCTTAAGTTCTCCACCCCAAACTTTAACTTCAGTTGTGCTCCACCTCCTGTGTTAACAGCATCTCATCTTATACATTGGAATCTATAAAAAATATAGGTCTGGATGCACTCTGCGACCCCCCCCCCCCCCTTGGGGTTAAGGAATTCCCAGTTTTCCCCCTTCTACAGATGCTACAATATCTTGGTGTGTGTCCCTTTAACCACTTCCCTACCCAGCCATAGTCAAATGACGTCCACAGATGGGATCTCCCATCCTGGGTGGACGTCATATGACATCCTCGGCTTTGTAGGGGGATATCTGAATGATGCCTGCAGCTAGAGGCATCATTCAGATATCCTTTTGAAGTGCCGGCGATTCTGTGCACCATAAGAATGATCATAGCGGCGGTTCCGCCGCTTGATCGTTCTTATAGGTGGCGGGAGGGGACATCCCCCCCCTCCCGCCGCCATCCGGTGCTTCTCCGGGCTCCCCCGTGCGATCGGGGACCCGGAGCGAATCTTCCGGCGTCGTTGGTGGTGTCACGTGATGAGCATAGAGATGACTGGTGACCAGATGGTCACCAGTCATCTCTATGATCGTCGGAGGCCCGGGCACGATGTGATGATGTCACGCCCGGGCCTCAAATGTAAACAAAGCCGCCATTGCGGCTGTAAGTATGAGATCAGTGAAAAAATTTTCACTGATCTCATGCTTTCCAGCCTGGAGGAGAGATGTGGGGGTCTTATTGACCCCGCATCTCTCAATAAAGAGGACCTGTCACACACATTCCTATTACAAGGGATGTTTACATTCCTTGTAATAGGAATAAAAATGATCAAAAAAAAAAAAAAAAAGTTAAATCATTGTAAAAAAATAAATAAATAAGTTAAAAAAAAAAATAATAATAATAAAAAATTAAAACGTCCCTGTCCCCAGTAGCTCGCGATCAGAAGCGAATTCACACATAAGTCGCCCACATATGTAAACGCCGTTCAAACCACGCATGTGAGGTATCGCCGCGTACTTTAGAGCGCGTGCAACAATTCTAGCACTAGACCTCCTCTGTAATTCTAACCTGGTAACCTGTAAAAAAAAATAAAGCGTCGCCTATGGAGATTTTTAAGTACCGAAGTTTGGCACCATTCCATGAGTGTGCGCAATTTTAAAGTGTGACATGTTAGGTATCTATTTACTCGGCATAACATTATCTTTCATATTTTCCCAAAAAATTGGGCTAACTTTATTGTTTTGTTATTTTTTAATTCATGAAACCATTTTCTTTTTTAAAAAAGGCGCTTGAAAAATTATTGCGCAAATATCGTGCAAGAAAACATTTTGCAATGACCGTCATTTTATTCCCTAGGGTGTCTGCTAAAAAAACATATATAATCTTTGGGGGTTCTGAGTAATTTTCTAGCAAAAGAATGATGATTTGTACATGTAGGAGAGAAGTGCTAGAATAGGCCCGGTATAGAAGTGGTACAAAAAGCCCTGTATTGAAGTGGTTAAGGCAGTGGTCCCCAAACTGCAGCCTGCGGTTCACACGGCCCTGGACATCTGCTTTATACTAAACCGTAGCCTTATAGGTAGCTGCCAGCTGCAAGTGAGTCAGTGGTAGGTAGGGTGACCACGTGTCCCGTATTGCTCGGGACAGTCCCGCATTTTGCAGGTCTGTCCCGGGCACATTCATTCCAGGACAATACAGTGTCCCGGAATGAACCTGACACAGCCACCCCCCGGGCCAATCTGATGCCCCCAAAAAAGGCCGCCACATCACCGCTTTACTCACTGACAGTACTTGTCCTGTCCGGGAATGCCTGGAGGAGCACAATCCCCGCCCCCTGCTTTTGAATGGAGAAATCATAAATCCCGCCTCATGTCCAATCACTGTGCTGTGATTCGTTACAGCACAAGCTGATTTTTGGGAAGGGAGGGTGTCCCTGAATGGTAGTTTGAAAATGTGGTCACCGTAGTTTGAAAATGTGGTCACCCTAGTGGTAGGGTGCAGCGTGATGCCCATTTCAGGGCATCACACAGTTCTTTTTTTTTTTAAATCAACTTTATTTGAAGTGCACAAAAGTGACACTTCATTCATGTCCCCAGATGAAGTGTGCAGTGACATGTGATCCTGTCCTATGTGCTGCGATAAAATGCAACATGTCTGCATTTTATCGCAGCTTACTGCACCACATCTCTGGGGTGCATTGCAGTGTGAATTGGGCACATAGAAAATAATAATTTTCTATGTTTTCTTGCAGTGACCTGCATTCACCCAGTGCAATAAAAGGCAGGTCACGTGTGAACAGGGCCATACAGACATTTTTTTTATAAAACATATAGTATATGGAGCTTCATCTAGTCATCATTATAAAAATATGAGATCTTGTGCCTCAATGTACAATATATAATCAATGACCATAAATGTTTATATATATATATTGGATATAAAAAGTCCACACACCCCTGTTAAAATCTCAGGTTTCTGTGATGTAAAAAAATGAGCCAAAGTTTAATAATTTCAGAACTTTTTCCACCTTTTAATGTGACCTATAAACTGTACAACTCAATTAAACAACAAACTGAAATCTTTTTTGGGGGGGGGGGGAGGGGCGGGAGTAAAAATAAAATAATTAAATAGTGTGGTTGCATAAGTGTGCATATCCTCCTATAACTGGGGATGTAGCTGTGTTCAGAATTACTGTAAGCAATCACATTCAAACTCATGTTAAATAGGAGTCATTACACACCTGCCGTCATTTAAAGTGCCTCTAATTAACCCCAAATAAAGTTCAACTGTTCTAGTAGGTCTTTCCTGACATTTTCTTAGTTGCATCCTTCAGCAAGAGCCATGGTCCGCAGAGAGCTTCCAAAGCATCAGAGGGATATAATTGTTATAAGCTATCAGTCAGAAGAAGGGTACAAAAGAATTTCCAAGGCATTATATATATTATGGAACACAGTGGAGACAGTCATCATCAAGTGGAGAAAATATGGCACAACAGTGACATTACCAAGAACTGGACGTTCCTTCCAAAATTTATGAAAAGACGAGAAGAAAACTGGTCAGGGAGGCTGCCAAGACGCCTACAGCAACATTAAAGGAGCTACATGAATATCTGGCAAGTACTGGCTGTGTGGTACATGTGATAACAATCTTCCGTATTATTCATATGTCTGGCCTAATGGGTAGAGTGGCAAGACGGAAGCCTTTTCTTACCAAAAAAAACATCCAAGCTCGGCTATATGTTGCAAAAACCCATCTGAAGTCTTCCAAAAGCATGTGGGGAAAATGTGTTATGGTTTGATGAAACCAAGGTTGAACTTTTATGGCCATAATTCCAAAAGATATGTTTGGCGCAACAACAACACTGCACATCACCAAAAAGAACACCATGCCCACCGTGAAGCATGGTGGTGGCAGCATCATGCTTAGGGCTGTTTTTCTTCAGCTGGAACGGGGGCCTTAGTCAAGGTAGAAGGCATTATGAACAGTTCCAAATACCAGTCAAATACTAGTCAGTCAATATTGGCACAAAACCTTCAGACTTTTACTAGAAAGCTGAACATAAAGAGGATAATAACATGATGGTGACTGCGCTGTAGTGAATAAAATGAAGTGAAAAATAAGTGGGGGGGAATCCAAGGAAAGGGGAATTGGCAAGTAAGAGTGAGGGTGGGACGGGGGAGGGAGGGGGGAAGGGGAGGGGGAGGGGATCGTTGATGGATCGTTGGCTGGAACTGAGCTAAATAGCAATGATGTGCAAATTTGCACAGTGACACAAATGTACGTGCAATGGTGATATGTGAAAAACCAGTGAATAAAAATATATAAATATATATATACGTATAAAAACGTATAAACAGAAATCCGGTAATATGCAAACGTGTTTGAAATAAGAAAAGGTGAATCACTAAAGCATCATGGTGATCAGCGACCAATGTCCATAAATAAAATACACACACTAAGTGGATCAGTAAACTCAACCAATAAAGGACAACCAATCCCAAATAGCTATTGTAGATATAAATAAAGTCATATATAAAAAGAGTCCCGTCACCGAAAGTGTGCTTGGAAATGTTCCTATGATGTCCACCCAGTGATCAGTAATCACAAACAGCTTACCTCCCTGCTGGGAGGGGGCAGTATGAAACAGATCTCTGTGATGCAGAATGGTATAACGTCCTTATGGCACAGTCTTTATGACACAATTCCTTTTGACTCGTTGGAATGCATATAGGAAGATTGCTTAATAGTGAGCGTGGACCTCAATCCAAACGAGCACCGCGCTCGTGCCAGTGGAAAAGTGGATTGGCGTCTATGATGCGATCAATGCGATCCTCAGATGTCAGCGGCGGCAGTCACAAAGTTATAATAGTAAAAATAAAAAAAGGAAATATAGTGTGGGTCTGTACCGCTAAGGGCGTTTATTGGTAATACAGTAAAAAACTCACATTTAAAAGGTGGAAACAGGTAATGGTATCCTTACGAGCGGCGAGCTCGTCTCCTCTCAGTTCTGCTGGCGGTGTGTCTGTACTACATCCTGACGCGTGTCGTCATATCGCATGACTTCATCAGAGGCTCACACATATATATATATATATATATATATATATATAGAGAGAGATATATAGATATATCTATATATATAGATATATATATATCTTTATATATAGATATATATATAGATCAACAAGGGCAGAAGATTTAATAGATGGAAAGATACAAAAATGACTGAAAATCTGCTTTTAATTGTATATAGACAATTCTAGGATATGCGCAGAATGACGCAGATGTGCTTCACGAACAGCATCTGTTCAACCAAATAATTGCACAAAGGGATGTCATCACCTCACCAATGACTACATATAGGGATTTTTATGAGCTGGAATGCAGGGGAATGCACCTCCAGCACTAAATGTATGGAATGGAAAGGGGTGCTGGGGTGTGGGGAAGGGTCTATTGATGCTGGCTGCTAGGGGATCTACTGTCGCTCGGGGGCTTAATTTTTTGCAGGGGACCTATTGTTGCTGGGAGGGATCTACTGTTTATGGAGGGGTCTACTTATGCTGTCTGCCAGGAAATCTATTGTTGCTGGTGAGGGGGTCTATCGTTGCTAGGGTGGATCTGTTGTTGCTGAGGGTATATTGTTGTGGGGGGGTCAGTTGTTGCTGGGAGAGATCTATTGTTGAGGGAGGGGCTTATTGTTGCTGCTTGCAAGGGGATCTATTGTTGCTGGTTGGGTTCTATTGTTGCTCAGGGGGGGGGGTCTATTATTGTTGGCAGCAGGGGATCTATTTTACTACTTTTCTTGTTATCATTAACATACTCCATACAAATTACTAACCATCACAAAATGATAATTGGTTCTGTATTCTCTAAAATGGCGTTAATGGGAGGTGGGAGCAGGAGGCTCAGAGGTGGGTAGGGGGAGGAGACCGGGGATGTGCGGTGAGGTCAGTGGCCGATGAGGCACTGGTTAGTATCAAAGCCAGATACACGCAGGTTACATACCCTGCGAACCTTAGAGCGAGAGCAACAATTCTAGTACTAGACCTCCTCTGTAACTCTAAACATGTAACGTGTAAAAAAAATTCAGCGTCACCTATGGAGATTTCTAAGTACTGAAGTTTGGTGCCATTCCACAAGTGAGAATGTGTAACATGTTAGGTATCTATTTACTCAGTGTAACATCATCTTTCACATTATACAAAAAAATCTAGCTAACGTTAGTGTTTTTTCTTTTTTTATTCATGAAACAGTTTTTTTTCCAAAAATTGCTGCGCAAATACCGTGTGACATAAAAATGATCACCATTGTATTCCCATGGGTGTCTGCTAAAACAATACATATAATGTTTGGTGGTTCTAAGTAATTTTCTAGCAAGAAAATTATGATTTTTACATGTTATGCCCCATACACACGATCGTTTTTCATGCCGTTAAAAATGCCATTTTTAAAAATGGGCATTAAAACCGATTGTGTGTAGGCTCCAGAGCATTTTTAACGACGTGAAAAACGGGCATTAAAAATTTCGAACATGCTCTATTTTTTCACATTGTTTTTCATGTCGTTTTTTTTAACGACGTGAAAAACGATGGTGTGTATGCTTTGACGAGGTGAAAAAAACGCGCATGCTCAGAATCAAGTATGAGACGGGAGCGCGCGTTCTGGTAAAACTAGCATTTGTAATGGAGATAGCACATTCGTCACGCTGTAACGGACTGAAAAGCAGGAAACTGAAAAGCGCGAATCGTCGCTCAACAAACTTTACTGACATGAAGGGTGGCACCATCCGAACGGAACTTCCCCTTTATAGTGCCGTCGTACGTGTTGTACGTCACTGCACTTTGCTTGAACATTTTTTAAAATGATCGTGTGTACGCAAGACAGGCTTGAGAGGAAACATGAAAAAAACGACGAGAAAAACTTTGGTTTAAAAAATGGCATGAAAAACGATCGTGTGTACGCCGCATTAGAGAGAAGTGTCAGAATTGGCCTGGGTGGCAAGAGATTAATTACCATAAGTAATATACAAATAATTATTATATATTGTTTTTAAGGTAATTTACTATATTTTCAAAAACTGTACTCAAGCACGTGGCTTAACGGACAAATTACTGAAGTTTAAAGTTCCAACCAGAAATTTCACAGTAAATAGATAAATAATAAATTATTATGTTATAACATATAGCATATAAATATATGATTTAGCTTGAATATAACAGTACCTTTTCAGCAGAATCAGTTTCTCCCTCTTAACTGTGTGAGAAAAGCATGGCTATACACATAAACACATGTTTTTTCCTTATAGTTAAGAGAGCTGGGCTGGAAGGGAGCATTTGTCTTTTAGACACGCCCCTTCTATGACACTACAGTGAGAGGCGTGCCTCCACTGCAGCATTTTTATTGGATAGCTGGGACCAATGGTACTTTACCATTGGTCCAAGACTCCAAGCTGTTCATTGAGCTCAGTGCTTCTGACACGAAGTGAGGAGAGGCACTGTGAGCTCATCCTCTCAGTCTGCTGCAGAGTGTGTCACCTTGTATTCAATGTGGCCGCTCTGTATTTAGCTTCTGACAGGCTGTGCAAGGAGCCCCATATCTCTGGAACCATAGGTCGTAGGAGCCCCACATTATTATCAGTGGTGGGGTCGGACATAGGCTACATACCGCCTACATTTGGGGTCTCTGTGACCCCAGGTCGCCAAGCTTCTTTTTTTTTTATGTTCATGGCAGGTGAGGCCTTGCCTCACCTGCCTTCCCTGACTGCATGTCCCAGGAGGAGACAAGAGCTGACTTGGAAAGGGGGAGTACCTGCACCTATTCTCTGAGATGCAAAGCCCTGACTACTGTAGCGCACTCACCCCCTTCACCTAACTTTGGCTCCCCGCAGGCAAAGAGGGCACACCACACCACAAGCCCGTAGCCTCCTGTGTAAAGAGGTTGAGTGGTGTTGTTGGTGGGTCTCTACAGCCAGAAACCAGAATCCTCCAGAGAATGGTTCTCACCTCTATAATTGACAGAGATACGTCCTTGTTTCCCCCAGTGACTTGAATGTCCACACCAGTTGCAACTCCAACGTAGAGTTTATTTTCTCTTTGCAAATAACAGTCTCTGATAGGTAAAGGTTGGAGCAAGAATACAGAACAGCATAAGGTATGAGAAAGGTCCAGGCACAAACGTAATCACTTCACTGCTCCGCTTCTCAAGCAGGCTCAGCCCAGATGGATAGTCTCCCTAGGTAGGGACTAGCAGCCAAATGGTACTTTAACTTAACCGCACAGTCTCTGCCACAGACCTGGTGAACTTGGTCTCTGCCACAGACCTGGTGAACCTGGTCTCTGCCACAGACCTGGTGAACTTGGTGTTTCAAAGCTTGACCTCTTTGTAAGGAGAAGACATCCCTCCAGAGAGTTACCGGGCCCCTTCCTTCACTGTGACTTCTCACCTGTCCCTCGGAACAGTTCCTCCCCCGGCCTCCTCGTCTAATATACGGGTCCCCTCGCAAGGCGGCACCCTGGGATTCCTCGATCCTTGATGGGCCCCAGCCGAAGGTGCTGGGCCCAAGGCCTTGCCACAGTCCCAGGGCTAAAGGTGCCTGGGACTGATTCACCGACCTCCGCCCCTGGACAAAGGTGCCCAGGGCGGACAGGAACACACTCCCTGGGGTAGGACCCCCGGCCACGACAGACCACGCAGAACAGACCCCGAACAGGCAGGGTCTGCCCCTTTTATATCCTCTCCCAGCATGCACAGCAGGCCTGCCACACCCACTGCCCGGCTGCCAAGAGGGGACACACAAGGCACAGCACTGTATCAGTGGTTCAACCCTGGCCTACCATGGCAGCGCCACCTGCAGGCCACAGGGAACTATACACCGATACTCTCCCTGCGGACAAAAATGGTTGAAAGAATCCTGACAATTGGAGTGTTTGAGCATAACTACCACTCAAACGCTTCCCCTAAATTTAGGACCCCGCTACACTACATATAGTTAAATATGTACAACATTTACATTTTGCCTAATCTGTCTTATCAAAGACTGCCTTCTGTTTAATGCAGGAATGAAGAAAGTGACACGTAATTCGGGAGGCAATCAGCCAACCTCAGAATCGAGTTGCCAGCGTAGATGTGACTGAAGGAAGCCAGCAGATGTAGGTGCATCGCCTACCTGACTCCTGGGATGTCTTTGTTTCTATAGTGCAGTGCTTCATGAAGTGTGGGATTGGTAGTAGTGCTTCTACTCTCTGCAGTGTGGGTGGACTAGGCGCAACAGATTTATGTGCACAACCACATTCAAACTAGTGATAATTTAATTTGAAGAATCAACAATGCCCACATCTTTGATTTACAAAAATATTTTTCAATAATATTTTAAATGTATGTACAAAAAGAATCAATCTGATGTAAAGTGATCAGTTTGTGTTAGAACTTTATAAACTACATTTCTACATACAGTTTGCAATTCATACATTAGGGAAGCCGTTTCTTGCTCAAAACATCCTTGGGTTCTACCTTTTGCTTTGCAGTGTTAGGCTGGTCATAGACGGTTCGAATCTCAGCTGGTTCAGCAGGAGCCAGCTGAGATTCGAACCATGTATGGGCAGACTGAATGTACCCAAGTTGATCGATCGATCAATCAACTTGGGTACTACCAGCATGTTGGATTTCACATGTGATTATTGCTAGCGGCTGTTATAGACGCTAGCAATAATTACTGTTTTCCCCTGCCGGGAATGGCTCCCCCGCCCGGAGAACGCAATAGCTCCGCGGGAGGGATTCTCCCATCAACACTGACTGTGTTGATGGAGGAATCAAGCGATTTTCTTTCTTGCAACCCATGGTTGTAGGAAAGAAAATCACTCCGTCTATGGCCAGCCTTACACCATGGTTGTGCTTCAATGCAAGTCAATAATATTGATCTATTAAAAGCAAACAGACTGTTCACTTTGCAAGGAAAGTTGCACTTTGCGAGTTTAGTGAGTGTAGTGAAATTTCACATTGGAAAAAATACCCAATCACATGCATAGAAAAATAATTTAAAAAAAATATTTTGCTTGCACATGATTGAGTAATAGAAGTCAGCAGAGCTTCATCTGAATTACTAAGCTCTGGGGAAACACTCTCTCTTGGCGCATAGGAGCCAATCACCCCGCACCTATGATAACGTAACCAGCACACGTGGCCCTGGACAGGACAGGAGGCTGGGTTCAGTGGACCTGTACATAGAAGGAGCCAGCAGTAGTGATCCTGTCCCTAATGGAGGTGGGAGCTAGGGCAGATTGCAAATGGCCTTTTAGGCCAGACTGGCGATCCCTGTGTGAGACTGCTTCCCTGGAGGGTCCTGAGAGAGGTGTACCTAGCAAGGAGATGACTACAGAGAGCACAGTCTTGTAAGTACTTACAATGTCCCTGAGTAAAGGAGAAACTGAAAGGGAGAAGGATGCTAAAGTGCTGCACATGCTTTCACCTGTGACTAATGTGGACTGTCCACTAAATGTGATTGAATGTGTAATTGAAAGCCCCTCTTAAATGTACATTAAAATATGTGCTTTCTGAAAATACATTATGTAGCACCCCCTGGCTTAGTGCAAGTGTACATAGTTGTAGGCTGTAGTGTAGGTAAATTTGGCTTGGCTTGCAGCCAAGCCTGGGCGGAATCTGGGTCAGGGTTGAGTGACTCAGGGAGGCTGGATGACACAGCAAGCAGCACCTCTGGCACCTTCCCCCACTTTCTGGAACCTTGGAGAAGCTTCCATAAGAATGGGTGGGAGGCTAGGAGGGGCTGCTTGGAATATTGAAAAGGGCCCCAGCCAATCCCTGGCCGAGTGGGCTGGCAGGGGGCGAGGACTTGTTAAATACTCCTGGGTCATGCCAGCAGGCCAGTCAGGTGGAAAATTGAGAAGGATTGCTGAGGAGGGCGTCAGTGGTGCTTAAGGGTAACCCCCTAGTCTGGGGGGGGGGGTGACATCGGGCCTGGATGCTAGAGGGATCCTTCCCAACACACAGAGGAATCTTGCCTTGATCCATGGGAGCAAGTTTGAGGCCAGCAGGAGAGAGAGAGTCAGCACGTCCAGGAGGTCTCCATGAGAAGCCAGCCTGGTGGGCTGGGGAGTGTGCAGTCTCGGAGGACTGTGGGAAGTAGCCAGGAGGGCTAGTGAAAGAGGCAGCTGCAGCAGGTGGGCTTTCAGTGCCTGAAGAGGTGGTGCTGGGATTAGTAGCCACAGGATGTGAAGCTGGACACTGACCTTTTACTACACAACAAAGGGACCCCGGGGTCCCTGCCTGTAAAGGGCTTTTGCTTCAAAATCTGACTGTTGCCTTTTTTTGGATTAACTATCAGTGTGCCAGCTGGGATATCTGCAAGAAAGTGTGCTAGAGGAAGCAGTCGAGTGTATATAGACTGTATATAGAAAAGTTGTCCCTGAAGAGTTGTTCTAAGTCAAGTGGGCACCCCATAATACTCCTATCCCCATCCAAGTTTTATCCTCTCATGAAAAGACAAAAACAAAGCAGTGGACTGTTTTCTGACTCTTGGAAACTGTGGAAATTTGGTGTGCATGGCTGTGCAGGGTGGGGGATCCCAGTTTACCAGCGGCACCTACGTGGGGTGCGCTACAATTATATCTTCCCTTTCAATATATGCAGGAAGATCTGTTTGATCCTTAAATGATTCAAGCATCTGAGAAACCATGTATATGTCTTTGCTGCTCAACAGAACTTATAGCATTGAACATGTGCTCAAGTCTAGGTGTCAACGATCTGCTTTTGTAGCCTCAGGCTGCCATTTTTTGGATGCCACCACGCTGTGAGTTATGTTATTAAGGTTAGAACTGACTGAAGCTCCATACAGAGACCTTAAGGTGCTTTTTGCATTCTTTGTATTCTTTGGTTAGAATAAGAACAAGAACCGCCAAACCCTTACACCGCTGACTGGCAGAAACAACCCGCAAAAAAGTAGGCCCCCATCTGGCACCAGGTCCTCTTGAAGGACCTTCTCGTTCTAATCTCTGCTGCTGGCAATAAGATATAAAAAACAAACGAGAAGGCGATGGCCAGATGTTCAGCCCTTTGTACCGTGTTTCCCCAAAAGTAAAACCTACCCTGAAAATAAGACCTACCCAGATTTTCAAGGTGGGCTGCAATATAAGCCCTACCCCGAAAATAAGTCCTAGTGTGTGTGTTTCTGTAATCTAATCTGTAGTCAAATACCTTTGGTATACAGCGCCACTCAATGCTCAGCTTATCTCCTCCTCTTCCCCTTCCTGTCAGCTGGGGATCTCGTCCCCCCTCCCTCTGCAATGCTCGGATCGACGCAGGCTATGAAACCGCCGAGGCGCACTCAGCTGATCCCCTCTTCTCCTGCTTGCCAGCGGGGATCTTGGCCCCCTCCCTATGCAATGCTGGATCGCGGCGGGCTATGGAAGCGCCGAGCGGCGCTCAGCTGATCTTTTCTTCTCCTGACTGTCAGTGGGGGATCTCGGCCCCCCTCCCTCTGCAATGCTCTGTGTCATGGATATGCATTAATGTCTGTCTGCCATCTTACCTTCCTCCTCATGTGTTCATCTAGAGACCAGACCTCCTTCACCTGGCTTCCTTTATAATCTCCTCCCAGCCTGACTCCACCCCAGGCCCTATCACTGAACACTATATTAACCTGTGCACTGCAAGCCTGCTTTGCTGATCAACGTGTTTGTTAGGCATTGTGTGTTTGGGTTCCTGCCTGCCGTGTGCTACGTCTGTCTCTCTGTTACGTTATTGGCTTGTCCCCGACCATCCCTGTCTGCTCGTGACCCTTGACCTTCGGCTCGTTCTTCGTTATCCTTGTCTGCTTGTGGCCCCTGACCTTCGGCTTGTTATTCGGTTCTCTCTATCGTGTGCTGCTGCTTCCCCTTATCCTACGGGGCGTGAGCTAGGAAACTCCAGGGGCCGCGACCTGGTCCCAGCCTGCAGCGTAACATCCTCACCACTAGAGGCCCTGGAGAAGACCAGCTGGGTCTTAGACTCCGCGCCCTGGGGAATCTTGGCTCTCGCTTCCGTTGGGATCCCGGTTGTGCTCCTCTGGTCCCGCTTTCCACAACCACCCAGTTTCCTATCCACAGAAGCCAGCCATAGGGTTCACTACCTCGCGGTGCACTCCTGTCCCCCTACGGTGTGCATCTGTCACCTGGCCACAGGTGACCCTGACAGTTTGATCAGCCATGAACCCGGCTGACATCCCGCTTCCCGCGGATGATCCATTGCAGGGCATAGTTCGCAGACTTGAGACCCAGGAATCAAATCAGACCCAGGTGATGCGATTCCTCCAGGATCTGGCTTCTCGATTCGAGCAGCTTCAGGTCTCCTTGGGAACCCCGAATCCGCAACCCCAAGTACAACCAGCGGCTGTACCTATCGCACCAGTCGCAGCCTCACACTCACTAAGATTGCCAGCTCCGTTCCGTTTCTCTGGGGACTCCAAGGCCTGCAGGGGGTTTCTCAGCCAATGCACTATTCATTTTGAGCTTCAGCCTCAAAGCTTCCTATCTGACCGGGCTAAGGTAGCCTATATCATTTCCCTCCTCTCCGGTGAAGCTTTGGCCTGGGCTGCCCCCCTGTGGGAGAGGAACGATCCGGTGGTTTCCAGTCTGTCCGAATTCTTGAAGCTCTTTCGTAATATCTTCGAAGAGCCGGCTCGGGCTTCTTCAGCGGCTAGTGCTGTCTTACGTCTTCGCCAAGAATCTAGTTCAGTGGGGCAATATGCTCTTCAGTTCCGTATCCACACAGCTGAATTGAGCTGGAATAATGAGGCCCTGGTCGCTACCTTTTTACATGGCCTCTCTGACCGAGTGAAAGACGAATTAGCGGGAAGAGCCATTCCCGTCGGTCTGGACGATGTAATTTCATTATGCAACCAGATCGACATTCGTTTTCAAGAGAGGTCCTTAGAAAAAAGACGCCAGCACTCTCTGGGTCCTAGCCAGTCTGAGCTCCCCTCCCTTCATTCCGTGGAGCATCCTCTTCCTGCTGAAGAACCTATGCAGCTGGGCCGGACCAGACTAACCCCCGAAGAACGTGCTAGGCGCAGAACTCTGGGCTTGTGCCTCTATTGTGGGGGCAAGGGTCATTTTCGTGACTCCTGCTCGCTTCGTCCGGGAAACGCTCGGGTCTAATACATTTGGAAGGTGGAGTATTGGACCCAGAAACATCACCTTCTCGCCTGCTCTTGCCGGTGTCCCTTCATGTAGGCACTTCTCCTCAGTCAACCCTTGCATACCTGGATTCCGGGGCTGCCGGCAATTTCATGGATTGGAGAACTGCTTCTTCTATGAAGCTTACCCTTTCACCTCTCACTACCCCATTGGTAGTCTCGGCAATTGATGGCACTGTTCTCCCAGGGGGCCCTATTCGCTTCCAGACGCTACCCATTAGGATGTCGGTAGGGATTCTCCACCAGGAGTGGATATCCTTTCTTATTCTACCCAAGGCCTCTACCCCAGTTGTATTGGGCCTCCCTTGGCTACAGCTCCACTCTCCACATGTGGACTG
The DNA here is from genome assembly GCA_029206835.1 of Rana muscosa. Classification (NCBI taxonomy): domain Eukaryota; kingdom Metazoa; phylum Chordata; class Amphibia; order Anura; family Ranidae; genus Rana; species Rana muscosa. The sequence goes on from CM055117.1 coordinate 1,068,468,619, forward strand.
GGTCTCTGGGCAGATCCTGGCCTGGGGTTCCTCATGTTTCTCGTCGTGTCTTCTCAAGGTGACCCCCAAGGAGAGTCTTCCGGTTGCTGCCACTTCTGTTTCTTCTGATCTTCCCGCCGCATACAGCGATTACCGGGATGTGTTCTGTAAAAAATCAGCTGAGGTGCTTCCTCCCCACAGGTCTTTTGACTGTGCTATTGATCTTGTCCCCGGAGCAACTCTACCCAGGGGTCGTACCTACCCTCTGTCCATCCCAGAGACCCAGGCCATGTCGGAGTATGTAGCAGAGAATCTGGAGAGAGGGTTCATCCGGAAATCCTCATCGCCTGCAGGGGCAGGGTTCTTTTTTGTTGCCAAAAAGGATGGTACCTTAAGACCCTGCATCGATTATCGGGGTTTAAATGCGGTTACTATTAAAAATCGATACCCCTTACCCTTAATATCTGAGCTATTCGATAGGTTGAAGGGTGCCTCCATTTTCACCAAGTTGGATCTCAGAGGCGCGTACAATCTCATTCGAATACGGGAGGGTGACGAATGGAAGACTGCATTTAACACTAGAGACGGGCATTACGAATATCTGGTGATGCCTTTTGGTCTGTGTAATGCTCCAGCCGTGTTTCAAAACTTTGTCAATGAAATCTTCAGAGATCTGCTGTACCAGTTTGTTGTCATCTATCTGGATGACATTCTGATCTTTTCTGAAAATCTGCTCGTCCACAGAAACCATGTCCGCACTGTACTTCAACGTCTTAGAGAGAACAATCTCTATGCCAAGCTGGAGAAATGTTCCTTTGAATGTTCTGAGGTCCTGTTTTTGGGGTGCTTTGTCTCATGTTCGGGGCTTCGTATGGACCCTGGGAAGGTCTTGGCTATCACCAACTGGCCTCTTCCTGCTAGCCTCAAGGCCACACAGCGCTTTCTTGGCTTCACTAATTATTATAGGCAGTTCATAAGGAATTACTCTTCCATTGCCGCGCCTATTATCGCTTTGACCAAGAAGGGTGTGAATGCCAGAGACTGGCCTCCCGAAGCTGTCTCTGCATTTCACAACCTGAAACAGGCCTTTGTTTCTGGCCCCCTCTTGAGGAGACCAAATCCTGGGAATGCATTTTTTATTGAAGTGGACGCTTCCTCAATGGGGGTGGGAGCTGTGCTTCTTCAAATCTTTGAGAAGAGACGCCAACCATGTGCGTTCTTCTCCAAAAAAATTTCTCAGGCAGAGAGGAATTATGCCATCGGTGATCGGGAACTTCTCGCAATTAAATTGGCGTTAGAGGAGTGGCGTCATCTCTTGGAGGGTTCCCCTCACTCCATAACGATCTTTACCGATCACAAGAATTTACAGTATCTACAGAATGCTAAACGTCTGAATCCTAGACAGGCCAGGTGGAGTCTCTTCTTTGCCCGTTTTAATTTCACGATTACCTACAAACCTGGTTCCTGCAACGGTCGGGCTGATGCGCTCTCTAGGTCATTTGACACTTTGGACGAGGAGTCCGCCCCTGAACCTGAGCCGATCATTCCCACCTCATGCATTGTTGCCCACTCTACCACCCAGAAGTCTAAAATTCCGCCTGGTAAGACCTTTGTCCCCACTGGGCTAAGAGCTAAGATCCTTCGTTGGGGACATGATTCCAAGGTGGCAGGGCATTCTGGATTCCTCCGATCCTTCCTACTCATCAGTCGTCACTACTGGTGGCCTAATCTCCGCTCAGACGTCAAAGACTACGTTAAAGCTTGTCATGTCTGTGCTCAGTCCAAATCCTCCACACAAGCTCCTGCTGGTCTCCTCATGCCCTTGCCTATTCCTAAGGAACCCTGGGCCCATATTGCCATGGATTTTATCACCGATCTCCCACTGTCTGAGAATAATACAGTCATTTGGGTGGTAATCGATCGATTCTCCAAGATGGCTCATTTTGTTCCTCTTCCTGGTCTTCCTTCTGCCCCTGCCTTGGTTCCCATTTTCATTCGAGAAATTCTCCGCCTACATGGGGTCCCTTCTCATATTGTTTCCGACAGGGGAGTCCAATTCACGTCTCGTTTTTGGAGAGCCTTTTGCAAATCCCTCAATATTGTCTTGGATTTTTCTTCTTCTTACCATCCCCAATCCAATGGACAGACTGAGAGGGTTAATCAGGAGTTAGAGGTCTTTCTTCGCACCTTTGTGTCTTCTCACCATGACGATTGGTCCTCTCTACTCCCGTGGGCAGAATTCTCCCATAACAATCATGTGAATACCAGTTCGCAGAAGACACCCTTTTTCACAGTTTATGGAAAACACCCTCAACTTCCTCTTCCTATGATCTGTTCTCCAGACATTCCAGCTTTGGCTTCGGTTCAGGAGTCTCTCAATTCCGTTTGGGGTCACGTTCATGATTCCCTCCGGGCAGCTGCTGAAAAATTCAAAGGCTTTGCCGACCGCCGCAGGCGTAAACCGCCTTCTCTTCAGCCAGGGGACAAAGTCTGGCTCTCTACCAGGAACATCAAGCTCCGAGTTCCTTCTCTGAAGTTTGCTCCACGATTCATCGGTCCATACACGGTAACTGCTAAACTGAATCCGGTTTGTTTCAAACTCCAGATTCCTAAGAGCCTTAAAATCACTAACTCCTTTCATGTTGCTCTTCTAAAGCCTTTAGTCCTCAATAAATTCTCTCGTCCTCTTCCTACCGTGGCGCCTGTCTCTGAGGATAATCAGGAGTACGAGATCAGTCAAATTCTGGACTCCCGACTCTGTAAAGGCGTTCTTCAGTACCTCGTTCATTGGAAAGGGTTTGGTCCTGAGGAGAGGTCTTGGATCACTGCATCTGAGGTCTTTGCACCTCGTCTGTTAAAGGAGTTCCATCTGAAGTTTCCCTCTAAACCTGGGCCCAGGCGGGGAAGGGGGAGGCCTCGTAAGAGGGAGGGTACTGTCATGGATATGCATTAATGTCTGTCTGCCATCTTACCTTCCTCCTCATGTGTTCATCTAGAGACCAGACCTCCTTCACCTGGCTTCCTTTATAATCTCCTCCCAGCCTGACTCCACCCCAGGCCCTATCACTGAACACTATATTAACCTGTGCACTGCAAGCCTGCTTTGCTGATCAACGTGTTTGTTAGACATTGTGTGTTTGGGTTCCTGCCTGCCGTGTGCTACGTCTGTCTCTCTGTTACGTTATCGGCTTGTCCCCGACCATCCCTGTCTGCTCGTGACCCTTGACCTTCGGCTCGTTCTTCGTTATCCTTGTCTGCTTGTGGCCCCTGACCTTCGGCTTGTTATTCGGTTCTCTCTATCGTGTGCTGCTGCTTCCCCTTATCCTACGGGGCGTGAGCTAGGAAACTCCAGGGGCCGCGACCTGGTCCCAGCCTGCAGCGTAACATCCTCACCACTAGAGGCCCTGGAGAAGACCAGCTGGGTCTTAGACTCCGCGCCCTGGGGAATCTTGGCTCTCGCTTCCGTTGGGATCCCGGTTGTGCTCCTCTGGTCCCGCTTTCCACAACCACCCAGTTTCCTATCCACAGAAGCCAGCCATAGGGTTCACTACCTCGCGGTGCACTCCTGTCCCCCTACGGTGTGCATCTGTCACCTGGCCACAGGTGACCCTGACACTCTGATTGTGGGAGAGAGCTATGGAAGCGCCGAGCGCGCTGTAAAAAGGTATGTGACACAATTGAACAGAAACACACACCTTTTTCATTAAATTCTACTGTAATAGAAAGGATTCTTGGAGCTTACAACCACTTTTGATTCACTTCACACTGTGGATTCCTGCCAGACAGGGAGGGAGAGGGGGCAAGAAGACAGCACATTAAATGGCAAGCCCTACCCCGAAAATAAGCCCTACTGTGTTTTTGATTGCCAAAATTAATATAAGACCCAGGCTTATTTTTGGGGAAACACAGTAGCTGTGTAACCATCTTTATTAATTTTAATATTACATATCACTGTACTATTTTTTTATAGTCAAACTCCAACTCTGAGTCTTCAAAGCTAGAAAATAATACACACTCTTCTCCACTCTGTCAAGATTTTTTTTTTCTCGGGTTCGCTGTCTCAGTTGAGATTCTTTGAAGTTTACTATTTACTCCTTTTCGACTCATAAACAATTTAAATGTGCTGTAAGCTAAGCAGAAATGACACAGATGTGCTTCATAAAACTATGAATTATTCTAGATAAAAGACTTAGGCACACTGGTCTGACTTCTGATCCTTGGCAAATGGAGCCCAATATGGAAACCCCAAATCCATACATTTTCTAAGTGTTTTCCAGTGGCCCCCGGTAGTATTAAAAGGACGTGTATTTTTAATAATTCCTTTCATTTGATTGAGTTTGTTTAATGCCTTCCTCCTTTAGGTTGAAAACGCTCAGGCACTACAAAGAAATAGCGATCCACGTTCAGAGAGCATTTGACAGGTAGTAAGAAGGTGTTGTATTGCCTCCTCATCCCTTAATAGCCGCACTAGGCATTGCACATGGCTGCAGGGCAGGCACTTGCAGAGTGGCCCCATTTGCAGGGCTAAAGCAAGGCATCACGGCCGCTGTATGTATACCCCCCAGCCACAGTCTCTGCAGCTAAAGGGGGTAGCAGTTGGGGGCAGTAAAAACATGGCTCAACCACCGGGTTGTACCACCTCCCAACCTCATGTGTGAAAGAGCCCTTACAGTGCTATTTATTCAGCTTTTTTTATAACTCCACTTTTGTTGAAAATACAACATCCCCCTCTGGGTGATCTATGTACATTGCATGGATTTGAACAAACTTTGTTGCCGAGTCCTACCTTTTGTTATTCTGGAGTGATTTTGTAATTATCAATCAGCTGCTGCACCTGCAGGGCTCTAATGAGGGAAAATTGTAGCGTCTGCATTCTTTTACCCTAGGTTCACACCTATGCATTTTTTAGTGCGTTTTGCAGTCCATTTAGAAACAACACAGAAAAACAAAAATCTCCTGCGCTCTCTGTGTAACATCAAAACATGGGTAGTGTGGTTCCGTCTAGAGGCAAAGTCTAAAGTCTTGCAGACCTCCTCAGAACAATGGGTGTTCATATGGCTAGAAAAAGAAAGAAGAAAGGAGGGTGCACCGACCTAGTGCATTACCACTTAAATGTTTTATTAAAATATGAATAAAAAGCAATAATCCTACTCACAAACGGAGCTTAGGTGTAAGCTTATCGGACAAATGAGCTGGAATTTCTTGGCACCCGCCGACTGAACTTGATGACAGAGAGGGTCGGACAATACCTCAAACATCTAGATAGCTGACGCGTTTCTGGGGCGCACCCCTTTCCTCAGAGCCTAGTTGGTCCATAGTAGCTCTCACCCACAGAACCCTCAGTTTTATATGTGTGCACACATGTGCAGAGGCCTCAGCTCAGGTGACCACCAATTAGCAAGTCCCACCCCCTGCTCCTAGCTGACCCCACCCACTGACCCCCCCCCCCCCACCACACTACACACGCACAAATAGAAAACAGCCCAATGTCTGATCCAAATGGCCCAGCCATTCCCCCCAAAATCCATACCGGACCCTTATCTGAGCATGCCCCCCCGGTAGGTCAGGAAGGGAAAGGACGAGCAAGCACCCCTCCTGAACCATACCAGGCCACATGCCCTCAACATGGGCTCTGAGCCACCCCCACCCCAAAGCACCTTGCCCCCATGTTGATGAGGACAAGGGCCTCTTCCAACAACCCTGGCTGGTGGCTGTTGGGCTCTGCGGGTGGGGGGCTTATTGGAATCTGGAAACCCCCATTAACAAGGGTCTTGCCCCCCTATATGAATGGGTTTCGGAGGCATCGTACCCCTACCCATTCACCAAACAGTGAAATGTTAACAAAATACAAGAGCCGGTTTTTGACAAGTCCTTTATTAAATAAGAAGCCCGGAGCCATCTTCTCCTGGAACCGTCATCTCTTGCTCGCTTATCCCATCCCTTTCCTGACCTACCATGCAGGATAGCTCGGATAAGGGTCTGGTATGGATTTTGGGGGGGACCCCACACCATTTTTTTTTTATTTCGGCGTGGGGGGTCCCCTCCAAATTCATACTAGACCCGAAGGTGATCGGTTTGTGATCGTGATGTAAGGAATATTCTTCCCAATGACAACCAATGTAAGGAACATTCTTCCCAATGACAACCAATGTAAGATGCATTCTTCCCAATGATCACCAATGTACGGAACATTCTTCCCAATGATCACCAATGTGAGGAGCATTCTTCCTACTAATCACCAATGTAAGGAGTATTATTCCCACTGATCACTGGTGATCATTGGGAAGAATGTTCCTTATATTGGTAATCATTGGGAAGAATGTTCCTTACATTGGCGATCATTGGGAAGAATGCTCCTTACATTGCCGATCATTGGGAAGAATGTTCCTTACATTGGCGAACATTGGGAAGATTGCATCTTACATTGGTTGTCATTGGGAAGAATGTTCCTTACATTGGTAATCATTGGGAAGAATGTTCCTTACATTGGCGATCATTGGGAAGAATGTTCCTTACATTGGCGATCATTGGGAAGAATGTTCCTTACATTGGCGATCATTGGGAAGATTGCATCTTACATTGGTTGTCATTGGGAAGAATGTTCCTTACATTGGTAATCATTGGGAAGAATGTTCCTTACATTGGCGATCATTGAGAAGAATGTTCCTTACATTGGCGATCTATTGGGAAGAATGTTCCTTACATTGGCAATCGTTGGGAAGAATGTTCCTTACATTGGCGACCATTGGGAAGAATGTTCCTTACATTGGCGATCAGTGGGAAGAATGTTCCTTACATTGGTGATCATTGGGAAGAATGTTCCTTACATTGGCGATCATTGGGAAGAATGTTCCTTACATTGGTGATCATTGGGAAGATTGCATCTTACATTGGTTGTCATTGGGAAGAATTTTCCTTACATTGGTAATCATTGGGAAGAATGTTCCTTACATTGGCGATCAGTGGGAAGAATGTTCCTTACATTGGTGATCATTGGGAAGAATGCTCCATACATTGGCGATCGTTGGGAAGAATGTTCCTTATATTGGCGATCATTGTGAAGAATGTTCTTTACATTGGCAATCATTGGGAAGAATGTTCCTTACATTGGCGATCATTGGGAAGAATGTTCCTTACATTGGCGATCATTGGGAAGAATGTCCCTTACATTGGCGATCATTGGGAAGAATGTTCCTTACATTGGCAATCATTGGGAAGAATGTTCCTTACATTGGCGATCATTGGGAAGATTGCTCCCCTATCAGATAGCTAGACTTAGATTATGATTATTGTTGATTGTTGTTAGCGGTTTTATACAATATTTGACAGGCAGAAATTGCTCAATGAACCCCTACCAAACGTTGGAGGAACTCTAGGACTATACAGAACCCTAGATGAGAAACACTGCAGTGTTATTTCTTATAAATACTAAAACACATCTATATTTTGCATATTTAGAAAAAAAAAAACAGCCTTTTTTAAAACTTGTTATGGTTTCCACTACATTTAGATGTTATGCCGCGTACACACGATCATTATTCACGGCGGTTAAAAAAACGCCGTGAATAATGACAGGAAAAACGAGGGAACCGCTTGGTTCCCTACACACGGTCGTTTTTCCCGTCATTTTTTCTCTTGACGAGAAAAACGACCGTCTGTGGGCTCCGCGGCAGTGTTTCCCTATGGGAAAACTGCCGCGGAAAAAAATGCTGGAAAAAACGACGAGAAAATTTAGAACATGTTCTAATTTTTCTCGTCGTTTTTTATGCCGTTTTTCTCAACGAGAAAAACGACATAAAGCCCACAGACGATCGTTTTTCTCGGCGAAAAGAAAAAATGCAGTTTTTCTCGTCGAGAAAAGCGGTCGTGTGTACGCGCCATTAAATGCGTTATGTTCTGTTAGGCAAAATATAGGGTTATATTGGGGTGCCAGTTCCCATTTTCCATTTAGCGCATAAAGCAAACACACTCACCCGCACTCAATTGTCTTCCGCAGTGACACAATAAAACAGTAAAATATTATGAGCTTTTCTGAGATAATGGATAAACTCTGCACACCCTCTGCAGGGAGTGACTGATGTCTGTAACGTTTAGAAAGATTGACTCTTCTAAACGAGACTCAAAGTAAATCAATAAGACTTGACAGTCCGCCCGTGTCTCGCTGGCTTCTCTTTACTCAGCTGATGTGTTACTTTTGTTCAAATCTCATTAACCTGGCAAAAAATAGGGTCGCCCAATCAAATCAATACATGGGATTGTTAGAGAACTTTTAATCTTTCATCATTGTTTTCTGCAGAATCCAATTATCATCCAGCCATGTTAAAAAGCAAGCTTTTCCAATCTGAGACTGTCTGCATTTTCACACTTAAAAAAAAAAGAATTTGTGGCGCCCTTTGTTCTCATAATTTGTATAAAGAAGTATACTGGATGTAGTGCTACCCCCCCCCCCCCCCCCCAGAGGAGCTGCTGAATTGCCCTGTGGTTTCTCTGCACACGTAAAGATGACACACCTCGCTCACCGAGCACTTACTGTCTGACACACCTTGATACATTTCAAAGAATTTATTAGGCCAAATGTAGTCTAAGTGCTAGTTAACATCAGTGCGGCTTCAAAGTAGTGCGACTTTCAAGCCGACATCCCTTCGCGACTTCATCGCGGCTTTCATACGACTTCTTTAAAAGAAGTCAATGCAAGTCGTGTTGAGTCGCACCGATTACAATGGTTCCATTGACGTTAATGAGGCACAGTGGTGGCCGGTGGTAATCTTTATTTTTGGGGGCGGCAAACAGTAACAGTAACCCCCGGTGGTCGGTCGGTGGGCGGGTCAGGTGTACTTACCCCATCTATGCAGCGCTTCACCGGCAGCTTCCCTTGCTCCTCGGCGGTGGCGGCGACAGCTATCCCTTCCCCTGCTCTCCACGGGCATCGGCCGCTTCCGTTTCCTCCCTCCTCCTCGGTGGGCAATTGGGACTCTTCTCTTTTTGGCCAATCAGAAAACGGGTCTCAGACCTGCTTCTGATTGGCCGGATTGAGAATCAGTGTTACAACAGCGAATATTCATTTGCTGTTGTAACACCTGGGTGGGCTCATGGCACAATGCTCTGCGCTCCGATCCCACCCTATTGTGAAGCCTATTAGAGCCTATGGCTCTAATCAGGTGCTTCAAAAAAGCACCCCCACCGCTATAATTCAGGCGCCCAGCGTCCTGAGAAGGGCCAGATGCCTGAATTGGGGGTGGTCGCGGCGGCCATGGATAGATTAATGCTCTGCATGAATCTATCCATTATTCATATAGGGGGTAGCATGGAGAGAGGGGGTGACGCCCAGGTGTCCCTAATGAACGGGCCGCCCCTGATGGGGAGTGAGTTGTCATGCAATGGTAAAACACCTGATATGGCTAAACACCTGCGGTATTGTGACTATTAGGAATGGGCTTGAGCGTTTTCGGACTGAACCTGCCAGGAAGCCGGCACTGCCCACTGCCAATCATAGGCAGCGTGTGTATGTGCAGCTGCCGTCGGGAAATGCCTCACTGCCTACGATCCGAACACGCCCAAGCCCATCACTAGTGACTATCAGTAATTAACAGAACTCATTTGCTTTTACCTAGCAATAGTATATAAAGGCAGTTCCAACTTGTTATACAGTCCTCGTTTTATCCCAGTGAATTATGAAAAAGAAAAAAAAAGTTGCCTGACAAAGTTGGGGCCCTTGAAGAAAGCAGAATGGTTCCCAGCCAACAACAGGTTCAATTGTGCAATGTAAGTCTCTTTTCAGACCAAGAACAGCCTCTTCTGGGTCTCCGGACATGGGCTCTGATTCAGTTCAAGGCCTTAGATAGAAATAGGAGTTGCTGTAAATTCTCTCTTTTAATCCTGTTGAGACAGTTCCTTTTTTTTCATCCTTATGAGCGGTGGGAGTGCTCTGCAACACAGTCTGATCATACCAGGCATCCAAATCACACCTTCTGAGGGAGAAAGTTCCTCTGGGGCAGGGTCCTGTGCGATGAGCAGGTCTCACCTGATTGTGGTCAGCTATGTCAAGGTTCCATTCAGCCAACAGTCCAGTCTCTCCATTCAGCCAGCAGTCCAATCTTTTTCTCACACCATCTCATTGAAGACTATCCTCTCTCTTCCTCACAGCAGCATGCTAACCCTCCTCCTTTTGCTCAGTTGCAGTAGCCAATCACCATCCTTCCAAGATCGACCCAGACCCAGAAAAGATAGCTGCCCCCTGCACTGGCGATGAACATTGCAGAATGGTCTCCATAAAGATGGCTGCTGCATTTCTACATGAATGAATACTCAGTTTAACCCTGTCCACACTGCACGTGCACAGCCCAGTATGCATGCCGGGGGATGCTGCGAACAGGTAGATAAGTATATTTTATTGCAGAAGAGACATTACAAGTCTTTTCTGCAATAAAAAACCTTCCTGCTTGCAGTGTACAACAGTGGAGCTTTAGTTCCTCTTTAAGAAAATTGCAAGTGGTTGAAATATATATCCACATGCAATTCCATTTCTCATAGATTTGATTTGAGTACTGAAATTATCAGATTGATTCAAGTAAAGAAACCTAAAGAAATAGCATGCAATGACAAACACTGACATTCTCATATTTGCTCTGTAATTGAAGGAAGCCTATAATTAAAGGAATAGAATTACCTAGCTTGTTACTTTTTCTGAAAATGCTAGTTTCCTGGCTGACATCAGTGTTTTCTAACTTACCTTACTTGCAGTAAGTAAATGTTGATGCACCAAAAATTAACCCAGAGGATTACTATGACAGGCAGACAGCTAAAGCTTCCGATGTGTGGGACTAGCAACGTTGAACAATTTTCTCTTGACAGCTTTGCTTTAGTAACTACACGCCATGATTATTGCAAGAGATGCTTGAGCTACCTGTCTTGATTACAAATATTGAGCAAAGTATAACAACCCTTGCTTGAAATGCATTTACATTCTAGAAGAAAATGAAGAAGGAAGCACTCACGGTGCCACATCCATAAATTGAAGCAGGAACAAGGAAAGGTTACTTCTTACAGTAACCGGGGGTCGGACTTTTAGGGCATGGAAATAATGGAGAGGTACATGTCAAAAAAATATATTGTTTATTAGAAAAAGTATATAATGAATAACAGTATTCAAGAATTAAAATCATTTACATCATATAAATCATATAGAATGAAATAATTTGTACAATGAGCCCTTGTGTGTCTACGCGTTTCGCCGTTAGGCTTCTTCAGGACAACGATTAAGGTTCAACAGGGATGACAAGAATAAAGAGAACGAGTCTCATTATCTGCAATGAGATACATTCAAATTAAAAATCTAGTACAGAAACATACACATCATACATTTTATTGTTTAAAAGGCATATGCTGAACTGCCTTAGTGGATGGCCAAAAGACAAGAGAACATAGAAATAAATTAATAAACAAAAAAAAGAAGAAAGAAGAAAAGAGATGTCTTTCGGCCATCCACTAAGACAGTTCAGCATATGCTTTTTAAACAATAAAATGTATGATATGTATATTTCTGTACTAGATTTTTAATTTGAATGTATCTCATTGCAGATAATGAGACTCGTTCTCTTTTTTCTTGTCATCCCTGTTGAACCTTGATCGTTGTCCTGAAGAAGCCTAATGGCGAAACGCGTAGACACTGTACAAATTATTTCATTCTTTATGATTTATATGATGTAAATGATTTTAATTCTTGAATACTGTTATTCATTATGTACTTTTTCTATTAAACAATATATTTTTTTGACATGTACCTCTCCATTGTTTCCATGCCCTAAAAGTCTGACCTCCGGTTATTGTAAGAAGTAACCGTTTTTTGTTCCTGCATTTATATTCTATTCAAAGTGTACTAAAGCAGCTGCGGTGTCCTTTTTCTTCCCAGTCTTACAATGTGTCTGGAATGCTGTCTGTATGTTGAGCATTGAGCTGAGCTAATCTAGAAAGCAGAATAAGGTGCCCCAGGGCACCTCAACAGCACTGACCTGAGTCTAATATTGTACATTTGAAGAAAACACGGAGATGGAGATTCTTCTGTGTGTGCCCTGAAAACATCTCCAGCTTAAATTGCTTCCACGCTTTGCTAAAGCATAAGATTGTGTTTTCTGCATTGTTTCTGATTGAGGGTAGACCTAGAATGGTGACTGGACTGAGGTCAAATTCAACTTGCATTGCATATGGTTTGATGGGGCTTACTCTGAAAATTAGTCCTTTTCTTGGCACCTTCATGGTAGCATACAAATCATATGTGTAGGCAGATGCAGTCTATTTTCTCCACTGCAGGTGGCGCTCAACCACAGCGGCAGTGCAGAAGGAGAGCAGGTCAAGTGGAACATGGTTCCTCTATAGTTTCCTGGGTCACTGGAGCAGCGATCCAGTTGGTTGCTGACAACCAATGTGACTATCTTGGGTCAGGAAGAGTCTATTTAAGACCCTGGCTCTGAGTTTGGCGTCCTCTTTATATGGTACTCTTTATGGAGAGGTCCGTGTGATCGAATGCTTTTGATTTTTGAAAATGGCGTAGTTGACATCTGGGTAAACCCGGAAGTGATGTCAGGTCATTGCTTCTGGGTTACCATATCCAAGAGCTGAACAAAGCCAACATTCCCTCCAGCTGCTTGTAAAAGCAACCCAAAGGCTAGTTAGCTGCTAGGATTGCTTTTACAAGAAAGCCGACCGCCACCTGTAAACAACGGTACCGGGAGCAGCTGCAGGCATTATCGCAGTATAACCACTTAAAGTCCAGCGACATACGAGTATGTTGGTGCTCGGCAGGTGGTTAATGGGGCAATAAATACCAGGAGTGTGTTATGTGCAGAATTTAGGGATGCTGTATGTACAGAGTGCAGGGTTCAGGGTTACGCTCTGTACAGAGTGCGGCCTTTAGGGATGCTCTATGTACAGAGTTCAGGAGTACCGTATGTACAGAGGGCAGAGTTTAGGGATGCCCTATGTACAGAGTGCAGGGTTCAGGAGTACAATATGTGCAAAGTGCAGGGGTACCCTATGTACAGACTGCAGAGTTCAGGGATGCTCTATGTACAGAGTGTAGAGTTCAGGGGTACCCTATGTACAGAGTGTAGAGTTCAGGGATGCTCTATGTATAGAATTCAGGGTTTAAGGGTACCCTATGTACAGAGTGCAGAGTTTAGGGATGCTCTATGTACAGAGTGCAGGGTTAAGGGGTACCCTATGTACAGAGTGCAGAGTTCAGGGATGCTCTATGTATAGAGTTCAGGGATCAGGGATACACTATATACAGAGTGTAGAGTTTAGGGATGCTCTATGTACAGAATTCAGGGGTACCCTATGTAAAGAGTGCAGGGTTCAGGGATGCTCTATGTACAGAGTGCATGGTTCAGGGATGCTCTATGTACAGAGTTCAGGGGTACCCTACGTACAAAGTGCAGGGTTCAGGGATACACTATGTACAGAGTGTAGGGTTGAGGAGTGTGCTACATGCAGAGTGAAGGATTTAGGGGTGTGCTATGTACAGAGTGCAGGGTTCAGGGATACACTATGTACAGAGTGCAGGGTTGAGGAGTGTGCTACATGCGGAGTGAAGGGTTTAGGGGTGTTTTATGTACAGAGTGCAGGGTTGAGGAGTATCACTCTCTTTGGGGCACCCAAAGATGCCCCAGGTCTTTTATAATCCTATAGTGTATACTCTGAAAATGTGCCCTGTGCCGCTAAAGTGTTCGGGTTTGGCTTGAAGAAAAGGTGGCCTTGCCTAGACACTGGCACATTAGGGTCTTCGGCCTACCCTGAGGTCCAGGGAGAGGATGTGTGGCCCTTAGGTTCCTCCCCCCTTGCCTGGGGATGACTCTTTGGGAAAGGCTCTACACTCCTAAACTAGTACCCCATTGGCTTTGACTAGCCTTCATTCTTATTTTCGGAGTTTCGAATTTCCGAATTTCCAGATTTTCGAATTTCCGATTTTCTGGATTTTTGGATTTTCGAATGCTGTATTTCCGAATTTCCGAAATTTCGAATTTCCAAATTTTCGAATTTCCAAAATTTCCGAATATTCTGAAAGATTTGTTAAACAGGTTTTCGTGAATTTGGATATTTCCGAATTAACAAATTTGTCGAAATTCATTAGTATTATTTTTTTTTTATTTGGAACGAAACAAATTGCACATGTCTACTAAGTCCTTTCAAGATAAACGGACTGCATCAACATATTGTACCTTATTACATTGCACAGTAATGTGTTTACACAAGGTATAATTTGAAGGAGTCTTTAAAAAATCGTGTTTTTTTATGAATTATTAATATAGTTTTTATACAGATTTTTGGGGGACTAGAGCATTTTTTTTCCATAAATACTGGGTTCTTATTATTTCCTTTTTTTTTTTTGTTATTGGTAGTCCCAGCATTCTTAATTATAATGCACGTGTCAGGGATGTTGTTGCAATTAGATTTGTCAGTATTTTGCTCCATGCATTTCTTCTTCTAATTAGGTTTTTATTGCTGTCTGTGTCCCCACTGGGAAGATTCCTGTCGCTTCCTGTGTGCTTCAAAGCTCAACTCCAGACTTCTCTTTAATCTTGCACAGTTTACAGGCTCCTCACCTGTACTGATATTGCTTACTCTGAATTACTGCACACTGTGAGTATCTCACAATGTGCATTAGACCTTTCACCTGTTTTTTTCCTAAGCTTAAAGTAAAGCCTTGAGGTTTTTACCTTAATGCATTTTATGCATTAAGGTGAAAAATCTTCTGTGCTGCACCAGCTCACATACATTTACTGCGGCAAGTCGGCTCTCCTGCACGTGCAAGAAGGACTCGATGTCCACCGGCAACCCACGATCACTGTGTACAGAGGCAGAACGGGGAGCTGTCTATGTAAACAAGGCCATTCCCCGTTCTGCCTAATGACATGTCAGAGATCTACTGTTCCCAGTGATCGGGAACAGTGATCTCTGTCATTTCCGGTGAGCCCCCCCCCCCTACAGTTAGAACACACCCAGGGAACACACTTAACCCCTTGAGCGCCCCCTAGTGTTAACCCCTTCCCCGCCAGCGTCATTTATACATTGATCAGTGCATTTTTATAGCACTGATCAATATAATAATGTCAATGGTCCCCAAAAAGTGTCATTTGGGGTCAGATTTGTCTGCCGCAATGTCGCAGTCCCCCTAAAAATCGAAGATCGCCGCCATTACCAGTAAAAACAATAATAAAAAAAAAATGTCCCTAAATCTATCCCATAGTTTGTAGACGTAATAACTTTTGCGCAAACCAATCAATATACGCCTATTGCGATTTTGTTTGCCAAAAATATGTAGAAGAATATAGGTTGGCCTAAACTTGTGAATACATTTTTTTTTATATATATTTTTTTGGGGATATGTATTATAGCAGAAAGTAGCAGAAAGTAAAAAAAAAAAATGATTTATTTTTTTAAATTGTCAGTGTTTTTTTGTTTATAGCGCAAAAAATTTCAAACTGCCAAAAGAAAGCTCTATTTGTGTGTAAAAAGGGACATCAATTTTGTTTGGTTACAACGTCGCACGACCGCGCAATTGTCAAGCCTGGTCATTAAGGGGGAAAATCCTTCCAGGGCTGAAGTGGTTAAATAATGCATAAATTATTAAACAGGCTAATGAGTGGGTTTAAATATGCTGTACTAGATAAAGTAAACACTATCCCATAAGATGGCCATCAACTGAACTATAGAAATGTTAATCCAAATTATAACTGGTGCAAACAGGGTTAAAGCACTGGTATTAACTAACCCCCAAAAATATGGGTTCTTGGGTGAACACTAAACATACAGCCCCAATAGTCGGTGGGCATATGCGTTCCAGACAAATGGGTACCGCTGGAGGTGACTGCAAAGTACCTGCCACCTAATTGTCAGTATTGACTAGCTTTTGTTGGGGCCCTTCTGTAAGGTGGTGCACGTGTAGCTGTGCCTTTAAGAGTGTGAAATGGATGGCTAGTGGGCTTCCAAACAAGAAGCTGTCTCTAATGCATAAACTGTGTCAGTGTTTAGATAAGCACAGATGGTTCAGCTTACCCGTTCTGCTACACAGGACTCTGGTCCAGATCACTTGGTGGTCTCGCTGTCCTCAGGTACCTGAGACTGGTGGAAGCGCCTGGCTACAAGTTAAAATACCTGAAGCAGCACAAGAAGCCAATCGGTACATGTGCTGATAGGAGGAGAGCGCATAATGACAGAGAGGTGAGCTAATCACTGTGTTGCTTCTCTTTTTACTGTCTAGTCACATGCTGGGAGTAGGTCCAGGACAGTCTGGGCTCAGAAGAAGCAGGGGTAAATGATGCAGGCCATCATACTGAGGACATCTGGTGGCACAAATAAAATACTGCAGAGGAAATCTCAGGATTGAAGCTGAATATTACAACAAAAGCCGGTTTTGTTATTTTATCTTTTACCAGGCTATTTATTTATATACTGTATTGTTATTTTGGCTGGAGTTCTACTTTAACAAGAAAAAATATATCTGATGCTAGGTCCACTTTAAGCAAATTGCACTGCCATTTACCTAAAAACCTGTAAAGAGACCATAGATTCCATTTAATGTCAATTACTCTGATTCATTCTATTTAGAGTTCTTAGACAGGTGACACTTGTGGTGAACCAATCGGTGTGGTCTAGACGTATGTGGCCTGCTGAATACTTATTCATCGAAATGATTACATTTCAAGGCAGCTTGCTTTGACCCCGTCATCAGTGAAGGACTTTGTGTCTCTGCGGGTCACTCTGCGCAGGAGGCATTTCCAGCACTTCACCACGTTGGCAATCCAAGACCTTCCAGGATAAATGAGTCAATTAACTGACCCATTCATCGCTAAAGCACCCGGAACACAACATGGCTTATAGCCTGCCAGATGATTATTATTTTGGCCGAATGGCGAATGAGATGTGAAGTGCATTTGAGATTTATACCCTGCTAAAGTTTATACAAATTTTCTGCTCAAATTATTTAAAAAAATAAATAAAATAGTAATAATATATGAATAAATAAATGTAAAATAAATGCGGAAATAACTAAAAATCATCATAAATAAGTAAAATAAATTAATAAAATCTAATAATAAATTAATAAATAATAATTAACCTTAAAAAATATAAAATACATTATTATTATTATTATTATTATTATTATTATTAATAATAATAATAATAATTATAATAATAATGATACATATAAGAAAATAACAATAAACACCGAAACTCGAACACTTTTTTTAAAATTAATAATAATAATAATAATTTATTTTGTGTTAGGGTGTTTAGTTATTTATTATTTTTATTTTCTTTTTCGTACATCACGGGACACAGAGCGACATAGTCATTACTAATGGGTTATATAGTTACCGTCAGGTGCTGGCACTGGCAACTTCCAAAACCGGAAGTACCCTCCCCTATATAAGCCCCTCCCATCCGGGAGCACCTCAGTTTTTTGCCAGTGTCTAAGGTGTTGGCCAAGAAGAAACATGTGTTTTTCACTGAGCTTGCGTACAGGTTCTTTTGGGCCTCAGTAAGCTATTCCGGATCCGACCAAAAAAGCTTCATAGCTAAACGGTCGGTACCCGGGCCTTGCAGAGAAGAGCAAGGTTCTGCCTGTAATGCTTCTCTTAGGAGAGCTGGACCCTGGGATCCAGAGCTCTGGTCATACCCACGACCAAGATGTTTTCTGTGCAGGGTGCTATACAGGTCCAGGGGAGTGGAATCCTTGGGAACCCGGTCCCTGAAGGTTTGATTACAATGCCTGCCGTGATAGGTGAAGTTTGGGCTTTTGTGGACCAAACAAAGTCCTGCGGCGGGGAACAGGTAAGTGGGGGCCCCCAGGAACTTGGTTCTATTGGGGGACCCCCAAGCCTAATTTGTCTTTCTGTCTGTTACCTAACGGTATTCCCGCTAATATCTGTGCATGCCTGTAACTACTAAAAAAATGTAATAATTTTTAATGGTGGTCAAGAAAAAAAAAAAAAAAAAAGAATGTTTTTTTATATATGTTTAGTATATTAAACTGCGGTACCTGTGTTTGTCCACTAGAGGCCGCTGTAGAATGTTTTTCTTGTCATATGGACTAGTTTCTTCTCAGAGAGCAAAGTCCAGGCAGCTGGTGAGTTCTCCTACAGGAAACTGTTTCCTCTGCCATGTTGCAGTGTTCGTCTATCCCCCGGCCTGCGGCAAAGGGGGCCCTGGCTCCTGTCCCTGGTTTCCATGTTTGAAATTAGCGCCGAGGCGCACGTGGCCGCGCGCGTGCGCGTGCACGCGCCTCTATATATAGAGGTGGCCGGAAAAAGGGGCGGGGCCTGGGGGATGACGCTCTGTGCGCGCCGCAGCGCTTCTGCGCATGTGCGGGCGTCCCAGCAGGTTTTAAAAAGCCACATTATTGCAGTAAGCTGGCTATGAAGTACAGAGACAGAGCTGACAACATTTAAAGGCATACAGCAAGCGGTTGATACAGGCATCCCCTAGAAAGGCACATTAGTAGACACCAACTGTTTATTATAGCAGCATTTATGCTAGACTATTATCAGTAACTGGTGTATTTTCGGCTGGAATACCTCAGCTTTGTGGCTTAGGAATATGCCGTCTAAAAACTCCGGGACTAGAAATTCCAGGAGGAATAGGGGGTCTCCATCGGGCTCTGAGGATCTTGGGCATGCTTTGGCTGCACCAGTCTCCCCTGAAGAATCAGAGGTTAGTGACCGTAGGGCACCCCCAGGAGTACCTGGTACTGTGGCTGTCCCCAGTTCACCTGCTCCTGTGTATGTAACAGAGGAGGTTTTTTCCTCAGCTCTGGGAGGGCTGGAAGAGAGATTGTCAGCACTAATTGCTGCTTCCCTGTCACAGGAGAAAAGCGCTCGATCTCCGTCTCCTCCCTCAGAGTGCCTGTTAACAGAGCAACAGTCCCATACAGAGGTCGACCTACCTGAGGGGGATCAGGATGAGGTTGATTCGGTTGTAGAGGAATCAACAGTGGAGGAGCCGTTCTCAGCATCACATGCTGAGAGGTTATGGGTTCAGTCCCTGACTAATATGGTCCGATCAGCATTTAAAATGCCACTTGCGGAGCCATCCTCCTCTTCTGTCTCCTCGTTGGGGTCGCTAAAAGCTCCCCAGACTGTTTGTTCTTTCCCGATCCATCCTTTATTGGAGGGGCTCATTTTCCAGGATTGGGAGCATCCTGACAAAATATTTACTCCCCCCAAGAGATTTCCGGTGGTCTATCCTATGGAGGATAAGTTCGTCAGAAAATGGAAGGTCCCTACAGTGGACGCAGCCATCTCTTGTGTGAATAAATCACTGACATGTCCGGTGGAAAATGTCCAAATGTTCAAGGACCCAATAGATAAAAAATTGGAGTCCTTATTGAAATCTGCTTTTTTCTACAGCAGGATTGGTGACACAACCAGCAGTGGCAGCTATAGGGGTCTGCCAAGCAGTGAAGGATCAGTTGAAACAGGTCTTAAGGGACGTGCCAGATCAGCAGGCTCTTGCTCTAGCTGATCTACCTAGAGCCTTATGCTTTGCGGTGGACGCTATAAAGGATTCAATCCATCAGGCCTCCCGCCTTACGCTGTCTATAGTACATATGCGCAGGCTTCTATGGCTCAAAAACTGGTCTGCTGAAGCTCCCTGTAAAAAATTGCTGGTCAGCTTCCCATTTCATGGGGAGCGTTTATTCGGGGAAGACCTGGACAAGTATATCCAGAGAATTTCCAGCGGTAAAAGTACACTCTTGCCGGTCAAAAATAGAGTTAGAGGTCCCTCTTTTAAGAGGCCGGCTTCTCCAGTCCCGAGGACATCGGCTGTGAAACAGTTCCGACGGCCTCCCCGGTCAAATCCCGGAGGTAAAAATCAGGGACAGTTGCAGGGTAACAAGAAGCCCTGGAGCAGGAGAGGTACAAAACCTCCCCCAAAGTCAAATGCATGAAGGGTTGCCCCCACCCAATCGGGTGGGGGGAAGACTTCAGTTGTTCACAGAGACCTGGCGGGACACGATCCGAGACAGATGGGTGCTCTCCGCAGTAAATCTGGGATACAAATTGGAGTTAAAAAACTCCCCTCCTTCCCGCTTTATAAGGTCGAACGTGCCAAGGGATCCCCAGAAGAGAGGATCCCTCCTGTTGGCACTGGAACAATTATTGCTTCAAGCAGTAATTATAGAGGTCCCCCTGGAAGAATGGGGGTTCGGGTTTTACTCAAACCTCTTTACAGTTCCGAAGCCAAACGGGGACATGAGGCCCATATTAAATCTAAAAGGGCTAAACAAATTCCTGCATATCAGGACTTTCCGGATGGAGTCGATCCGATCGGTAGCCACTGCCCTACAAGGGGAGGAATGGTTAGCCTCGATCGACATCAAAGATGCGTATTTACACATCCCCATCTTTCCAGCCCACCAGAAATTTCTACGCTTTGCGATAGAAGGGCGCCATTTTCAGTTCAGAGCCTTACCCTTCGGTCTGGCCACAGCACCAAGAGTGTTCACAAAAATTCTGGCCCCATTATTGGCCAATCTAAGAACACGAGGTGTAACGATAATGGCATATCTAGACGACTTGTTGCTGATAGACCACTCAGTGGAAAAACTAGAAGTGGTTGTTCACGAGACAATCAAGTATCTGGAATATCACGGTTGGATTATCAACCGAGACAAGTCAGCCCTAAAACCAGTCAAAAGTCTGGAATACTTGGGGCTAAGGCTGGATTCAGACCAGAGAAAAATTTTCTTGCCTCAAGAAAAGGGGTCGTCTTTGAGAGATTTGATCCACTTAGTGGGTTCAAAAAGACAGCCATCCATACGCCTATGCATGAGGCTGCTGGGAAAAATGGTGGCATCATTCGAAGCAGTACCCTACGGTCAATTCCATTCAAGGAAGTTGCAAAGGGCCATACTGTCAGCCTGGAACAAAAAAGTTCAGGCTCTGGACGTACCAATATCCTTGTCCCCTTCCGTTCGCAGAAGCCTCCGTTGGTGGTTGGTTCCCCGGAATCTGGAAAGAGGGAAATCCTTCAGTCCGATTTCTTGGAAGGTGGTCACTACAGATGCCAGCCTTTTAGGCTGGGGAGCAGTACTGGAGCAATGGTCTCTCCAGGGCAGATGGTCGGATGCGGAAAAGGCCCTGCCCATCAATCTCTTAGAGATACGAGCAGCCCGGTATGCCCTAGTAGCATGGACATCCAAACTCCAAGGGTCCCCTGTCAGAGTTCAGTCAGACAATGCCACAGCAGTGGCATATATCAATCGTCAGGGGGGCACCAGGAGTCGTGCAGCCCAAAGGGAAGTAAATTACATCCTGAGATGGGCAGAAAGATATGTCCCAGCCATATCTGCGGTATTCATTCCAGGGGTGGAGAATTGGAAGGCGGACTTTCTAAGTCGCCAACAATTATGCCCAGGGGAATGGTCCCTTCATCCCGAGGTTTTCCGGACAATATGTCAGCGGTGGGGAACACCGGATGTAGATCTGCTAGCATCCAGGTTCAACACGAAAGTGGACAGGTTTGTCTCTTGGACAAGGGATTCCCTAGCGTGCGGCTCGGATGCCCTAGTGTTCCCTTGGGATCAGTTCAAGCTGATATATGCATTCCCACCGCCACAATTGTTACCTCGATTACTCCGCAGAATCAGGGTAGAAAAGAAACCAGTGATTCTGGTGGCTCCAGCGTGGCCCCGAAGAGCATGGTACGCGGAGATTGTAAAAATGTCTGTGGGGAGTCCTTGGACCCTCCCACATCGTCCGGACCTGCTTTCGCAGGGACCGATATACCACCCTTCCTTACCAGCCCTAGGTTTGACGGCCTGGCTATTGAAGCCCACATTCTAAAAAGGAGAGGGCTCTCTAATGCTGTGGTGTCTACCATGATCAATGCCAGGAAACCGGTATCCAGGCAGATCTACTATAGAATCTGGAAGGCGTACATCGCCTGGTGTGAGGCCAGGAAATGGCATCCACGTAAATACGTAATAGGTAGAATTCTGGACTTCCTACAATGGGCTGTAGATAGGAAGCTTGCCTTGAGTACTATCAAAGGTCAGATTTCGGCCTTGTCAATATTTTTTCAAAGGCCCTTGGCTTCGCATTCACTAGTCAAAGCCTTTATACAAGGAGTGATGCGTATTAGTCCTCCGGTTAATATTCCCATATGTCCATGGGATCTAAACTTGGTTCTGTCGGTTCTACAGAAACAACCATTTGAACCATTACAGCATATTTCCTTAGTGCTTCTCACCAGGAAATTGATTTTTCTAGTAGCCATTTGTTCGGCTAAAAGAGTATCGGAATTAGCAGCTATGTCCTGTAAGGAGCCATATCTGGTTATCCATAAGGACAGAGTAGTGTTACGTCCTCATCCAGCCTTTCTTCCTAAGGTGGTATCGAGTTTTCATTTGAACCAAGATGTGGTTCTTCCTTCTTTTTTCCCCAAGCCTACTTCGGTAGAGGAAAAGTTATTGCATTCTTTGGATGTAGTAAGAGCAGTTAAAGCTTATCTAAAAGCCACTGCTCAGATTCGCAGAACGGATACTTTGTTCATTCTGCCGGAAGGCCCCAAAAAGGGTCAGGCAGCGTCAAAATCTACTTTAGCCAAGTGGATTCGACAGGTCATAATACAAGCCTATAGCTTGAGAAGTAGACCGCCTCCGTTCAAAGTTAGGGCGCACTCCACGAGAGCAGTTGGAACTTCATGGGCAGTGCATCACCAGGCCTCCCTGGCTCAAATCTGTAAGGCCGCAACATGGTCTTCGGTACACACGTTTACTAGGTTCTACCAGGTGGACGTTAGAAGTCAGGAGGATGTCGCCTTTGGGCGCAGTGTGTTGCAGGCCGCAAAAGATCCTCATGTCTGATAGCGCTCAGCTTATATATGGTGTATCCCCCCCCCTCATTTGGCATTGCTTTAGGACATCCCATTAGTAATGACTATGTCGCTCTGTGTCCCGTGATGTACGAAAAAGAAAATAGGATTTTTATAACAGCTTACCTGTAAAATCCTTTTCTTGGAGTACATCACGGGACACAGAGCTCCCGCCCCTCTTTGGGGACACTTATTGCTTTGCTACAAAACTGAGGTGCTCCCGGATGGGAGGGGCTTATATAGGGGAGGGTACTTCCGGTTTTGGAAGTTGCCAGTGCCAGCACCTGACGGTAACTATATAACCCATTAGTAATGACTATGTCGCTCTGTGTCCCGTGATGTACTCCAAGAAAAGGATTTTACAGGTAAGCTGTTATAAAAATCCTATTATTATTTTTTTTAAGGGGTAAGGGTTAAAGTTAAGGGTTCATTATTTATTTATTGTAGCTCAGTATCCGGCAGCACAGTGGTGTAGTGGTTAGCACTTTCACCTAGCAGCAAAAAGGGTCACTGGTTTGAATCCCGACCATGACACCATTTGCCTGGAGTTTGCATGTTCTCCCTGTGTCTGCGTGGGTTTCCTTCCACACTCTAATGCCCCATACACACGATCATTTTTCATGCCGTTAAAAATGCCATTAAAAAAAATGGCCATTAAAAATGATCGTGTGTATGCTCCAGAGCATTTTTAACGACGTGAAAAACGGGCATTAAAAATTTCGAACATGCTCTCTTTTTTCACGTCGTTTTTCATGTCGTTTTTTTTAACGACGTGAAAAACAATAGTGTGTATGCTTTAACGACGTGAAAAAAAATGCGCATGCTCAGAATCAAGTATGAGACGGGAGCGCTCGTTCTGGTAAAACTAGCGTTCGCAATGGAGATAGCACATTCGTCACGCTGTAACGGACTGAAAAGCACGAGGCTGAAAAGAGCGAATCGTCTCTCAACAAACTTTACTAACATGAAGGGTGGCTCCATTCGAACGGAACTTCCCCTTTATAGTGCCGTCGTACGTGGTGTACGTCACTGCGCTTTTCTTGAACATTTTTTAAAATGATGGTGTGTACGCAAGACAGGCTTGAGAGGAAACAAGAAAAAAAAATGACGAGAAAAACGTCAGTTTTAAAAATGACATTAAAAATGATCGTGTGTATATGGGGCATAAGGACATACTGGTAAGTAAATTGGCCCTAGTATGAATGCGTGTTAGGGGACCTTAGGTTATAAGCTCCTTGAGGGTAGGGACTGATGTGAATGTACAATGTATATGTAAAGCGCTGCGTAAATTGACGGCGCTATATAAGTACCTGAAAAATATATATATATATATTTTGAATTTATTTATTTTTTATTTATGATTTTTATTTATTTGTGTATTTATTTTACATTTATTTATTCATTTATTATTATTTGTATAATAATCCATAAAAAAAGATAAAAAATAAATAATCTAATAATAAATAACCCTAACACCAACTCCTAATCCTAACCCTAACCTAAACTGAACTCAAAACATTATAATAAATGAATAATAATAATAATAAAAGAAGAAATTAAAGCTAATGGGAAAGCTAAAAAAGCTGAAATACCTAGCAACAAATTATGAAACAGATAATAGTTTTCTCTATTGGTTTTAAAAAAAAAACGTCAAAGCCCAAAAACGCTGCATACAAACACGCAAGTCGAAAATAAAAACGCGACAAAATCGTATATAAAACCGCATGAAAAAAGGCCGGAAAAGCTCTCAAAGACCCTACGCTCAGGTGGGAATGCAGCCTGAGAGCTGATTGGAGGGAAGGGACACACCTGCTTCACACAGCACACAAGAACAGAGCTGAGGCTGTCAATCACAGCCTGTGAGCTGGAGCTCCCTCCCCCGTCACCTTTTTTCTCTTGGTGTCAGGAAAATTTATAAAAATAAATTACTCTGTGTTGATAGCAGAGGAACGAGGGAGGAGACAGAAATGACACCTAGTGTGCTTAATTGAGACAAGTACACAATATAGAGGGCTATGCTTTGTTCATATATCATGTTTGAGGTTTACAACCACTTTAACTACTTGCCGATAAGCCGCTGTCATTATACTGCGGCAGGTTGGCTCCCCTGCGTGAATCGCCGTAGCTGTACGATGGCCGTTTTAAGGGGTATAGGGGGCGATGCGCATGGACGGCGGCCGCTATGTCCGCTGGCGACCCGCGATCGCTCCCCAGAGAGGCAGAATGGGAATCTCATAACGTAAACAGAAAGATCCCCATTCTGACAGGGGAGTAGAGAGAGATCTGCTGTTCTTAGTGATCAGGAACAACGATCTCTCTCTACTCCCAGTCAGCCCTCTCCCCCCACAGTTAGGAACACCTCCCTAGGGAACACTTAACCCCTTGATCGCCCCCTAGTGTTAACCTCTTCCCTGCCAGTGACAGTTAGGCCTCATGCACGCTATGGTGTTTTTACAGCTGCTGTTTTTGGCTTCAACCTATCAACTGTTTTTGGCTGGGGCGTTTTTTGGCTGTAAAAAAAAAAAACAAAAGTAGTGAGTTCTGAGAGGAGTTTTTCAGCTGTTTTCAGCTGTAAAAACCCTCTAACGTCAAAAAACGCTAATAAATGCCAATAAACGTTTAAAAACGCAGCTCACCAGCGTTTAACGGTTTTGATCCATTGAAAAAAAAAATGAAGATTAAAAAAAAAAACGCAAAAAAAGGCTAACGGTGAAAAACGCTAAAAAAGGCTAATACACGTTAAAAGACACTATTGCGTTGAAAAATCTTGAAAAACTCACTGCAAAGCTACTGGCGTATTTATAACGTTATTTTAACGGCCAGTGTGCATGAAGCCTTATACAATAAGTATTTTTAGCTCTGATCGCTGTCAATGGTCCCAAAAACCATTGGCAAATTATTATTATTTTTTTCTTAAGGGGTAAGGGTTAAAGTTAAGGGTTCATTATTTATTTATTGTAGTTTAGTATTCATTTGTTGAATTTTTTTTTTTTATTTATGATTTTTATTTATTTGTGTATTTATTTTACATCTATTTATTCATTTATTATTATTCGTATAATAATACATAAAATAAAATTAAAAATAAATAAAATAATAATAAATAACCCTAACCCTAACCTAAACTGTGTCAAAAGTGTCCGATCTGTCCGCTGCAATGTCGCAGTCCTACTAAAAAAAATCGCAGATCTCCGCCATTACTAGTAACAAAATAAATAAATGATAAAAATGACATAAATCTATCCCCTATTTTGTAGACGCTTTAACTTTTTCGCAAACCAATCAATACACGCTTATGGCGATTTATTTTTTATTTTTTTTACCAAAAATATGTAGAAGAATACATATGGGCCTAAACTGATGAAGACATTTTTTTTTTTTTTGGTTATTTATTATAGCAAAAAGTAAAAAAATATTATTTTTTTTTCAAAATTGTCCCTGTTTTTTAAATACCGCAGAGGTGATCAAATACCACCAAAAGAAAGCTCTATTTGTGGGGGGAAAAAAGGACATATATTTTGTTTGGGTACAACGTCATGTGTTCTCCTCTGCCCCTCCTATCCTCCTCCTCCGCCCCCCCCCTCCTCTCCCGCAGCCAGCTCCCCTCCTCTCCTCTCCCGCCGGCTGCAGGGGGAACTGTCAGGAATTGGACACAGTCAGCGAGATCGCTCCTGTGTCCTGTGATAACTGAGCAGAGTAAACTGTGTTATGAATGAACAGGAAGGAGCCTCTGTCTCCTCTCCATTCATCTTTAGTGCTGAGAAATGGGACTGGGGAATCTGTGTCCTCACTCCCTTTGTCTGTCTAAAAGGGGAGATGTCAGGGGTCTGTTTAGACCCCTGACATCTCACCAAAGCCCCCCCCCCCCAAAAAAAAAAAAATATATTGTAAAAAAATTCAAAAAATTAAAGAGTGTAAAAAAATTAAATAAAAAGCATTGCGAAAAAAAAAATTAAAAACAAATTAAAAATTGTAAAAAAATCTATTATTAAAAATAAAAAATAAAACAACGGACACCCACCGTCCACTGCCACATACCACCCACCCTCTTCCCCAGAAGCACTGTGAAAAAATATTGAAAAGATGATTTAAAAAATATCTTTCCGCGGGGGGGGGTGGGTGGGGGGGGGGGGGGGGTTGCGGGTGCAAAGCGCCACCTCCCTGAAATGAGGTTTTGCAGGTTGGGATGTCTGCATTCACAGTGCATGGCACCACAACGCACTGCACACAGAGCGGGTGCATTGCCATGTGCTGTGTGTGTTGCCGTGTGCTGTAGCAGCGCATATTGTACCATGCATTGCCACAACACACATGTGTGAGTGGGCATTTACACTACTGTGGATCCCAAGTGTGGATCTAAAGATTCATCCACACGATCGGATTATCCGACGGGAATTGTGTGTTGGCGGAAAATCCGACCGGTTGTATGCTCCATCGGGCAATTGCTGTCCGATTTTCCGCCAACAAATGTGGGATGGCATGCTTTAAAATTGTCTGCCAACAATTTTGTGTTGTCGGATTATCCGATCGTGTGTACATAAAGTCCGTCGGACAAAACTCCAAAGTACAAACACGCATGCTCAGAAGCAATGCTCACCATAACACAACATTAGCAGAAGTTGCCCAAAGGGTGGCGCTAAATTGCTGAAAAAACACATAGTTTTGTGTTTGTTGGCCGACAATTCTTTGCCGTTTGTATGCAAAACAAGTTCACGGCCAACGCCCTTCGGACAAAAGTCCTACGCTTTGTCCGGTGAAAATCCGATCGTGTGTACCAGGCTTAAGTATGTCTCAGTTCTTTCACCAACACCACTGGTGATCACTAGAGGGAACCACATCACAACACATTTGCACCCAGTCTGGGAATCTCCAATTTTGGTGGTCCTTACCTTTGTATTTCAGACTCTTTACCGTCCCTGTACCCCCCACCCAGCCTTCCTCTGAGGATTTCTCTTGCATCTGCTGTAGCCAGGCTGCTAAACAACAGTAGATTTTCTCGCAGTGTGACATCCTGATCCTGTGTTTCATCTTCTTCTTTTTTTTTTTTTTTTTTTTAGCTATTTTTATCTTCACAGGCTTGTGTGGACTTAACAGCTTATTATCAAAAAGAACCTGTTTCTTTTTCATCTTAATCAGCCTTTTTATAGTTGTACATTTCTCTACCGTGCGTTCTTCTTCAGAGGAGAAATTGTAAAAAAATAAAAAAAAATTATATAAATGTGGTTTTGTATTTGATATTAACCAGTATTCTATTAAATGAAAGTGGTCCCTCTTAGCTTGTTCAGCACAATGCGAGGCAACGATTTCATGTGCATTTCACGTCTTTGCATCAAAACTAATTTTATAAAGAGTATTATTATGTTGGGAGCTGAAAATTTCATGTGCGTTTCACGTCTTTGCAACCTTTTTTTTTTTTTTTTTTTTTACAAGAGTATTATTTTATTCGGAGCTGAAAATGTTATGTTTGTTTCACGTCTTTGCAGAATTTTTTTTTTTAAAAAGAGTAGGATTTTATCGGGACCTGAAAATTTCATGTGCATTTCACATCTTTGCATCAAAACAAATTTAAAAAGAGTATTATTATATTGGGAGTCAGTGGCGGCTGGTGCTCAAAATTTTGGGGGGGGGCGCAAACAAACTGAAACTTAAAAAAATCATTTGACGCCACTGTGCCCATCAAACGCAGCCAGTTTTCCCCCTCAAATGCAGCCAGTTTGCCCCCTTAAATGCAGCC